>OZ020290.1:3032250-3158289 GCA_963971205.1 Aethes cnicana | reverse complement strand
GTCAAGGAGGCGCTCGCCAAAGGTCAGTGACCGCCGCCCGCGCTGTATAATATTGGGTGGTTATGTGGGGCTCGCCTCGTCTGCGAACCGGAATACTTACTAAGACCGGCCAAAAGAATTTTCCTTAAGAAAAATTCTGACCCTAACCGGAAGATAGCCTCTCAATTTTACCACACTATCAGAAAAAAATCACTGATCAGAATTTTTCTTACAATCTGCGGAGTCTAATACAAAATGTATGCACCGAATGCCTTCCGGCGAACGTCAGAATTTTTCTGACAGAAATTTATTATAATGTGCGGCCATTCTAAAGATCCAGCCATTCCCCCCCACGCTCTGATTGTGTGAGGGCCGACCTTTCCTGGTAACATGTTAAAAATGGCACCATCGATTTGTACAGTCGATCTCAAAGAGATATTAACATTTTTGGACCCTAATATATATGTGTAAAGTAAAAACATCTTTGACGTCAATAGTGCATATACATATATGTACGAGAAGAGTACTGTATCTGATGATACTCTCAATAAATTTTTGTGACGTTTTTGTAACGTTTCCATTTTTCACAGGTGCTGTGATATACTTGCTGGATCTATTCGCTAACAGCAAATCACCCGAATTGAGGGAAGCGGCCGTCGAATTATTGGCTAGGATGATGTCAGACAAGCTTCACGGGCCCAAGGTCAGTCCTTACAAGGTTTATTATTAAGCTACTGGGATATAAAACTCTTTCTATAAGCCATATGCCATCCACTGTAGCGTAAAGGTCTTCTTCGAATCTCTCATGACCTGTAAAACTGTCATATTTAACCAAATAACTATTTTTTCATTCCTTAAAATTGCGCCATTTACTCGATTATTTTGTGTTGTCGTACACCATCTCATGACAACATCTCTCCATCTTTCCCTTTGAAGTCCTACATTTCATTTGTGTGTCCTGCTCTAGGTTGCAAATGCGATACTATTTTAGTTCAGCTGTGGTCTTCATTTCTCGCTTCGTGACCACCCATTACAACTTCTTTTGAGCTACCACGCGTGCAATGTCAGTAAGAACATGTTATGGATTATTATTTGGGTGAATCAACTTTTATTTGCTCTCATTTTTTTCGTCTATTATACAACCCAAACAAATCAGTTTTCCATAAGCCCGCTTCATTACTAGAATGAAAACGGTGTCGCCTTGTTTTCCCTGAAAATGACAACTAGCCGACATATTGATTCCGTCATAATCATGGAAAGCTGATTTTATGGGTCAAATAGACAAACAATTGAAGAAATGAGAGCAAGTAAAGTTGACTCACCCATCATCATTACATAGTATAAAACAAAGCCGCTTTAATGTCTGTGTGTCCCATGTATGCTTAGATCTTTAGCACTATACAACGGATTTTGATGTGTTTTTTTTTAATAGATATTGTGATTCAAGGGGAAGGTTTTCGTACATAATTTGTTATAGTTTAACGCTCCATTCCCGTAGGAACGCTATAACCGAATTCCACGTGCACGAAGTCGCGGGCAGAAGTTAGTTTACTTAAACATCTTCCCCAGGTCCGTCTAACGATATCGCGGTATATCCCGGGCGTGTTCGCCGAGGCGATGCGAGAGAGCGGGCCGGCCAGCGCGACGCACATGTTCGACTCCCGGCACGAGCACCCCGAGCTGGTGTGGAGCGACGACGCGCGGCGCCGCGTGTCGCAGCGGCTCGCCTCGCTGTGCGACCGGTGAGTGCCTACATGGTCTGCATGAGACATTAGCTGTTTTATTATCAGGTCCAAAGACGTCCTCTGCTGGGCATGCGCTTCCGTCAAGAACGCTCATTGGGAACGACTTAAAGAGACTTTTATAATTTATTTACCAGTTAGGTACGCTTGAGCAATTGACAGGCGTGTCAGGAAGCTCATTGGTGACTCGAAGCTGGTGGTGAATAAATTGAAGAGTCTCGATCACCGGCGTAAAGTTGCCTGCTTATCGGTATTTTATAGGATACACTTTGGAGAGTGTGCGGGGGAATTGTTTGATTTGATTCCACCATTCCCATTTCGTCACTGCGGGACTAGACGTGGTCTTGGATTCCATCCTTATGTTGTGGATATTCCTCCAGCGCGTACGAAGTGCTTCGCTTTATGCTTCATCATGCGAACAGCTAAGGAGTGGAATTCTCTACCGGCCGGTCTCTTCCCTGATAGTTATAACTTGGATCTTTTCAAGTCGAGAGTGAACAGGTACTATCTGAGTAAGCATGTTTCACCTTCATTTGACCACGATCACACCTGATGGTAAGTGATTAATTAATTTAAAAAAAATAAGTCGTCGCGTCGTATTGAAAGAGAAAGCTGTTATCAAGGCTATCCGCCAATAATGGTTAGGGCGGAATGGTTCGTCTATGTAGGCCCAATTCCCCGAACGACCACAATCCAAATTCCTTGTTCCTCCATTTCTTTCTTGGTGCTATTCCTTGTTCGGTCACTCCCCAAAAGATTACAGCATTTATTCCTCATTTTCAAGGAAATATGAAATAGTGTCAAAGTGGCCTTTTCAGGGAAATGGCCATTTAAAGAAGAACTACCCGAACTAATCTGTTATTGAAACCCCGATTCAGATTTCAACTTTAGTAACTTTATCTACACTCATTATCATAAACCCTCTACGATGCGTTCAAAAACCGCAAATTGGCTATGGGTGAAAAATGACAATGTGCTTGATTTTTTTTTAAGGATAGGAATAACCTTCCGTGTCGAGAGAAAAAAAATCTCAGAATTTTCCGTGCCGTAGATTCTGCGTAAAAAATAAAATTGGTTTTGCGTTATGACGATTGAAATAAAGGTGTTTCCTTGGTCAAAGTATGCAGCACTACTTCTTGAAAAAAAGTGTTTTAACTATTGACATTATTGATTTTTTCAAGCAGTAGTGCTGCATACTTGGACCAAGGAATAGTACATTACAGACCTAGGGTGGTGAATTCGTAAATGTCCCAGATCGCAGGTTTCTGTTGGCCGAACCGAAGGTGAGGGCCATAAATTTTATTTTATTTATTTATTTATTTAGGTACAATAACATGACGTAAGCAAAAACACATTAAAAAACAACATGAATAGAACCATCACTCTGCCTACACCACAATTATAATTGTACACAGCATGTTTCTTATACTTTCACTATTCACAGTATATCTATATTTATGTAGTTTACGTTACATTACGAAGCAAGAAATTCACATAACTATTCAGGGGCATATTAAAAATGTCAATTTCACTGTCTAAGCTGTTGTATAGCTTACACATTCTAAGAATTGGAGCATTGTTAGTAACATTGTTATTGGAAACAAAAGGCAGGGCAAATGTTCTTTGACTTCTTGTTACACTATTATTGACTTTAAACCATATGAAGTCCATAAGACAACCATCGTGACCACCATGCAATATTTTATATAGTGAGACCAGGTCCATGATGTTTCGTCTTTTAGCAAGGGACTGCAGGTTGAATGCCTGAAGTCTATCAGTGTATTGAGGTAGGGCTCGACGAGTTCCATTTTTGTTGCAAAGGTATCTTAAAAATTTCGCTTGAATAGACTCCAGTCTATTCGAATGTGTCACGTATATGGGATACCAAACCACCGAACAATATTCGAGTGTTGTTCTAATCAGTGAACAATACAGTATTATCAGGCTTTTTATGTTTTTAAATGGCTTCGCAGTACGCTTTATAAAACCTAACATACGATTCGCCTTGTTGCATATGTGCTCATAGTGATCACGGAATGACAATTCACTATCAAAAATGACCCCAAGATCCCTAATAGAAGACACCCTTTCCAGTTTAGTTCCCTCGATACAGTATTCGTAGTTTATAGGATTCTTTTTCTTTGTGAACGTTATAGATTGACATTTATTGATGTTCAGTGCCATCATATTATTATTACACCAGTCATTAATTACATCTAAATCATTTTGAAGAGCGAGGCAATCAATTTCAGTTTTAATTGTCCGGAAAATTTTAATATCATCAGCATAAGCGAGGCACTGAGAGCTGATGCGAATAAGGAGGTCATTAATAAAAAAGTAAACAGCAAAGGACCCAAATTGGATCCCTGGGGCACTCCAGATTCAGCCGAAAACGGAGCAGAATCGTATCCGTACACACTGACAAGCTGAGTGCGTCGATCTAGATATGACATGAACCACCGCAGTAAATTCCCATGTATCCCAAGACGATTGAGTTTAATAATGAGGATACGATGGTTAACTCGATCAAATGCCTTCGCAAAGTCTGTGTATACGGAATCGACCTGAACCTTTGACTGAAATGAAAAAGTTAACTCTTGCAGATATAAAAGCAAATTAGTCGATGTTGAACGTTTTTTAACAAACCCATGTTGACGTGGACTAAGAACATGAGCAAAGTGGCTGTATACTTGGGCAAAGACGAGACTTTCAAATACCTTTGCAAAACCATTCAAAATGCTAACCGGGCGATAGTTCATCACATTATTCTTATGTCCTTTTTTATGGATAGGTGTAATTTTAGTCAACTTCCACAGATTTGGAAAAACACCCTCTTCCAGCGATTTTCGAAACAATAAGAATAGAGGTTTACTTAAAGAGGTGGCACAAGATCTTATAAATATAATGGGTAAACCATCAGGTCCAGCCCCTTTACTCACATTTAGTGATTTGAGTTCTTTCAGAACATCATCCTCTGTAAATTGAACTGAGTTTAAAGTGTAGTTGCTTTCAGGGAAGTCTGGCACATAACTGAGATTGTCACTCGCATCATACACTGAAGAAAAATATGTGGCAAACAAGTTAGCCACTTCTTGACCATCTTGTGCAACTTCATTACCAAGTACAACATTCTTAGGAATTTGGTTTGTTGTTTTTTTCGATTTAGTGTAGCGCCAAAATGATTTAATATTGGTGTTCAAGTCGTTTTCTACTCGATGAATGTAAGCGCTAAAACATTCCTCAGCGAGTTCTTTTGCTCTCACTCGCAACAAAGAGAACTCGTCATAATCACGAGGATTTTTAAATTTCTTATAATTAGTACGTAATCTGTCCTTCTCTTTCAATAACCTTATCAAATCCCTCGAGAACCAATCAGGATGACGTTCATTTTTACTTTTAGATTTAGGAATATTGGCCTCTATAACTGTCCAAATTGTATTATAAAACAACTGCAAAAAGCTTTCACAGCATTGATGTGAGTGGCTCTCCCAGTCAGTTTTGTCCAATTCAATACAACATTGCTCAAAATTAGCCTTTCTGAACTGGTAACGTGTTCCTGACGTGTTGACTTTAAGTGTGCGTATCTTGGAAACTTTAATTCTTAACTCAAAAGGTGGATGGTGGATATCAATACGACTTATCTCGTCAGCTTTATTTATAGATATATCAAGGTCTGAATTAACTAATGCTAAGTCCAACAGCCGATTGTTTATATTCTTGACATTATTAATTTGAGTCAGATCCGTGACAGCTAGAAAATCTTTCAGAGCCAGACACTTAGGATCATTGACTGATACAGCGATATAAATATGCGATTTGGGGCTTTACGAATTCACCACCCTAGGTCTGTAATGTACTATTCCTTGGTCCAAGTATGCAGCACTACTGCTTGAAAAAATCGCCCGTGGTTTGTCAAAAGTTTTACGTCTTGCCTTGGCCAAGAAGTGAGATTTTTTCTCCGCGCAGCGGGCAGAAAATCTCACTTTATGGCCAAGGGTGATGTAAACACCTTTATTTCACATTGTCATTTTTCACCCATAGCCAATTATGACCAGCATTAAGATGAAACTGTTTAGTCTGTTACCGCCTATATTCTTTAGTCAGACAGAACGAAAGTTTGTTCTAAATTCAAATGTCGGCTCTATTTTAGTATATGCTTTTTGAAAATCGAATGTGGGACTCTGACGTATTCGGATGGCCGCCATTGTGGACAGATTTTGAAGAATCTTAGAGGTTTTACGTCACACCAGGCCGAAAAGCGGGATTTACCGCCTTTGGGCGCTACGAAAAATCCCTCTTCACGGCCAGCTGGTGACGTAAAATCGTATACTAACCACGGGCGGTCGTAAAGAAATCCTCAGACCGCTAGATTATAGCCGTCGCCTCCGGCTCAGGCCTCAATTACCCGCGATCTGAGACTTTCTTTACTTGACCGCCCTAGGTGTGTAATGTACTATTATAAAATGAGTGTAGATAAAGTTGTGTATGCAACTGTACATAATTGGGCCTTAAAACACTCGTGCGATATAAAACCCCACTCGTGTTTTAAGGACCTTTCTTATGTAGCAGTTACATAAACTACTTATGAGCTACTGAATTAGCGTGAGTCAATGAATAGGTTTTGCATTGAATGAAACGAAAATGAGTCCGTCCACTGGATGGTGGGTGAATTTACCCAGGCTTATTATAATTATGCTCATAAAAATCATCCACTGTCTACTAAGTATAGCAAGACACAATATAGAAGGCGCGCAGCGAAGCACTTAAGCCGTACACGCAGAGACTATTATTGCTAATACCACGCGCCTTCCAAGTTGTGTAAACCTGTACTAAACTTGTTTCCAGACACCAATGCAACCAGCTGAGCGACCCCAACTCGACCTTCGAAGACCAGGAGTCAGAGCGTCCAGCGGAAGAGGCCTGGGCGCCCCCCGGGGAGGTGGTGGTGGGGGGAGTGTACCTGCAGCTGTTCCTCCAGAGCCCCCAGTGGAGCCTCCGGAGCCCGAAGCGGTTCTTGCAAGAACTATTGGCTGAAACTGTCGCTGCGCTTGGGAAGGACACCACTGAGGTAAGGGGGAGTATAGTTGTGGGCTCTTTTTTAGGGTTCCGAACCTCAAGAGGTAAAAACGGAACCCTTATAGGATCACTCGTATGTCTGTCCATTCGTCTGTCACAGTCGATTTTCTCCGAAACTACTGGACCGATTTAATTGAAATTTGGTACTTATATGTAAGTTTGTGACCCAAAGACGAACGTGTAACGAAAATAAATGAATTTTAAACATAGACCCTATTTTAGGGGGCTTAATTTGAAAAAAGTGTGACTTATGAAATGAAAGTACTTCTTATGAGGATCTCAAATATATTAACACTTTTCGAGTTATTTAAGAAAATAGGCAAAAAAAATTACAACCCCCCCCCCTCCCCCCCTTATCTCCGAAACTACTGGACCTAAAATTTTGGAAGAAATGCGGAGGGTAGTTATTGACCTATAGATTACAGGAAAACTATTAAGAATTTCATGGTATTTGAAATCTATCATATAAAAGAGCTTATCCTGTGAAACGGTGTGAATGACGTCATTGAAAATAATCAAGCATAGGAACCATATCCACGCGAGTTTAACTCGCTTCTTGGCCGGTTTTTTGTTGTATTTATTGTTGTGTCCAAATGTGTCAAATAAATGTTTTTCTTCTTCTTCTTCATCATTATCATCTTCTCTTTTGTTTCGTCGTGTTGTATTTTAACGGGACTTATGCCGGGTAGCTTTACATTATGACCCCTGTTGTGTATTGCTTAGTTGTTTTGTTTTGCACCACCACAACAATTTTTGTTTAACCCAAAGGTTTAACTGTTTGAGAATGCCTTATGGCATTATTTATTATATCCACTGGTCTATACGTCCAAATACGACCGGGAGGGTCTATAGAGTTCGGTTTTGTTTTCTCTCGCAGGGCAGCAGAGGCGACGTGTGCGCGCGGGCGCTCGCCGCGTTGGTGTCGACGCGCCCAGCGCTGGGCGAGGTGTGCGCCCAGCTCGGCGAAATGCCGCGGCTGACCCGCCTGCTGACACAGTGTCCCATGCACGCCGTGCCCATCGTCGCCGCGTTGGCCAGGACGCAGGTATGCACTCTCATTATACGATACGTGAGTCGTAAAGGATGTCAAAAAAAAAACCAACGTCAAGGGGTGACCATCTAATAAAAAAAAGTTTGGTACAAAGTAGAAGATGTAGTTGCCTAAGTCAATGACGAAGCTTGCAGCGGATAACGGTATGTTTTTAATGATAACTACATCGAATCGTACATAATGACGATGCAAAAGTGATTGTAAAGTCCTACTTGAATAAATCTTTATCTTTTAATTACCAAAAACTCGATTTTAAGGTGTAGGTACTGTTGAGGGGGGTTGAATGAGGGGGGTACATTTGGTAGAATGCACAATACAATACAAATATTCTTAATTGAACACCAAAAAACAATTACACAAGTAAATGCAAAGATCAACATCTCGGAAGGCAAAATGTTTTTTTTTCAATGAAAATAAATTCGGGTGGTAGTATTTAGTGGGTTTCGTTGTTTCCAGGCATGCGTGACGGCGATGAATCAAACCGAAGTGATGGCGGGCCTGAAGTCCGCAGTTAAGACGTGCCGCGAAATAGTAGGCAGTGCGTGCGAAGCGCTCGCGTCTATATTCAATAGCAACGCCAACACCGAGAGGATGGTTTTACAGGTATAGTCAACACTACTACTACTATTACTACAGCCTATTTGCGTCCCACTGCTGGGCACAGGCCTCCTCTCATCACGAGAGGGTTTGGCAACGCGGGCCCAGTGTGGATTGGACTTCACACACATCTTTAAATTACTTCACAGATGCGTGCAGGTTTCCTGCCATGTTTAAAACAGAAAATGGTGGAATAGCTTTTTAGTGGAACCGAGCCGAGCCCTGATTAATGATTTGTTATTGTCGATTTAAGTCTAGACTTACACGTTCAATTGTTAAATACGATCATCATTTACTAAAAATACGGCATTTTGATTTATCAGAATGTATCTACTTTGGAAGTAAAATCAGGAATATAACTTAGTACTCACCAACGTTTTTGACGTGATAACGTCTTATAAATTGATGAACGCCGGCTACGCCCACGAAAAAACATGACGCAGTAGTAGCGTTACGTGACGTTACCTATCTATATATATAAAACTCAAAGGTGACTGACTGACTGACTGACTGATATAGTGATCTATCAACGCACAGCCCAAACCACTGGACGGATCGGGCTGAAATTTGGCATGCAGGTACATGTTATGACGTAAGCATCCGCTAAGAAAGAATTTTGCAAAATTCCCACGGGAACGGGAAAAAAAGGGATTTTTATATTTTAATGTTTAGGCGCGTACGAAGTCGCGGGAAACATCGTAGAGATCTGAAATTTGGCATGCAGGTTCCTTGGGGAGCGTAGGGGAGCACTAAGAAAGGACTTCCCGAAATTCTCACGGGAACGGGAAAAAATGTTTTTTTTTTTACATTTAAAGGCGCGTACGTAGTCGCGGGGATCATCGTAGAGAGCTGAAATTTGGCATGCAGGTTCCTTGGGGAGCGCAGGGGAGCACTATGAAAGGATTTCCCGATATTCCCACGGGAACGGGAAAAATGGGATTTTTACATTTTTATGTTTAGGCGCGTACGAAGTCGCGGAAAACAGCTATGTATCTATCTAAATATATGAAAGAAGAAACTGACTGAATGACTGACTGACTGACTGACTGACTGATTGACTGACTGACTGACTGACATATCTATATATATAAAACTCAAAGGTGACTGACTGACTGACTGACTGATATAGTGATCTATCAACGCACAGCCCAAACCACTGGACGGATCGGGCTGAAATTTGGCATGCAGGTAGATGTTATGACGTAAGCATCCGCTAAGAAAGGATTTTGCAAAATTCCCACGGGAACGGGAAAAAAAGGGATTTTTATATTTTAATGTTTAGGCGCGTACGAAGTCGCGGTAAACATCGTAGAGATCTGAAATTTGGCATGCAGGTTCCTTGGGGAGCGTAGGGGAGCACTAAGAAAGGACTTCCCGAAATTCCCACGGGAACGGGAAAAAATGTTTTTTTTACATTTAAAGGCGCGTACGTAGTCGCGGGGATCATCGTAGAGAGCTGAAATTTGGCATGCAGGTTCCTTGGGGAGCGCAGGGGAGCACTATGAAAGGATTTCCCGATATTCCCACGGGAACGGGAAAAATGGGATTTTTACATTTTTATGTTTAGGCGCGTACGAAGTCGCGGAAAACAGCTATGTATCTATCTAAATATATGAAAGAAGAAACTGACTGAATGACTGACTGACATATCAACGGAGAGCCGAAAGTACTGGTCGTAGAGAGCTGAAATTTGGCATGCAGGTTCCTTGGGGAGCGTAGGGGAGCACTAAGAAAGGACTTCCCGAAATTCCCACAGGAACGGGAAAAAATGTTTTTTTTTACATTTTAAGGCGCGTACGTATTCGCGGGGATCATCGTAGAGAGATGAAATTTGGCATGCAGGTTCCTTGGGGAGCGTAGGGGAGCACTAAGAAAGGATTTCCCGATATTCCCACGGGAACGGGAAAAATTAAATTATAATCCTAGATTACAAACACTTTCAAGAAACACGTTATGCAGATTACCTACTGTTAGATTACCTGCCTATTGTCCAGTAAAAAGGAAATGATTGATGAGTTCACTAAAACATTCTTTAAACCAGTCTGCTATTACCTAAATAATGAATTTTGGCACTAAACTATTTATTCATAAGAGATTAATGAATCAGAGAAAAAAAAGGAAAAATCAATACATATAATAAATAATAATTCTGTAGAAGTCGCGGCTGAAAATTGAAAATTAAAAGAAACGAAGTCAAAGGGACTATATGAACGATACTGAACACAAAATAAGGATTTTTAGAAAAAAATACTGTATGTATGTATGTCCGGATTTAACTCGAAAACTACTGGATGGATTGAAACAAAATTTGGTATGGGGGTAGTTTATAACACTGGTCAACATATAGGCTACTTTTTATCCCGAGGAAATGCATAGTTCTCGCGGGAAGGCTATTAACAAATTCCACGCGGACGAAGTCGCGGGCAGAAGCTAGTTATATATAAAACAAAAAAACTGACTGACTGATCGATCAACGCAGAGCCGAAACTACTGGTCGTAGAGAGCTGAAATTTGGCATGTAGGTTCCTTATGGTGCGTAGGGGAGCACTAAGGGAGGATTACCCGAAATTCCCACGGGAACGGAAAGAAACGGGATTTTACATTTTAATATTTCTGCGCATACGAAGTTGCGGGGAATAGCTACTCACGTATGAAATTATCGTCCGTAAACCGTCTTTACAGACTACCAATTTTTTTTTGTTTAAGGCTTTAGAATGTGGCCTCATCGACGAGCTACTATCCCTCCTCGAGACCCGTTTGGACGGGCAAGCGGCTGCCCAGTTAGTGAACGCGCTGAAGGCGATGGCGCGCTCGACGGCGCACGGCGAGCGCGTGCGCGCCCTGCTCGCGCGCAGCCGCGTGTGGGAGCAGTACGCCGCGCAGCGACACGACCTGTTCATCACCGCCGCGCCCGGCGCGCATGCGCTGCAAGGTACCACCAGAACAGCCTTTTTACATCTTTGTACAAGCCGCTCGTCACGATAGGGGCCCGGACCCAGTGCGGATTGGGGACGTCCTTGAATAACTACGCAGATGCGTGCAGGTTTCCTCACGATGTTTTCCTTCAAAGAAATGCACAGTGGTAAATTCAAAACTACAAGCGACGAGGTACAATAACTCCCTAACTCTCCGATCGTAGCGGGCGAGGTGATCTTAAACATGAACTCTAACGGCTTGAAAATAAGATCGTGATCAAATATTTATGGCCAACATTCGTGTGAAATGTGCCAAAATATTTTTTCATCTACCTCGTTGGCTTCCATATATCTCTATTGCATTCTACTAGATGCGATGTTTTATATTGTACTATGTTAGCACAGTCAGGGTAGGTAGAAGCAAACGTACATACAGCACGATACAACTTAGAAGGCGCGCGAATAAAGCAATAATTGACTCCGCGTCAACGGCTTAAGTGCTTCGCCGCACGCCTTCTAAGTTGTGTCGTACTATATAGGTAGGGTGCCTGTTTTTGTTTGATACCTTCTTTAAGTATTACCCTTTTCACACTCAAAACTATCATCTGAAGTGTCTGCTTGTCCACAGCGGCCCCTCACTCCATGGGGTACCTCACGGCGCCCCCCTCAACCATCACGGCGCAGCCGCCGCCCATTGACTGACCGCCGTTGTCTCCGTAAGGTTTAACTTATATCAAAAGGGTCGCATCAGTGCCCAAAACATGTCTACTGTCAGCCATACGCAACTTAGAAGGCGCGCAGATTAAGCAATAATAGACTGATTGAACGGCTTAAATGCTTCGCGGCAGGCCTTCTAAGTTGTGGCGTGCTATACTTAGTGACTGGTTGCTGCAATGAGTCTAGTTCATATTTTTTGCCATAGGCCAAAATACACACGTAACTATATAAATAGTACATACCAAAAAATCAAGGGTTGATTTGATTCAAGCTGCCTGTTAACGCAGCTTAAATTTTATAATTTCAAAGTAATTGGAATACCTTTATGAATGAATCTGATGGCCTTGTTTAACTTCACAGCTAGTTAAACAAGGCCATCAGATTCATTCATAAAGGTATCAATAGTTCTGTATTACCCAAATTTAAACTGACTCATGTCAGGTTAACGTCGTAACGTGAGTTTCAGAAGGTAATAATTTTCCTCTCAAAATTGGTTTTGTTCTTTTTTGTATCGAAGCCGATGATGTAGCATTCCAAAAACGAATGTGGTTTAAATATGACAATGTATAACCATTATACAAATAATGTATATCTAGCAACCCTAAAAAAGGACGGAACTAGGTCTAGAAAAAGGATGAAAAGAGCTGATCTTATCCTGCTCTACCAAAATAAAACAACTACTGCGTTCAATTGTTAAATTCTGACTAAGAATTCTAGTTTAACTAGAAATATTGTTAAAACAGACATTTATGCTCGATATTGTTTGAGGCAGTTTCATTTTAAGTTATGAAAATAGAGCCTTCCAAAGTGGTTAAGAAATATTTTCATCATTGGATTTTTTTTTTAATGAAATGGTATTGGCAGTTTTTATATAACAATAAAGTCACATGCAAAATATAATTACCAATAACTCAGCGAATTATCTTACGCCGTGATCCTATATCTACGAAACGCCTCGTTTCGGCTACAGATGGTTATAATTTGACAGATTCTCTGTCGCAAATATAAAAATTACCAAAAAGAGGCATTTTGTGGTTATGGGAACCGGGCCTTAACAGAGTCAAAGCCCTGTACTTACGCGAGGCGTTGTTAACTTAGTATCACTTGCTGATCGTATTAACAGTTTAACAGTATCACCGCCGCAGACAATAGTATTCTTAGCCAAAGTTATGTATTAATCCTTATATTTATGTATTTGTCTGTTTGTGTGAAGCATGATCTCTGTTGTCTGGGCTCGCATAGTAAAATTATTCCTACATGATTAGATGTAAGTTTTGTATCGATCTGTAATATAGGACGGGAGTAGAATTCACACTTTTGTATGAATGTAGGTCGTAGGAGTGATGGAGAAATACTCGTTATTTTTCGTTTTCTATCAGATTTTTATTATGTTATGTCTTGCCATTCCAGTTTTTAACTTGGGCGTTGAAACTGAAGTTTCAATTTGGCGCAACCGTTTTGTTAGTAAAAAGTCAACAAAAAGTCAATATCGAGTTTGAGCGATGAATTCGAGAAATAAGTCGAAGGCATCTGTCGAAGTTGCTATTAGCAAAACAATAAGTGTAATTTTGCTTTGGCTCAGGGGCCTTCACTGCGTGCAGTCG
Source organism: Aethes cnicana (assembly GCA_963971205.1). Taxonomy (NCBI): domain Eukaryota; kingdom Metazoa; phylum Arthropoda; class Insecta; order Lepidoptera; family Tortricidae; genus Aethes; species Aethes cnicana. Next base: position 3,144,608 of record OZ020290.1, on the reverse strand, counting down.
AGTTCGAAAATATGTACACACTTTTCCACCTTGTTCCGTTGCAATAAGGTCCATAAAGTGTACATATAGTATGAACTCGACTATATCTTAACTGGGAATGAATTTCCGAGCCGGAGCTATATACCAGCGCTGCTTAGGGTTGACTTTTGCAATGAATGTATCGTGTTTACAAAAAAAATGTCTAGACAAACTAAGGCGCTTTTCACATGCATTTTCACGTGCCGTGACCGTGTGCATGTGAAAAGGCACTTATGTAGGTGTAACCTTAGTATTTTTAGCCAAATCCTGGCTAGTTGAGATTTTCAACGAAGGGAAAGTATAAACATAAAATGAATGCAAGAAATGTTTTATTATTTTGTACCCGAGCGTATCTATCAGATAGGCACGGCGTGAAAAAAAGTAAATAAGTGTGATAATATATTAACGAATCCAGTGTATTATATGTTTTAATTTAGCCATATCATAGTGCGTTAAGGATTGTACAATGAATTATGAGGAAATTATACTAAATTGCTCTTATGTCTGCTCACAACTTGAGTACGTTACGTCCTAATTATTACGTTTACGGAGAAGGCTGGCATCGTGTTTCGTGTGAACAAACTGACAGGCTTGTTTTTATCTATGGACTTTCTAAATTCAGACCTAGAACAAAAACGTCACATTCTATTTTGCTCATTCTCTTATATAAATTACTTATGATTATATTTTATAACATGCATTTTTCATTATGTATTTTGGATCTTATGAACTTATTTTCAACTGTTGTTTTTGCATCATTTGAAAATGATGTGTTGCTGTTACTTTTGTATTAATTGATTTTATTGGATAGATTTTTAGTCGAATTGCGACCTTAAGTGGCATTGGGCGGGGCAAATTGCTCGCAGGACTGATGGCCGACGGGGCCGGAAAGTTCTGGAGCGAATCGGTAGACGAGCTGTCGGTAGGCCTCCAACAAGATGGAGTGACGACCTTGTAAAGGTCGCGGGAACGCGGTGGATGCGAGTGGCACAGGACCGGTCTGAGTGGCGCACCTTGGGGGAGTCCTCTGTCCAGCAGTGGACGTCTATCGGCTGAAATGATGATGATGATGATTTTTAGTCGGTTTGTTCACACTAACAGCAATAGGAAAGAAAGAAGGCACTACAACGTGAAAGAGAAAGCGATGTACATGAATATTTTTATATTTAGCACTAAGTTATACCGTTAATATTAAAATACACGATATGAAGCAATTACGCCTTGTTTTTGTTAAGGGCACTTCTGCCTTATTACTTCTGGGTTAGAAATCTACTTTGAATGAAGACATTCGAAAGGTAAAAAACAAACTAGTGTTACGTAAGACATTTTTTTATTCACTTACTCAAACTTAAATCTATTCTGTAACCTACTTAATTAAATAGTAACTCGTTGACTCGAGTCAGTTTCAGTTCAACACGAAAATCTTAACCCTAAAAATCTTGATCGAAAACCTTATATCTAAAGACGGCACTGACATAGGAAAACGTACATACATACCTTAATACAAATACAATAAATCACATATACGCACAGCACTAGTTCCCGGCATAACAGCTTTCTTGGAAGGCACAGTTTATAGGCACGTAAGACTAGTTCTGTAGCTGAAGCAATAACAATCTTCGACGTTGACAGCCGCCAGCTTACACGTCAGTGGTGCCACCTGGTGCGCAGGAATATAATAGCCTCATTCAATAGGCAACTCCTACTGCTGTATAATATGGGAGACAAGCGGTTGCGCGGGCGGCAATGAGTAGTGATTGCTATGCGTATGCATCGGCTCCAGACACTCGGCGCGGCGGTACTTGCCTCTGTAACATTTAAAAAAGCCGTGGTGGCCTAGTGGTTCGACCTACCGCCTTTCATGCCGAGGGTCGGGGGTTCGATTCCGGCTCGCACCTCTAAGTTAACTTACGTGCGAAATTCAATTTGAATTTACCATGAGCTTTTCGGTGAAGAAAAACATCGTGAGGAAACCTGCACGCATCTGCGAAGTAATTCAAAGATGTGTGTGAAGTCCCCAATCTGCACTGGGCCCGCGTGGGGACTATAGCCCAAGCCCTCTCATGATGAGGGGAGGCCTGTGCCCAGCAGTGGGACGCAAATAGGCTGTAGTAGTAGTAGTTTATGAGAGCCTCCTCTCATCACGAGAGGTTTTGGGCTATAGTCCCCACGCGGGCCCAGCGCGGAATGGGAACTTCACACAGATCTTTGAATTACTTCTCACATGCGTGCAGGTTTCCTCTCGATGTTTTCCTTCACCGAAAAGCTCAGTGGTGAATTCAAATTGAATTTCGCACATAAGTAAACTTAGAGGTGCGAGCCGGAATCGAACCCCCGACCCTCTGCATGAGAGGCGGTAGATCGAACCACTATCTTTATATTAGTGTGCAGATTCGGGTCAATTCGCCGCTCTAGAGGCGCTTGAGGTCCTACGAGGTGCATTGTTGTCAATTAAGCAAATTACTTATGTGCCATATTACATGCTAAATTAGCAACACTGAGGTCTCAGAAACTTTAAATGTCACAGTGACGTTGACACTATTGTATGGAATGACGAGTTACCAGCATCTCGTAAAACAGTGGTGTCAACGGTGAGCAGAAATACAGTGGTCCTCATTTGTATGTCGTGTCGTGGGTGTGGTTGTGTTTGCTGTACTGTACATACCTGGCCAGGTCCCACAGCCTGGCGTAGCGCGAGCGCGGCTCCTCGAGCTTGACGTCGTCGGCTCGCATCTCCAGCGCCAGGTATTGTTCCGCGCACGCGCCGTTCAGCATGGCGTCGAGCGCCGTGTGGAGATCGACGAAGGTGGGGCGCTCGCGCGGCCGCGCGCGCCAGCAGGACAACATCAACTCGTATCTGGGGGGGATTGGCGATATTATCGATTGGGAAGTTTAAAAAAAAAGCTTGCATCTATTGGGACATTTAAGTACCGCCTACAAGTAATATCTCAAGACTCTTTTATCTAGTTGAATGCATACCGCCACTGCGCACGCCACGCGTCAGGATAACAACTCTGGCGCTAGGCGTTATAAAAACAAAAACTTGAAAAAAATGTGAAGCCGATCTCGTAGAAATTGGTCGAATTTTAATTCCTCATCAATCATTAATCCTTGATGAAGTTTTATAGTAAAGAACATAGCACATCCCGTAATAGTACATTACAAACCTAGGGCGGTGAATTCGCTAATGTCCTAGATCGCAGGTGTTTGTGGCCCGAATCGAAGGTGCCATAAATATGCGATCTGGGGCTTTACGAATTACCGCCCGTGGTTTGTCTTGTAAAACATTGCGCAGGCAGACCCTGATTCCCGTATCCTCCTCAACGTTGCCCCGCGCAAGTAACTATAGGTACGTGAGTCGATCGACTGATCGTCTGTGCTATGGGCTTCTATATTCTATTAGGTATAAGTATTTTGTTTATTGCAAATAACAACGCGTATTCCTAATGCGTTGAATGTATCTCCATTTCAATGATTTTCCGTTACGATTACAATGTTGAAATTTCGAAGTGCTCGAATTCAACCTTTGATGCACTAAATTCTCGTAAATCGCATTTCATCAAACAATATCCATCAAAATGCTTTTAATGGCTTTGCGCCAGATATGGATCAAGTTTATGTGCAAAATGGTGTTACCTACCTACTGACATAATAAATTGTTATTTGTTTAGATTACTATGAGTATCTAAACGTCGTCTAAAACTAGAACATTTGTAACTTGCGTGTATCTATCTGCGGTTAAAATGATCAAGTACTGCGGAATTAGTTACTTATATTTGATAATAAATAGGAATTTACAAACTTGCACCTAAGTAGGTACCTAGTCTATTGTACCTACTGATATATGTTAACTTATAGGACCTCTCGATGTTATCGTTGGTGGAATGGGTGTATGTGAACATCTCCTGTAGATGAAGTCAGCACTTGTGAATGTCAGTGTAGAACTACAATTATTTCTGTGTCGTCGTTAGGATAACATTTGTGTTTGTGTCCACCCCCCGTCACTACCTCCCACACCACCATGTACCAGTAGGGCACTATCGTCGTCACTCACGGCTGCTTGCAGCAGTTGGCAGGCTGCGGCATGCGGTAGCCGGAGCGCAGCAGCCGCGGCAGGCGCGTCGGCGGCACGTCACTACCTCCCACACCACCCTGTCAGCAGGGTACTGCCGTCGTCACTCACAGCTGCTTGCAGCAGTTGGTAGGCTGCGGCATGCGGTAGCCGGAGCGCAGCAGCCGCGGCAGGCGCGTCGGCGGCACGTCACTACCTCCCACACCACCCTGTCAGCAGGGTACTGCCGTCGTCACTCACAGCTGCTTGCAGCAGTTGGTAGGCTGCGGCATGCGGTAGCCGGAGCGCAGCAGCCGCGGCAGGCGCGTCGGCGGCACGTCACTACCTCCCACACCACCCTGTCAGCAGGGTACTGCCGTCGTCACTCACAGCTGCTTGCAGCAGTTGGTAGGCTGCGGCATGCGGTAGCCGGAGCGCAGCAGCCGCGGCAGGCGCGTCGGCGGCACGTCACTACCTCCCACACCACCCTGTCAGCAGGGTACTGCCGTCGTCACTCACAGCTGCTTGCAGCAGTTGGCAGGCTGCGGCATGCGGTAGCCGGAGCGCAGCAGCCGCGGCAGGCGCGTCGGCGGCACGTCACTACCTCCCACACCACCCTGTCAGCAGGGTACTGTCGTCGTCACTCACAGCTGCTTGCAGCAGTTGGCAGGCTGCGGCATGCGGTAGCCGGAGCGCAGCAGCCGCGGCAGGCGCGTCGGCGGCACGTCACTACCTCCCACACCACCCTGTCAGCAGGGTACTGCCGTCGTCACTCACAGCTGCTTGCAGCAGTTGGCAGGCTGCGGCATGCGGTAGCCGGAGCGCAGCAGCCGCGGCAGGCGCGTCGGCGGCACGTCACTACCTCCCACACCACCCTGTCAGCAGGGTACTGCCGTCGTCACTCACAGCTGCTTGCAGCAGTTGGCAGGCTGCGGCATGCGGTAGCCGGAGCGCAGCAGCCGCGGCAGGCGCGTCGGCGGCACGTCCGCGTACGGCGTGCCTCCCACCGTCACCACCTCCCATACCACCACGCCGAACGACCAGCTGCGACAAAAACTGAATATTAACACAACCTAGAATAATACAAATACAACAGATTTTATTGGGTGTGGGTTGGTATTATAAACTCGAGTAGTTAAGCCCTGGCTGCTCGCAGACAATCTCAACACGCCATGACTTTAGGGGCTCTATTCGAATCGACGTAGGTATAGAGCATACTTAGATAGTGAGCGTTTCTATGCCCACGGCGGACAGCCGGACGGCCTATAAAAGCACGATTTCGAATACAATTCGAATGAAGTGTCAATGTTTGCGTGCGAAGACGTCTGTGTCCGTGCGAGGGAGTCTCGCGCACACAGACGTGACAGGCTTACACTTGTAAATGTGTGTGTACCAGTATGCGGGCCAACGATTCACTCACCATCTCCGGATGAAACAAATGACGTTAAGGCGAGTTGGGCGCGAGTTGCGCGCCGGCTAGATCCAAACGGGTGATTCCGTCGCCATTCCGTACGTAAGTACTAGTAAAAATTCTGTGCCTAAATAAGTGTTCAAAGACATATGTCTCCGGCGAAAGCGGAAAAAGTTTAATACAGGGACTCATTCGGGACGTTGAAACTGAACTTTAGTAACCTAAATTCAAAGTTCAATTGAGAGTTAAGAAGACTATGCAAAGAAGAGAACTTACACATCACTCTGCGTGGTATAGATCCTGTGCATCAAAGACTCCAACGCCATCCACTTAACTGGCATCTTCCCGTTGCCCTTCTGTTTGTACTGGTTCTCCTGGTAAATGTCTCTGGAGAGCCCAAAGTCGGCAATTTTCAGCGTCCTATCGCTTGTCACTAGAACATTTCTCGCCGCCAAGTCTCTGTGGACTACCCTGTTAGACGCTAGAAACTCCATTCCCATGGCTATCTGGCGGCAGAAGGACAGGAGATCAACATAAGTCAATTCTGTATCGCAAATTCCGCTAAGGTCATACAATTTGTTAATGACCAGCTTGTTTTCTTCCACGACCATGTTCTTGAAGAGGTCGTTGCGATACTTTGATGTTAGGGAATTGTTGTTGCAGTACTTTACGTTGCGTTTCGACACCATGATGTCCCACGAACATCTGCAAAGGTTTTCAAGTTTAATATGAGAGGGATTAGTAAATTTAGTAGGTACCTCATGTCTGGTATCATAGACAATGGTATGGAAAGCAGTTAGATTTTTAATAGATTTGAAGAAGTTATGGTCATTGAACACTCGCATGGCAAAAGTTCGATATAGACAGATTTCTAATGAAATAGAGAGACGCGACCTAATGTAATAGGGATGACGACAACTTTTTTTCCTTAGTCTATCAGGAAGATTATTGAAAAGTATTGGCCACGTATTTTTTCTTTTTTCACGTAATCAAACTTATACGGAGATATATTGAGTTGAAATGTCGCGTGACGTCACGGTTAGGTACGATTTATATCTAACGGTGACGTAGTTAGCCCCCACTCTCCAACTTTAATGCGTTTTAACTTAGTCATTCTTTGTTAATTTGATAAAACAAAAAATACGTGTCTAATATTTTTTTATTACCTGACTGACGTACTAATTAGAATTTCGATTTCTTCACCCTGTCGTCATCCCTATTTGCGGTGGATGCTGATATTTAGAGGATTATAGTGAAAATCCTTTCGACGAGCGGTCTGTTCACCAGCAGGACTGACCTCAGGTAGCTGAGCAGGTCGCCCCGGTGCAGTACTCGGCCACGAGCAGCGGCCGGTGCAGCAGCCCACGAGGCTCGCCACGTGCGGGCGGCTCCCACGCCTTCATCAGCTCGGACTGACCTCAGGTAGCTGAGCAGGTCGCCCCGGCTGCAGTACTAGGCCACGAACAGCGGCCGGTGCAGCAGCCCACGAGGCTCGCCACGTGCGGGCGGCTCCCACGCCTTCATCAGCTCGGACTGACCTCAGGTAGCTGAGCAGGTCGCCCCGGTGCAGTACTCGGCCACGAGCAGCGGCCGGTGCAGCAGCCCACGAGGCTCGCCACGTGCGGGCGGCTCCCACGCCTTCATCAGCTCGGACTGACCTCAGGTAGCTGAGCAGGTCGCCCCGGCTGCAGTACTAGGCCACGAACAGCGGCCGGTGCAGCAGCCCACGAGGCTCGCCACGTGCGGGCGGCTCCCACGCCTTCATCAGCTCGGACTGACCTCAGGTAGCTGAGCAGGTCGCCCCGGTGCAGTACTCGGCCACGAGCAGCGGCCGGTGCAGCAGCCCACGAGGCTCGCCACGTGCGGGCGGCTCCCACGCCTTCATCAGCTCGGACTGACCTCAGGTAGCTGAGCAGGTCGCCCCGGCTGCAGTACTAGGCCACGAACAGCGGCCGGTGCAGCAGCCCACGAGGCTCGCCACGTGCGGGCGGCTCCCACGCCTTCATCAGCTCGGACTGACCTCAGGTAGCTGAGCAGGTCGCCCCGGCTGCAGTACTAGGCCACGAGCAGCGGCCGGTGCAGCAGCCCACGAGGCTCGCCACGTGCGGGCGGCTCCCACGCCTTCATCAGCTCGGACTGACCTCAGGTAGCTGAGCAGGTCGCCCCGGTTGCAGTACTCGGCCACGAGCAGCGGCCGGTGCAGCAGCCCACGAGGCTCGCCACGTGCGGGCGGCTCCCACGCCTTCATCAGCTCGGACTGACCTCAGGTAGCTGAGCAGGTCGCCCCGGCTGCAGTACTAGGCCACGAGCAGCGGCCGGTGCAGCAGCCCACGAGGCTCGCCACGTGCGGGCGGCTCCCACGCCTTCATCAGCTCGGACTGACCTCAGGTAGCTGAGCAGGTCGCCCCGGCTGCAGTACTAGGCCACGAACAGCGGCCGGCGGCCGGTGCAGCAGCCCACGAGGCTCACCACGTGCGGGTGGCTCCCACGCCTTCATCAGCTCAGACTGACCTCAGGTAGCTGAGCAGGTCGCCCCGGTTGCAGTACTCGGCCACGAGCAGCGGCCGGTGCAGCAGCCCACGAGGCTCGCCACGTGCGGGCGGCTCCCACGCCTTCATCAGCTCGGACTGACCTCAGGTAGCTGAGCAGGTCGCCCCGGTTGCAGTACTCGGCCACGAGCAGCGGCCGGTGCAGCAGCCCACGAGGCTCGCCACGTGCGGGCGGCTCCCACGCCTTCATCAGCTCGGACTGACCTCAGGTAGCTGAGCAGGTCGCCCCGGTTGCAGTACTCGGCCACGAGCAGCGGCCGGTGCAGCAGCCCACGAGGCTCGCCACGTGCGGGCGGCTCCCACGCCTTCATCAGCTCGGACTGACCTCAGGTAGCTGAGCAGGTCGCCCCGGCTGCAGTACTCGGCCACGAACAGCGGCCGGGGCCGGTGCAGCAGCCCACGAGGCTCACCACGTGCGGGTGGCTCCCACGCCTTCATCAGCTCAGACTGACCTCAGGTAGCTGAGCAGGTCGCCCCGGTTGCAGTACTCGGCCACGAGCAGCGGCCGGTGCAGCAGCCCACGAGGCTCGCCACGTGCGGGCGGCTCCCACGCCTTCATCAGCTCGGACTGACCTCAGGTAGCTGAGCAGGTCGCCCCGGCTGCAGTACTCGGCCACGAACAGCGGCCGGGGCCGGTGCAGCAGCCCACGAGGCTCACCACGTGCGGGTGGCTCCCACGCCTTCATCAGCTCAGACTGACCTCAGGTAGCTGAGCAGGTCGCCCCGGTTGCAGTACTCGGCCACGAGCAGCGGCCGGCGGCCGGTGCAGCAGCCCACGAGGCTGACCACGTGCGGGTGTGCGCCCACGCTCTTCATCAGCTCGGACTCCGCGCGGAACGAGCGCACCTCATCACGCGACGGGTAGTCTGAGGACAAATAAATATATTGGGACATTTCACAAAAATGAGGATCACCGCGAGTGACTTCGCAGATAGGGCTTGAACACAGAATAATTAATAGTACCCTATTACGTACAGAATGGCTACGGAATCACCCGCCTGAATCTAGCCCGCGCGCAACTTGCGCCCAACTCGCCTTACCGTCATCCGGAGACAGTGAGTGAATCGTTGGCCGGCGTAGTGGCAAACACTCAGTTACAAGTGTACAGACGTCCTCTCACGCACACAGACGTCCCCGCACGCAAACATTGACACTTCATTCGAATTGTGTTTGAGATCGTGTTTTTAATGGCCGTGTCCGCCGCGTGGCTTGAGTCCTATCTTAGTACATGTAAGTATACCTAAATATTTTACTTATTTCTTTGCGTGATACATTGTAAAACGTTGTACGAGTATGACGCTCGTGCGAATAGTCAATTTCCAACATGTGTCAGTCGTCAGGAATTACCTACTTTTCGCACTTGTATCATAAATAACAATTTTCTGTAACTGTTGCCAATGGTTAACGTCTCGAGGTCGCTGTCCATGGTCGATTTTTAAACTGCGATTTTATGGCTTTAATCGATCAGATGTGGGGTTTCCTTTCCATATTCCACCCCTTAAACCCAACCCCACATGACGGTATGGGGAATTCTCTCAGCAATATGCAACAAGTCCAGTCGTGACCGTGTTTCTAAGAAACTTATGTCATTTTGTCTCCTGGAAAACTGGACCGACAGAATTGAACAAACATAGTTGATTGACCCAAGTAGGTACTTCTCTATCGTGAGATCGTGAGTCTATAAGAAATATATAGTACTTATATATAAATATGAATACAAGGACTATTGGAATCGGAAAACATGTAGCAATTAAGGTACACATCAGACGGCCTTATCGCTTACAGACTACCTACTATCTCTCCCAGACGTCCAAACAGTGACATCCTCTGTCTATATATTATACCTAAGTACCTAAGCTACTATACTAAAAGAGTACCTACCTACTTTTTATCTCCTGTCCGTCCATCTGTTTGTTAGAGCCAATCTCCGGAACCACTGAACGGGTTTACATGCAATTTTCACTTTAAATAGAGTAGGTATCAATAGGTTTTGTTTGATTTAATCAGGTCCTGAGAAAAAGGTTCATCGCCATTTTTAAATAAAAGACAAAGACAAATTCGCATATGGTACAGCTAGTCTTAAACTTAAAAAACCGGCCAAGTGCGTGTCGGGCCACGCGCAAATTATAGGGTTCCGAAGTTGAGGATGCCCAGAGTACCTTTCTAAGACTTATTAGCATCTAGCTAGCCTGTGGTATGACGTGCCCGCCCGACGCCCCTGCCGCTCGAGAAAAATCATCATTATAAGTTGGTCGACTATTACTCGTAAGTTTGTACAGCCTACTTAGCTCTGATAGTTTTCCTTTCAACTACGTTATATATGCCACAACCGTGATTTTTTTCAGCCATCCAAATACCACCATTTAGCTGGCAGGGGGGGGGGGGGGCACACGTGACTCTAACAAAAAATAGCACTTTAAAGCTTAATATTTCACAAACGCATCACTTAATCAAAAAATGGTTTTAACAAACCCACAATATTTTTTTAAGACCTATTCAACGATATGCCGCACCATGGGGTACGCAAGAAAAAAAAATTACATCCCCACTTTACGAGTAGGGGAGGTACCCTATAAAAAAATATATTTCAAAATTTTATTGTACCACTTTGTCAGCGTAACTAATATGCATATTCATGCCAAATTACAGCTCTCTAGACCTAATCATCTCCGAGCAATAGTGCGGACAGACGGACGGACGGACGGACGGACGGACGGACGGACGGACGGACGGACATGGCGAAACTATAAGGGTTCCTTGTGGACTTCGGAACCCTAAAAATAAATTCAGAGAACAAACTTGAACGCTCACAGAGTCAATTGTTGCTAGAGATCTTCTACTATCAAAAGTCCCGCGCCTTCACATTTCAAAACGCTCTAGGTATATATACGATATATAGTAGAAGATCTCTACATTCCGTATATAGCTGTGGTAGTAGGTAGCTGAAATTTGGCACCTGGATTCAGTGGAGAGTGTAGGGGATCACTACGAGAGGATTTCCCGAAATTGAAACGGGAACGGGAAAATGGGACTTTACATTTATTTTATGTAATTGGTTGGCAAACGGGCACACAGGCCACTCAAAGGCGGAATGCCTCTGTGTCACTAATATCACCGGGTGCCTTAACCCCGCACAGGAACACAACACGAGCACTGCTATTTGGCGGCAGGTTAGCGGGTAAGAGAACACCAACCCGGATGAACCTAGCACCAGGACCTAACCACTCCAAAAAACATGTTAATGTTTATGCGTGCCAATCGCTGTACTTTTTTATGATATAAGTGGGCAAACGAGCATGCGCGCATAAACATCAGCTGCTCCAGTGGATTCACCGGTGCGTTGACGACCTAATAAGAATATACCCTTCTCTTGAAGGCCCCAAAGTCAAAATTTTTCGGAAAGGAAGGGGGTTCATTCCAATGAAGAACCGTAAGGCAGGATACCTATACACTTAAGACACTTGTCTTACGAAGCGTACGGGTGGTTGGTTGATGTATGCCGTAATGTAAGGATATTGACCGTCTATATAATTTCCTTGTTTCTCATAATCCATACTCCATACTAATATTATCAATGTGAAAGTGTGTTTGTTTGTTTGTTAATTAGTATTTATTTATTTTAATGACTTATATTAAGCATAAAAAATACAGGTTCAAAATATCCACACCATGCTTCGTCATGAATAAAACCACATAGATAATTAATCCACAACATGCTTCGTCATAAATGACCGCACATAAATAAATAATCCACAACACGTTTCGTCAAATAAATACGCTACCCTACCTCATACACAAATCTAGCATCCGTAACAGACTTCGTCAAACATATAAAAAAAAATGCAGTAAAATTTAAATTTGTTTGTTTATTTGTTTGTTTGTCCTTCCTTCACGTTGCAACGAGTGGACCGATTTGGATAAGATTTGGTATGGAGATAGTTTGAGACCCGTTACATTTTATCCCGATATTTCAACGGGAAAGAGTTTTCCACGGGTCAAACCAATTTTTCAATACTTCTAAAACTATAACTGTCTAAATATGTATAGTATACTAAGAGATACTGTTATAGGTTACTCTTTATTTGTTTTTTTTGTTTTTCTTTTAGGATGACATTTTGTCAACGGTGTTGCTGTGTGAAATTCTATTTTATAATTAATTTTGGTGTTATTTGTTTTTTGAATGTAAATATTTTGTAATTTGTAATTTGTAAGTATTCAGTGTACCGTGTGTAGCCGGTCGAGGTCTCACCAAATGGCCCCAACGGAAGACCAGCGCTGGCATTTAATGCTAGCACAAGCTGAGTTGGGACCATTTCGTGACAGGCCACAACACTTTTGTTCCGTATAAATGTTGCTCTTTTTTTTGTCTTTTGTGTGTGTGTTGTGTAATGTCATGAATAAATGTTTTTCTTTCTTTCTTTCTTTCTTTCTATAGTATCATCGGGCACGCAAATTCTAAGTCTACGCGGGACGAAGTTCGCGGGCATCGGCTAGTACGCACATAATTCGAGCGTTCGCATTGCTGGTGTTTACCTTTGAGCATCTTGACGGCGACCTCCTTGGCCGGAGCGAGCGTGCCGCGGCGCACGACGCCAAACGCCCCCTCCCCGATGACTTCGTGCAGCTGGAGGTTTTCCGGCTTGATCTCCCAGTGGTCCTCGCTCACGACCGCTTCGCAGTTCAACTCGGAAATGCACTTCTGGGGGAAGTCCAAATCTATGGTCTCCTCCTGTGGGAATGTTATATCACGATAAACTATAGGGCCTCCACCATTTGGCGAATCTGCGGGGATGCAGCTTCTGGGGGGTGGCTTGCGGAGGCACTCCTAGCTTGACGCTTCGCGTACTTGTTTTATTTTGAAGAAGGGCCTATCTGATACAACCGCTCGTGTCTAAAGCGAGCTTCCAACTACCATCTCATGATAATCTGGAACAGTTTTTATATTTAATCAAATACTGACTGTTCTAGAACGTTATGCAAATCTACGAACCTGCTTAAGAGTTAGTAGCTTCTAGCGAGGGCTGGACTGGGGCTATATTCGAAGTCTTAGAATAGGGATCTCCGTCGCGTGAACTTTAAGCAGCTGGATTTGACGTTCAACATGACGCGTGAGCGATCCTATAGGGAACAGAGGGGAACCCTATTTAAGACTTCGAATATATAGCCCCTGTACCAACTCTATAGTAACTAGCTTCTGCCAGCCTATTCGCCCGCGTGGAATTCGGCTATCGCGCTCCCGCGGGAACTGAGCGTTTTTCCGGGATTAAAAGTAGCCTTCACCGAGACTCCAAGTATCTCCATACCAATTATTATTATTACCATATTTCATCTAAATTCCATACCAAATTTCATCTAAATCGGTCCAGCGTTTTAAGCGTCAAGAGAGGTACTAATAACATACAAACAGAGCTACCTTCGCATTTATAATATTAGAACAGATCATCTCAGAGCTTCTCGGTAAAGAGATAATTAAAAAAAAGACTTTTTAAAGTATTGACCAACCTCTTCAAACATATATCTGAGCTTCGAGTGCCGTCGTCGTCTGGACCAGACCAGGCCTCCTACTAAAGCTATCGCTAGCAGCATCACTGCCAACAAAGAGCTCAGCAGGGGTAGCGAGCTTGGATTCGACTCTACTATCCCTGAAACATAACACAAACTATACATAACTAATACAACAGCCTATTTACGGCCCACTTCTGGGCACAGAGGCCTCCTCTATCACGAGAGGGTTTGGGCTATAGTCCCCACGCGGGCCCAGTGCGGATTGGGGACTTCACACACATCCTTGAATTAGTTTCCGTGTGATGTTTTCCTTCGCCGAAAAGCTCAGTGGTAAATTCAAGTTGAATTTCGCACATAAATAATGTCGGAGGTGCGAGCCGGATTCAAACCCGCGAACTTCTGCATGAGAAACGGTAGGTCAAACCACTAGGCCACCATGGCTTCCACGGCTATACTCGTACATACCTACGTACCTCCCTTTAATCTTTGGAACGCCAAAGACACCTAAAGTTGTCAAAGCGAAGGTGTAAATACAGAATGCGTAAGATAAGATCCATATAAGCTTTAGACGTCAGCCACCCTCGGCGTGTGAGTGACGGCTTTTGTATAGGATGGCGTTGAAAGGGTTAAAACCACAGTGCAGTTATGAACAGTTGAACTCAACCTTATCGCTGAATCGCCATAGCGCATATAACATCTACTAGCTTCTGCCCGCGACTTCGCCCGCGTGGAATTCGGTTATCGCGTTCTCGCGGGAATTATGCATTATTCGGGATCCTTTTCCAGGACTCCAACTATCTCCATAGAGTTACTTTCGCATTTATAATATTAGTATGGATTGCAGTGCCTACAATTGTTAAACTGTTTCAATCACATTCATCAGGTCGTCATTCATTTGAGTTAACGAAATGATCCTATAGTGAACGGAATAGGAATCTCCTTATCTCTTTTCGGATAAACTTGTTAAGTATTCGGGATGTCAAACCGAGCGATCGTCGTTCGACGCACAAAGTGAGATAGCTGACCCCGCCCGCCCAGTCCAATCGTGAACTTGTATCAATGACACATACGAATGGATAAAGTGCGCTTCCTGGTACTATACCTTATTTGGGAAACGGGAAATCCCATTTCCCAATTTACGAACTCTTCTGAGGCCCCAGTACTAGGCTATTTGTCATTTGACGTTAGGGCGACTAGATGAATTAGATTGCTATATAAATTCATATTTACGTGGAAAGAATGCCCGGGTGAACGCTTGTACATGGGCCGGTCCAACGTATGATATCACCGACACGCTGTAGATATTTTGGCCCTTCACGTCGCGAAACGTAAACTCCGTTGTATTCTGGGGACAAGAAAAGCGATATGTAACTAGTTTACCATCAAGAGCACACTACTTAAATGCGAGTTGACCTGCTGTTGTTTACTTATGTGCGAAATTCAATTTGAATTTACCACTGAGCTTTTCGGTGAAGGTAAACATCGTGAGGAAACCTGCACGCATCTGCGAAGTATGTAATTCAAAGATGTGTGTGAAGTCCCCAATCCGCACTGGGCCCGCGTGGGGACTATAGCCCAAACCCTCTCGTGATGAGAGGAGGCCTGTGCCCCCTGAGTAGTAGTAGAGTTGACCTGCTTGGCAAACTCGAGCTTCAAATGCATTTTGGATCAATACCACAAAGTCCCACAGAGCACTGAGCGGAACTAAAATACATAACTTCATTGTCGATGCCGGTTCGGTGCAAAGTTTACTTTAGTTGAAGAAGGTACTGAGCTAGACAAAGTGTCAAAATGTCCATCTAAACTCAAAGGAGAGCTTAAATTACGAGCATCTCAACATGAGGCTTGGCGCCGCCATTAGAACCAGGATGACCTTCACTTGCTCCAGCATCTTGGAAGTAGATTTCAAACCGTCCTAACTAAGCGGTGCTCGTTAAGTATGGGATAAAATGACGTTTCTGTGGGGAATGACAGTTCAGCGTAATATTTAACGACCATGAGTCCGCCAACTGTGCTTGAATCAACTCAGGCTCACTCCTGTAACGTTGGAGGTGCGCCGGAGCCTGCGCGCAGCACGAGCTGGTACAACTCCGGCGCGCGCTCGTCCAGCCTTGGGACGCCATGAGACATCCATTGTTGGCAGCATGTTGGTGACTTACTCCTGTAACGTTGGCGGTGCGCTCGGTGTCTGCGCGCAGCACGAGCTGGTACAACTCCGGCGCGCGCTCGTCCATCCTTGGGACGCCATGAGACATCCATTGTTGGCAGCATGTTGGTGACTTACTCCTGTAACGTTGGCGGTGCGCTCGGTGTCTGCGCGCAGCACGAGCTGGTACAACTACGGCGCGCGCTCGTCCAGCCTTGGGACGCCATGAGACATCCATTGTTGGCAGCATGTTGGTGACTCTCCTATAACGTTGGAGGTGCGCCGGAGCCTGCGCGCAGCACGAGCTGGTACAACTCCGGCGCGCGCTCGTCCAGCCTTGGGACGCCATGAGACATCCATTGTTGGCAGCATGTTGGTGACTTACTCCTGTAACGTTGGCGGTGCGCTCGGTGTCTGCGCGCATCACGAGCTGGTACAACTGCGGCGCGCGCTCGTCCAGCCTTGGGACGCCATGAGACATCCATTGTTGGCAGCATGTTGGTGACTTACTCCTGTAACATTGGCGGTGCGCTCGGTGTCTGCGCGCAGCACGAGCTGGTACAACTCCGGCGCGCGCGCCGGACGTTCCCAATGCACGTACACGTTCCAGCCGTCGGCGCTGGGAGTGGAATTGACTGAGAGGTTTTTCACGGGCTGAGGCTCTGTTAGAAGAACATTTTGGTTAAGTAATTGCAGAGTGAATGTAATCATAACTGACTAATGTCTTTACATTACGGAGTACTGAAAAAAAAACTTGGCTTAAAATTAAAAACTCGTTTTGTTAACGGCGTAGTAACATATTTTTAGCCATTAATACCAAAGTTTCGCTACTATTACTGGTGGAAGCTCCGTTTTATATCACTTTGGTACTATTATTTTTTAATTCCTACAAACCATCTTTACAATAACTAAAGTCGAGTTGTTGTTCCTACAAAAAGTTTGTTGTCTCGGGATTTAGAAAATTTTAGTGAGCATTACTATTTTTTTGTTTTATTAAATTACTATTATTTTCAGTGCGTACACCGGAAATAGTCAGGGAGCTTCAAATTTTCATACTTGTGTATAGCGCCATCTACGAGTAGATGTTGCTCATGGAGTTCAAATTTGTATGCAGGCTACCTCGGCAACGACATCTATTATCGCATTTAACACTTATTTCGGGCGTACGCTGATTTGTTTGAAGGTTGTCATTCTAAGTTTACCTTACTTCTTCTATGGTAATTGAATAAAAATCCCCTCGTTGGTAGACCATTGCCAGTGGGCAATAGTCTATCCGAACCAGTGGGTTCGGATAAAATGCGTAGACTGTTATGACTCATTTTTACACAACATTTTCACAACATTGGAAATAATTGCGTCGTAGCAAGCAACCCATAGCGAACCATTCAGAAGTACTTTCATTTCCCATTGTAAATTCAAATCAAAGCTAAATTCATAAACATGTATTAA
Organism: Aethes cnicana; assembly: GCA_963971205.1. Classification (NCBI taxonomy): domain Eukaryota; kingdom Metazoa; phylum Arthropoda; class Insecta; order Lepidoptera; family Tortricidae; genus Aethes; species Aethes cnicana. Next base: position 3,127,479 of record OZ020290.1, on the reverse strand, counting down.
TTTTTTTACAATAACATCCATAAGTAGGTACATATTTTTTTACGATTTTTTAATCATTCACATTTCATGTGTATACACCTAAATTGTGTGTAACACATGAATAGACATCAGATCGATGCGACGACTTTCTGTGTGCTTACCAATTCAATAATTCTCCAATATAAAGGCAACACGGAAACTTTAAAACCGAGATAAAAAAAACTGATCGCGACGACTACATTAAGTAGGTAGATACTGAAACGAAGACAAATAACCGGCCGTGAAGTCGAAGACCGAATGTATAATGCCCATCTTAATAAGCACCTGGGGCCTCATTCGGGACGCAAAATAATCTATTCTATAGGGAACGTCAAAACGTCACGCAGCGTGGAATAGAACTAGCTAGATTTAAAGTGCTGTGAAGAATTGTCATTCCCTATAGATTCCCTATGAAATCCCTTTTGCGCCCCGAATGAGGCCCCTGGGCGACCGCGCATTGCTTTTGCGTTACCTACCTATAGAGTAATATTTTCTTCCCTTTCCGTGCAGTCCAAGCAAGGAGAACTGACAGCTCTCGCCCAGAGGAACCATCGTGGAGAAAGTGCCATTTTCACCCGCCTAAACAAAGTGGATAAGTACTTAAATATAGGGAAATGGCTAACTGGAAAGAATTGAGACACACTGGTTTATGGTTTAGTCTCAAAATTATATTTCAATCAAATTTACAAGGGGTTTATTCCAAAAGTTGGCAACGTCGCATAGCATTAACAGCATTTTTTTAATTTAGCTGTTTTTTTTTAATTTACTGAATGGAAAAAGGAAAAATTGCTCTGTTATTGAATGATGCGTGCGTCATAGTTTTCTATTTGTTGAGTAGGCAATTAGATTATACATGGAAAATGCGATGAACGTTTTCAAACGATTTTAGGTACTTCTATAATATGTAAGTGCTAAAAATTTCGTGTTGCGATTGTAATTATTGCAATCCATAACGAAAATGCCGATATGTTTGAGAGCTATTTGCGACGTTGCCAACTTTCGGAATAAACTCTCTTAACAGAATTTTCGAACGGTTAAAACATACAGTGAAAAATAATTAATAAATTGGGAAATCTAATTTAATATGTTGAAACACGACTTACCTTATTGTGCACGATTTCTTTAAGTACAGGTATATTTGTACAGTCGTTTTTTACCGTTAAATGTTGATCGCCTGGGTCTGAAAAAAATGAAACAAATTCAAATTCAATCATTTATTCAGCAAATTGGCCACATAGGGGCACTTTTACACGTCAGAAAAAGAATTTACCAGCGCTTTCTAGACCTATTGCTTGAGAAGAAGCGCCGCAACAAACTCAAGCAGAAGGCTTTTTGTCAAAATTTCCACATTATTACAAAATTTACATTTACATTACACGTATAAAATATAACATATAGGTACGTACTAAAATTACATTGAAGGGATGTACGAGTATAGTCTCTAACTTAAACTTAAGTTCTTAGATCTAACTTAAATCTAAGATCTTAGACATGTATAGTCTCCAAGGGTCCAGAAAAAAAAACACGTTTAAGAACGCCCCAGTTGGTTGTGTCGTTGCAGTGACAAGGTAATTATATAGACTGACAATCTCCTTACATTGCGGTGTCCATGGGGAAAGCTCTGTGATGTGAGCAATATTCAGGGGCGACTCGAATCTTCATACAGGCTACCTAGGCAGCGACATCTATTGTCGCATTTTATACTTATTTCGGGCGTAGGTACGCTTGTTTTAATGAAGGTTGTCATTCTAGGTTTAACTTACTTTTCCTATTGTTGTGATCATATTTACATAACGAAAACGAGCACCAAAGTATTTTTAGATATTAGTATCTGCCCGCGACTTCGCCCACGTGAAATTCGGTTATCGCGCTCCCGCGGGAACTATGCGTTTTTCCGGGATAAAAAGTAGCCAATGTCCTTTTCCGGGACCCCAACTATCTCCATGCCAAATTTCATCCAAATCAGTTGAAGTTGAATGAGAGGAGGCCTGTGCCCAGCAGTGGGACGTAAATAGGCTGTAGTAGTAGTAGTAGTAGTTGAAGCGTGAAGAGGTAACAGACAGACAGACAGAGTTACTTTCGCGTTTATAATATTAACTAGCTTCTGCCCGCGACTTCGTCCGCGTGGAATTCGGTTATCGCGTTCCCGCGGGAACTATGAGTTTTTCCGGGATGAAAAGTAGCCTATGTCCTTTCCCGGGACCCCAACTATCTCCATGCCAAATTTAATTTCAATCGGTCCAGCGGTTGAAGCGTGAAGAGGTAACAGACAGACAGACAGACAGACCGACGGACAGACAGAGTTACTTTCGCATTTATAATATTAATATGGATATGGATTAGCTGTTGCCCGCGACTTCGTCTGCTTGAATTTCACATTTCCATCACCATTTTACGCCCTTGAGGAATGGTTGTCGGGATGATAAGTATCTCTATGTACTTTCCCCGGGTTGCAAAACTATCTCCATGCCAAATTACCTATATCCCAGTTCATCGGTTTAAACGCGAAGTACAGACAGACCGAGTTAGATACTTTCACATTTTTTATATTAGGTACCTATTCTTAGAGATAAATACTTACCACTAGAAGAGTTCCATTTGAAGTTCACCTCTGCTTCAGAGCTGTTATCATATTTTACATCTATTTCAATAATATATTCTTTGTCTTCAACCACGGCGTCAAACGCATCCAATTTCGGACCTTGGCGCCAAGCGGAATGGATTCCATTTTCAGTGATAGCAGTCGTCCAAAAAGTGTATTTTTTTGTAGAATTTATGTATATCGATTCTTGATGTATGTTTGGTGGTAAAATATCTACCATTACCTTGAAAGAAAAAAGAACATAATATTGGCGAGTAAATTGTGGTTTTGATTTTAACTCGACGGTATTTTGTAATATACTTATAGTGCAACTTTATGATTCAATTTCGTAAAGAACAAAATGACATGTCAACCAAGTGGCATTTAAAATTTAGCTGCGGAACCTCAAAGTGGAGATAAGGCAGACAAACGCGTCGAGTATGTACTTAGGGTGAGTTCATTGAAACTGTTCGTTAAAGTTAACGTTAAATATTTTACTATGGGACAAAATGACGTTTCTGTATGGTTCTCCATATTTAACGACCAGGAGTCCGTCAACTGTGATTGAATCAACTTACCCTTATACAGCCAAGCAAAATGTTATGACAATATTTTAACCACAGATTCTAGCATATAATTTTTGGGTTTTTAATTTTGTTCCAGTTGAAAATTAAGTAAAAATGTATGAGATTGATGATGTGATCGATACCCGAATGTAATATTATAAACGTGAAAGTGTGTTTGTTTGTTTGTCCTTCCTTCACGTCGCGACGAGTGGACCGATTTGGATGAAATTTGATATGGAGATAGTTTGAGACCCGGGCTATAACATACTTTTTATCTCGATATTTTCACGGGAACGGGCATTCCGCGGGTCAAACCAATTTTTCAATACTTCTATAACTATAACTGTCTATATGTATAGTATCATCGGGACGAAATTCGCGGGCATCGGCTAGTTGGGATATAAATGCGTGCTGATAGGATCTATATCACACTAGCTTCTGCCAGCGCCGCCCGTGGAATTCGGTTAGCGCGTTCCCGCGGGAACTATGCACTTTCCGGGGACTCCAACTATCTCCATGCCAAATTTCATAAAAATGGGTTCAGCGGTTGGAGCGATGCAGAGACGGCGGGAGACAGACAGAGTTACTTTCGCATTTATAATATTAGTTTGATTTATGCTCATGCATGTATTATGTACTTAGATTCCAACGCGTACTGAATTGTTAATTTTTATTAGCTCTTCTTCAGCAAGTACCAGGCAAATTTTGGCGCGTACAAAAAACACGTTTTGGGTTATATTATGTGGTTATTTAAGCTATTAAAAAATAGGCAATTAAATCTCGGAATAGGGGATTCCGAGATTTCATTCAAAGATGTCTCTTAAGAGTCCCCAGTACGCACGGCGTTTCTCAACTTTTCATACAAACGTAGTTTCGCTTTTATTCCCAAATTACTAAATAGATTGACACGAAACTTGGTACACATAATAAAATCATTATTGTGAGTGTCCGAAATTAGTAAACGTCGTGGTAAAATCAAATACAATTAAATTACAGCCAAAAAACTGAATTTTGAAGTTTGTATGGAGGAAACTAAAATTATCCTAGTTTCTTTGTTATTTAATTTATTACAATCAAAGTGTATTTTGGACACTAATATCTCTGTTCCACTATTATAGTAAAATTTGGTGCCAATCTGATAAGTAGTTTGCGAATTAAAACGTAACTACGTTTGTACGGAGAAAGGGTACTGGGGACTCTTTAATTCTTAAGTCAACCCCAATAATAAATAATAAATAAATATCATGGGACATTTCACACATATTGACCTAAACTAAGTAAGCAAAGCTTGTACTATGGGTGCTAGACAACGATATAAATACTTATATATAGAGAAATACATACATATATAAAGACTAAACATCCATGACTCGAGTACAAACATTCGTGTTCATCACACACAAAGTTTGCCCCGAGCGGGACTCGAACCCGCAACCATCGGAACAGAAAGCAGGGCCTCTACCAACTGGACCAATCCGGCCGTTGGACCCTCATCGCCCCTGTCACTGAGTCCTGTAGATATTTGACAATGCTTACATCTCCGTCGTCCGAAATTACGACGACTACTTGGAAATTTTCAGCCGGCGTGAGTTCGTACTGCGCGCTGTAATCAGACCGCGCTTTGACGATCAACGCTGATGGTGATCCAATATCTTGCGGTGGACCTGTACCAAAAAAATTAACAACAAGCAATAGAAAAAAAAATGTCTGGAAAAAGATTATAACGAAAACATGCACGTATACAGCAGGCAGTCTTATCGCTATCAGAGCGATTTCTCCCAAACTAACGGTAGTGGAAATTGAGTAAGAGATAAGTTGGTTGGTACGATTAATAGGTACATACCAGACAAATATAAACATACTTACACGTAATAAAAATATAGTCAAAACACATATATAGGGTCAAGCAAAACGTTATGACGATATTTTTACCACAGTATCATTAATAGACTTAGTATGTTATTTTTTTCTTTTTTTTATACCAATGGTATAGGCAAAGGAGTGCACAGCCAGCAGTTAAATTTCAAGATTAAAACTTATTGATATTATATATAACATATAATAAGGATTAATACTCACTCATAAAATTTTCCATGCATGCTTCATTATCCTGCGAAAGACCGAATGCTGAGGTTATTTTATGACATTAATTTTACAAAAAAAAAACAAATGAGCGTTCATTTTCATTTAATCGTAGATATGTACAGTTAAGATAATTATACAGAACTCTAAAACATAGCAATAGAGTCGTTATACAAATAACCAGCCAATAAGCGAGTTAAACTCGCGTGGAGAGGGTTCCGAATGACGTAATTTTCAAACCGTTTCACAGGATAAGCTCTTTTATAGGATATATTTCAAATACCATGGACTTCGTAATAATTTTCCTGTTATCTATAGGTAAATAACTATACTCCGTATTTTTTCAAAAATTTTAGGTCCAGTGGTTTCAGAGATAAGGAGGGGGGGGGGGAATGGTAATTTTCGCCTATTTTATTGAATAACTCGAAAAATTTGAACTAAAAATAAATGAAAAAAATATATTTGAGATCCTCATAAGAAGTACTTTCATTTGATATGTCACACGATATAGTTTGAAAAACTTCATTAATATTTTTTCAAATAAAGCCCCCAAAAATAGGGTCTATGTTTAAAATTCATTTATTTTCGTTACGCGTCCGTCTTTGGGTCACAAACTTACATATACTTACCAAATAAGTACTATAAGTAAATATAAGTGGTCATTGCGGCCCATGGACACCGAAATCCTATGATCCCCCATTAAGAAACCATAAGATCTCGAATGCGTTGCCTACCCTGAGGCCTAAAATGGAATGCCTCTGTGCCAGAAATTTCACCGGCTGCCTTAACCCCCTACCGGAACACAACAGTGTGAGCACTGCTATTTGGTTGACTTAATAAATTATTGAATTAAACCATTCAGAAACTAGCCAACTCGCGGTGTTCACGTCCTTAATAAAATTTAATAAGGAAGTAGGTAAGAAGCTACAGAATAAAATGACTGAAAACCATATCATAGATTCGCTGCGGAGTCTTTTATATTATAAACTAGATAGATGGTTATAGTTATAGAAGTATTGAAATAGCTGGTTTTACCTGTAGAAAACCCGTTCCCGTAGAAATATTGGAATAAAAAGTATCCTATGTTATAGATATCCTATGGAGATAGTTTGAGGACCTGGGCCCTCAAACTATCTCCATACCAAACTTCATTCAAATCGATCCAGTCGTTACGACGTGAAGGAAGGACAAACAAACACACTTTCACATTTATAATATTAGTATAGATTATAAATTATTGTTGGCGCGGGACTCAAAAATAGCTACCACCACCACAGAGTCAGATTTCTACGGACTTTTCGACCAGACAGAACCGCTTCAATGAAGTCACGCTCCAAAAAACGATACGAGAGGTTCGCGTACGATAACGATGCATTGATTACTTGTTAAAACGCTTAATTGACAACAATAAACAAAGGTATATCTATAGGCTATAGGTAAGGTATATAAGCAACCGAACCGATAGCGATGAAAGATTTGGACTTCACTTCGCTGTAAACGACCTATTTGGCTGCACCCCACAATAAACATGTTTATGAAGTCATTAAACCTCCTATCATTACCAGAACTACTTAGGTGGAGCGACGACCTGGTGCTCTATTCGAATATGTACACAGGTATATACTTTTTTCCCACAGGGATATCTATTACACGAAAGATGAAGTATCGACAAACACCCCAAAGCATATCGTCACCACAATATAGGTACCTACTACGAGCACTGAGCAGACAGGTGGTCGATAATGGGTACCTATCGGAAACTACACACGTGATTGAATTGACTCGAACGTTTCTTCACGATATTTTTCTACACCAAAAACCTTAGCGGCGATTTTATATAAAAAAATACAAACTGTTAAATAGTATTTACATTTTTATATGAGGTATTTTTATAAAGCAAAAAAAAAACATTTATACAATTAAGTTTCTTTAAGTGACTCAATTAAAGTCACTATGAATTAAGATTGTTTAATTATATTATTTTTAGCACTATGGTAAACGAAGATACCGCAGCTGCGCAATTCGGCTATTGAAATTCCTGTGTTATAATTTACATTTCCGCGTTAAGACTGAGTCAGAGCATTTTAGATCTTAATTACCTGTTGCTATAAATTACTTAATACTTTGAACGGTGCATTGAGAATTCTTCTTAGGTATTTGAGAATGTTTATTCTTATTGTGGAAGTGGAAAGCTAAAAATACATAGTAAATACTTAAAGTTAGTTTAAAGTTGATAAACCGAGAATAAATAAAACACATACAAATTACATGCCTTTCTTTTTGATCCCTGCCACAAAGAGAGGGAGAGAGAGTGGAAAGAGATATTGTCGTGTGTGTCTGTGTGATGTATATTTATGTGTCTGTGGATTCGTAGCCGCGGAACTGATAAGTAGAGACGTTTTAGAGAAAGAGCCTGATACCGGAAAAAAAACCCAATAAGCGATACGGGCGTGGGGACTATAGCCCAAACCCTCTCGTGATGAGAGGAGGCCTGTGCCCAGCAGTGGGACTCAAATAGGCTGCAGTAGTAGTAGTAGTAAGCGATACGGGCGAGGCTGCACAGTAGTTACGCTGTGTTTTGGCTTCGAAATAAAGCCAATCATTTAGCTCGCGCTATTTACGATATATTTGATCTCATTGCACCTTTTTTTTTAGGGGAAATTGAAGTGCCGCGATTTGCCGGACGATATTTGTACATATACCACAATCGTGCGAGCTAGTCGATCTAAACATACTGGATCGACTGGAGCGATTCATGGCTCTTGTTTGTCAACAAATCAGAAATACTTCCCGTATTCTACCTAGCATTAATAGTACATTACAGACCTAGGGTGGTGAATTCGTAAATGTCCCAGATCGCAGGTTTCTGTGGCCCGAACCGAAGGTGAGGTGAAAATAACTTTACATCACCCTTGGCCACAAAGTGGGATTTTCTGCCCGCTACGCGGAGAGAAAATCTCACTTCTTGGCCAAGGCAAGACGTAAAACTTTTGACAAACCACGGGCGGTAATTCGTAAAGCCCCAGATCGCATATTAAACCTGCGATCTGGGACATTTACGAATTCACCACCTTAGGTGTGTAATGTACTATTACATAGGCAATTAACTAGCGATTACTATAGAATTTCTATTTAAAAAACTAAAGAAGAGGTATTTATAGCGACTGCTCATTATTGCTATTTTAATTTTACATGAATACTAAACCTAAAACCTACCTGTTTACTTTTTGGCATCTAGGTTTTTTGGGGAGTGTGGGGGAGCACTAACAGAGATTTTCCGAAATTCGTACGGGACTGGGAAAAGATGGGTCATATGCGGGTTCTCCAACAAGATGGAGCGACGACCTCGTGAAGGTCGCGGGAAACCGGTGGAAGCAAGTAGCCCAGGACCGGTCTGAGTGGCGAGCTTTGGGGGAGGTCTATGTCCAGCAGTAGACGGATTTCGGCTGAAATGATGATGATGATGATGCGGGTTTTAGCGCATGAAATGGCTAGTTGGTCACTATATTTTAGGTCACTTACCTACATACACATTTTTAACTACTCTCAATGACGGAAATAACTAATAAGCTAAGTATCGAGCTAAAAAAATTAAAGGTCATGGGAGTAATACACCAGTCATCGATCGGTGTCGGAAATTATTAATTATTATTCACGTTATTGAATAAACAATATACCTACGAGTATTATAGACAAATTGTGAGCATCACAGATTTTACGTATGTCGTAGTACAAGTGCTAAAGGGATGTCCGTGTGCAAAAATCGCGGACCGTCTAATTATAATTCGTCTACCTGAGCCCTTGAATTTATAAAAATCCATGTAGACGCGCGCGCGCATGTGTTTTTTAAAATTGAGCCCCCCTCCACCCACAATTAAGGGATCTTGTTCACGTATTGCTTTAATTCTCAGAAACTATGCATATTTCAACAAGACCATCTAGAACATTTTTAAAGTTCATTGTATTTGCAACAATTTAAGCCAAATCGCAGCTTTGCAACCGGTATATGGACCGTGCTATGGCCTGTCGAAAATTATGGATTTTCCCGAAGAACTCGAAATTTGATAAGATAATTATCGCCGATAAATATTAGGGTGTTTAAACAGTGATAATACGTATAAAAATTTGCAACGTAACACTTAAAAGTTTTTTTTTTTTTATGGCTACTACTACTAGCGCCTAGGTAACATACCTTCGACTTTATAAAAAGCTATGTTGCCCGGTTCTTTTTCATTCAGTACCCCCTCCTTCTTCCCCACATATAATTAAAGGACCTTGTTGAATTATTGTTCTAATTCTCAGAAACTATGCGTATTTGGATAACAAAATTCAAGACTTTTTTAAAGTCCATTTTTGCAACAATTTAAGTTAAATTGCAGCTTTGCAAATAATAATATAGACCATGCTATGGCCAGTTGAAAACATACGAATTTTTCGGGAAAATTTACAATTTTCGACTTGCCATGGCATGACAAAGAATCGAACGCGCGCGTGGCAAGTTGGCAACATGGCTTTTTATAGTCGAGGGGCTCAGGTAGACGAATAACAAAACATTTTTCGGTCCGTGATTTTTGCACACGGGCATCCCTTTAGCGTCTGCACTAGTATAGAGTAAAGAATCAAATTTCTTTAAAGATTTTTTCCTCTGTGCGTCTTTATCCTCATGTCTGAGGGTAAGATTTTTTACATTAGAATATTTCAGAGATTTTTATAGATTCTAGATTTTGTGGTAGTAAGTAGTAGGCATATACGAAGATTGGATCTGCTGTCGTAAATCAAATAACTACCCAACGATACGGCGGGCAACGCTTGCAGACATGCGCAACTATGCGCACTAAAAGAGCGTCTTTGGAATTCGGAGCTTTCATAAATCGTCTTTTTTTACTTTATACATATACTTAGACAATTTGAATTTGAATTTGGCATACTGTCCAGGGGCCTCATCCCAGACGCGAAGACGATTGCATTGGTAACCTACAGGGAACGTCAAAACGTCACGGCGATGAATTTGAACTTTAATTCGGTTTCTGTCATTTTTACGGTAGGTATAGAGGCGCTCCTTCCCTATGTACCCTTTCTATTCGAAACGGTACATGGGGTCATTATGTACCGTTTCGAATAGACCTCCAGAGCGGGCCGAGAAGACACTATTTACTTATACTATCGTTACTATGAATCCGGGGTTCGAATCCGGCTCGTACCTGAAATTTCTAGTGCGAAAGTTCACGGAAAGTTTCAGTGAAATTTTCCGTGAAAGAAAGCATCGTGTGTTGAGGAATCGTGCACGCATCTATAAAGTAATTCAAGGATGTGATTGATGTTTCAGATTTGTGATAAGTCCCCAATCTGCATTGGGCCCGCCTGGGCGTCCCCGCGCGCAGTGCAGTGGGGACTAGGGCCAGATGTGGGAAGCAAATAGGCTGTTGTGATGATCATGATCGTTAATTGGTCAAACTTCAAAATATTGAAGTTGGCCTTTAAACTCCGACAGCCTGCAAAGTCGGTACTTATCATGTGAACCGACCTAATGCTATGACAATCTTATAGTGAACTTGACACCGACTTTCCAGACTGTCCGAGTTTGATTGGCGGTTTTTTTTCATGCACGAATCTTAGCTAAATTAATGATTGGAAATTTAGGGTTCCTTACCTGTTGTAGGATGTTACAAACTTCAAAAGCAACGGCGTTCAAATGATGACTAGGTATTTCGAGTCTTTCACTAGCACCTTCTGAATGCGCTATCAAACACGCAATGAACGCCAGCTGCACATAGCTTTTTATCACACTTTGTCTCTTCCCATTGGCCATTTTTATAAAAAGTTCATCTATTTTAAATTACGAAACACAAGGCTCTTCTATCGGCTAGTGCGGACAGTCATTTATTTTTAGACGGTACAGTACAACCTTATCGATGTCTAACGATCCTTGTTTACCATCCAATTTGGGGAAGGAAAACAAATTGAAGTTAAAAAAATAGCAGCTTATTTTTTTTAACGAAGTTACTGGCCAGTTTCTGTTTTTAAAAAGTTAATATTCCAAATTTGAAAATTGGATGCGTTTGGAAAATTTGCGAGCGTGTTGCTGGTAGGCCCGACAGCGGTCGTTTATTTGAGTAGCGCGCGCGGACTGGGCGTCTGGCCTGGCTTCCCATCGTAAATCGTGCTTACTTATGCAATATGTACATGGTATTTTTGTCCTTTTTGTGGTGGGCTTGTAGGGGTGGAGATTTTCCGACCGTCCTGTGTATTTTTTTTTGTTTAGCGCGTCGTCGCGTAGGTACCTCCACTACAATGTGCAGTGTACAAGCGCTGGTTTTTAGTGTATAATTAAGTAAAAATATTGTTTAATAAGTATTATTTAAAACATTCAATTTGAATTTACCACTGAGCTTTTCGATGAAGGAAATCATTGTGAGGAAACCTGCACGCATCTGCGAAGTAATTTAAAGATGTGTGTGAAGTCCCCAATCCGCTCTGGGCCCGCGTGGGGACTATAGCCCGAACCCTCTCGTGATGAGAGAGGCCTGTGCCCAGCAGTGGGACGCAAATAGTAGTAGTAGGCTAGGTAGGTATGGCTGTAGTAGTAGTAGTGAAAACATGTTCAATTAAAAATTCACGCATGTATGTACCCAGTTTATAACCATGCGAGTTCGTTTGTAGGAAGGAATCCAAAATTAGATAATCCCTCCCACCACAACAGCCTATTCGCGTTCCACTGTTGGGCACAGGTCTCCTCACGAGAGGTTTTGGGCTGTTAGTCCCCACGCGGGCCCAGAGCCGATTGCTTGCTTGAATTACTTCGCAGATGCGTGCAGGTTTCCTCACGATGTTTTGATTTATCGAAAAGCTCAGTGGTATAAAAAAAACTCAGAGGTGCGAGCCGGATTCGAACCCCCGACCCTTTGCATGGGAGGTGGGGTCGAACCACTAGGCCACCACGGCTTCGGACCGAAGTTTCACGGCCAGTCCCTACCTATAGACTGGACAGTGTCATTAAATGTAGTACTATTAAATATTCTGTGACAGTGCGTGAACGCCCTTCAAGTATTTAGTACCTGGGCGACTGAACTCCGTTCGGGTGGAAAATGTTTTCGGTCATAAAAAAAGAAAGAAATGGTTTAGAAAAAAAAAATGCTAAGAAAGAGAAAAAAAGTCCGACGTTTTTCCGGGGTGAAAAGTACCCTATGTCCTTTCCCGGGATTTCAACTATCGCCATGCCAAATTTCATGTAAAGTCAAGCGGTTGAAGCGTGAAGAGGTAACAGACAGACTGATAGAAAGACAGACAGAGTTACTTTTTCATTTATAATATTAATAATAGGTATGGATATTAGTATATAGAGGTCTATTCCTTAAGAAATAGTGATACTAAGTTGTCTGTAAGGGTTCGTAACAGCGTTATAGAAGAAAAAAACGGCCATCTGCAAATCGGACTCGCGCGCGAAGGGTTCCGTACCACTATCTATAAAAACGGTAAAAAATCACATTTGTTGAATGGGAGCCCCCCTTAGTATTTATTTTATTCTGTTTTTTAGTATTGTAGTTATAGCGGCAACAGAAATATATCATCTGTAAAAATTTCAAGTGTCTAATTATCACGAACGGACGGACAGCGGAGTCCTGTTTTACCTTTTGGGTACGGAACCCTAAAAACCGGACAAGCCTGGTGAGGGTTGCGTTCGTTGATTCTTTTATAGTTGGTTCCTTATGTTTTTTCAAACACCATGGACTTCTTATAGGTTTTACTGCAATTTTATTTTACGGTCACGAACTACTTTCTGTACATAATATTTTTTCAAAATTTTAAGCCTCTTAGTTTCGGATATCAGGAGGGGGGGGAGGGGAAGGTTTAATTATTCCCTGATTTTCTTAAACTAGAAAAAAATCTAAACAAATCTAAGAAATATCCTCAACATTGTGGGTAGTAATTCTTTTATTTTTATACACAAACTAAAATACTTACAATAAAAATAAAAATAAAACTAAAACTAAAAACTATAACTAAAAATAACTTATAAATAAAAAATTTGGCACAGATCAGTGTCGCTCGGCAAGGTTCCCAAAAGGCTGGCAACATTGCCGTGCTGGATGGCAATGCTTATTCGCTGAGCTAACATTGTTACTATTTTTTCGATTTACCAAGAAAACCCTTTAAAAGCTGAGTTAGATAAATGCCGGAAAAACTAAATATAGGTAATACGAATTTTACAATTAAACGTCATGAGTGCGTGTTATTTTAGATATTTATCGATAATATTAATCACAAATGTGATCAATAGGTCATCACCATCATCATTTCAGCCGAAAGAAGTCCACTGCTGGACATAGGCCTTCCCCAAATTAAGGCTCGCCACTCAGACTGGGCCTGTGCTACTTACTTCCACCGGTTTCCCGCGATCCTCACGAGGTCGTAGCTCCACCTTGTTGGAGGCCTACCGACGATCTATAGGTACCTACTTTTAATCGACTATTCGACACGCACTGTGTTCATTTTAAGTATAGGCGGTCAAGTTAGAGCTTGCGCGTGCGCTGGATTGCTCAATATTTAGACAGAAAACGTAAGTCTGTTCCCTGTAATATACCTATGACACGTCAACCAAACATTCTTTGAATTAATAAGTAAGATCTACGAGTATCAGTATCAATATATTACATTGTATATATACCTAAGCGTACAGGAAAAAATAAATTTTATTTTCGTGACTACTGGGCGAATGCGACTTAGGCCCGGTTCCTATATCCAGGAAACGCCTCGTTTTGCCTACGGACGGTTGATTTTTGACATTTGTTCCATAGAGAATCTGTCAAATTTTAACCGTCCGTAGGCAAAACGAGGCGTTGTTTGGATATAGGAGCCGGGCGTTAGTCATCACTAGTATAATTAATTAACTAAGTAATAAATGTAACTGTTTACGCGTTAATTCAATATAATTTTATACAGAAGAGATAGCATATTTTGACGCTAAAATACTTATGTACACCGACATCAATGAAACTTTCTTTATAACTTTATCTTGGCAGTAGAGATGAGGATCTGCGAATCCTACACAAAATTAAGGGGGTACCTTGGGGGGAGGGGGGAGGTTCGAAGCATTTACAAACTAGTAGAATGAAGTGTCTATTCTATATAAAAATAATCAATAATAATTTTTTAATCATTTCATAAGTTGGTGGACTATTACTCATAAGTTTGTACAACGTACTTAGCTGTGATAGTTTTCCTTTCAACTTCGTTATATATGCCACAACCGTGATTTTTTTCAGCCATCCAAATACCACCATTTAGCTTGCAGGGGGGGGGGGGGGGACACGTGACTCTCACAAAAAATAGCACTTTAAAGCTTAAAATTTCACAAACGCATCACTTAATCAAAAAATGGTTTAGACAACCCCACAATATTTTTTTAAGACCTATTCAACGATATGCCGCACCATGGGGTACGCAAAAAAATACATCCCCACTTTACGAGTAGAGGTACCCTATAAAAAAAAAAAAAAACAACATTTTATTGTACCACTTTGTCAGCGAAACTAATGTGCATATTCATGCCAAATTACAGCTTTCTAGAACTAAGCATCTCCGAGCAAATGTTCGGACAGACGGACGGACGGACGGACGGACGGACGGACATGGCGAAACTATAAGGGTTCCTTGTGGACTTCGGAACCCTAAAAACGGCGTCGGGCGGGCACGTTATACCACAGGCCAGCTAAGATGCTAAATAAGTCTTAGAAAGGTACTGTGGGCATCATTAACTTCGGAACCCCATACTTTGCGCGTGGCCCGACACGCACTTGGCCGGTTTTTACACTTACGAGTACGTGAAATCCCAAATGGAATGGGTAATAATAAATTATGGTCTCCCATATCTTATTAGGTAGATTATACAAATACATATAGGTAGAGTATTCACTCTACTTATCCCATTTACGAAGTCGAAGCCTCTGTAATTTGGAAGGGCTTGGTATAAACAAAATTTTATACCACTCCTTTAACTCTGTATGACTACGTCGATACTGAAAGTTGGAAAATAGACTCTCGTTATTGGAAAATAGACTTGTGTAACGACGTAAATCGATAATCTAAGTATAGCGTGGGGTTGACAATTTGGTGGACACGTCATGTTAGGCAGGACTTGCTCGGTCTGCGTCAACGAGGGCCGAGGAGTGACGTCACATATGACAGGTAGAGTGGCTTAGTACATAGCCCTATGGTATAGCTAGCTATATGGTACATATGAGAAAGTAAGTACATAGGTAAGGTGTGAAGCCCACCTTTTAAACCGATGCAAAAAAATTGGTTGTTTGTAAAGTCGGTTTACGGACGATATTTTATACTTACGTGATAACGTCACGTAACGCTACAACGCTACTTTTGCATCATGTTTTTCGTGGGCGCAGCCGGCGTTCATCAAACCTTATAAGACGCTATCACGTCAAAAGGAGAGATGTTATTATAAGTTTGACACACCTCTATGTTTCATAGTAGATTCGTTTCTTTCATATATTAATAGGGATGACGACAACTTTTTTTTCTTAATCTATCAGGAAGATTATTGAAAAGTATTGGACACGTATTTTTTCTTTTTCCACGTAATCAAACTTATACGGAGATATATTGAGTTGAAATGTCGCGTGACGTCACGGTTAGGTACAATTTATACCTAACGGTGACGTAGTTAGCCCCCACTCTCCAACTTTAATGCGTTTTAACTTAGTCATTCTTTGTTAATTTGATAAAACAAAAAATACGTCTCTAATATTTTTTTATTACCTGTCTGACGGACTAATTAGAATTTCGATTTCTTCACCCTGTCGTCATCCCTATTTCCTTTGATAGATAAAGAGGTGAGCAGTACTATGTGACATTTTTCATATGCAAATACACACAAAGCTGCGCAGTCGTAAGCCGTCCAGTTTAGTTGTACTACGTCTGCGTTCGAGATTTTAAAATGCCAACGTCACGTCCTACATGAATGGTGGTCACCTTGAGGGACTATGTTAATGCTACAATCTAGACTAGTCGTAGGCAAAGGTGACCCCACGTCTAGAGTTCGTTACCCGTTAATTAGGTCCTGGACAGTTTTGAACGTTTGACATTGTCTGTCCATAAGTCGGATATAGCAGATAAAAGCAGCTTGACCTATCTACATGACGTTTTTTATACCTCTAGACACACAAACAACCAGACGGGCCACTCGACGAAAGTAAACCACTACCACAACAGGCATTTCCGTCAAATTCTCATCATGATCATGAGAGGGCTGGCCATAGTCCTCACGCGGGCACGGTGGGGGTGGGGGGATTCACACACATTATAGAATTACTTCGCAGATGCGTGCAAGTTTCCTCTATAAGTTTCCTTCAACGATAAGCTTAATGGTAAATTAAAATTGAATTTTGCACATACTCAAACTGGTGCGAGCCGGATTTGAAGCCCCGACCCTCTGCATGAGAGGCGGTAGGTCAAACCACTAGGCTACTAATGGCTTTTTGGTCAAACTCTGTCTCATACGTCTGGGGCCACATTTTGGACGCAAAAGGGTTTTTTATTGAGAAGCTATAGGGAACGTGAAAACGTTACGGCGCATTAATCTTTTTAATTATTTGTCTTGTACTGCTTAATATTTGTTTGAAGGTTGTCCTTCTATTTTAGTTTTTTAGGGTTTAGAAGTCCACAAGGAACCCTTATAGTTTCGCCATGTCCGTCCGTCCGTCTGTCCGCACTATTGCTCGGAGATGCTTAGTTCTAGAAAGCTGTAATTTGGCATGAATACGAAGGGTGATCCAAAAGTAATGATAATCAGTATGAAAGACACATAAAATGTTTAATAAAATAATTTATTTTTCTACGTAATCTCCTTCCAAGTCTACACACTTAGACCATCGTTTCTACAGACCGCGAATTCCTTTTAAAAAAAAAATCTTTTTCTTGACCCTCCAAAAATGCCTCCACAGCGGCCATTACCTCGCCATCATTTAAAAAATTGTTGCCTCTAAGATCTTCCTTCAGCCGTGGAAAGAGATAAAAGTCGCTGGGGGCTAGGTCTGGCGAATATGGGGGGTGTTCCAGCAATTCGAACCCTGAATCACGGATGGCAGCCATCGCAACACCGGCCTTGTGGGGCGGTGCGTTGTCCTGGTGAAACAGGATGCCAGCTCGAAGTTTACCCCGCCGCTTTTCTTTGATTGCCTCTCTCAATCTGCGTATTTGGTCAGCGTAGTAGGAGCCCGTAATAGTGGTTCCCTTTTCCAGGTATTTGATCATTATGACTCCCTCAGCATCCCAAAACACTGAAGCCATGACCTTACCAGCGGAGCTTGCTACCTTGAATTTCTTCGGTGTAGGGGAAGACGCTCGCTTCCAGGTCATGGGTTGCTGTTTGGTCTCAGGATCGAAATGGTGGATCCAAGACTCGTCCATGGTTACAAACCGACGCAAAAATGTTTCGGGATCAGTTTGATAGGTATTTGTCAAGATTAGACTTCGAAATCTCACATCGTATTTTCTTTTGTTCAGCCGTTAACATTCTAGGCACCCAACGAGCGGAGACTTTTTTCATGTGTAGTTCATCAGTTAAGATTCTTTGAATGCTGCCATACGAGATGCCTGTGAGCTCAACTAGATGCCTGATAGTCATCCTTCTATCTGTTAAAACGAGATCATGAATTTTTTCGACGTTTTCTCCAGTAATGGCGTCAGATGGACGGCCTTCGCGATGTTCATCTTGAGTGGATGTTCTTCCCAAGTTAAACTCCTTTGACCACCGTGCCACTGTGGAATACGGTGGAGCGGACTCGCCCAGTGTTCCCATTAATTCAGCGTATATATCTTTAGTACACATTTTTTTCAAACAGAAGTATTTAATAACCGCTCTCACCTCAGTTTACTCCATTTTTGCGTTATTGTTCCGACTGCTCGTGAAAAAACAGCTGCAACTCTCTGACAGCTACATATATTTTTTTATTTTTTTATTTACTAAGGAGTCTTTATGGCCAGTAACGGCATACCTATTTATTTTAATCTGATTCAATAAGTATTCAGTTATCATTACTTTTGGATCACCCCTCGTATATATATTAGTTACGCCGACAAAGTGGTACAATACAATTTTGATATATATTTTTTCTTTTCTTTCTCGTAAAGTGGGGATGTATTTTTTTTTCTTGCGCACCCCATGATGTGGGGTGTCGTTGAATAGAGGTCTTGGAAAAACATTGTGGGTTTGTTAAACCCTTTTTATGATTAAACGATGCATTTGTGAAATGTTAAGCTTTAAAGTGCTATTTTTGGTAGAGTCTAGTGTCCCCCCTGCCAGCTAAATGGTGGTTTTCAGATAGCTGAAAAAATTCATGGCGGTGGCATATATAACCCAGTTGAAAGGGAAACTATCACAGCTAAGAAGGCTATATAAGTTTCGGGGTCATAGTCGACCAACTGCAAGCAAGCAAAAATGCGTACCTAGGTATGGAAAAGTAAAATTCCATATAGGTACATACTACTGAGCGGCAGGGGCGTCGGACGGGCACGTCATACCGCAACCTAGCTATGATGCAGTCTTAGAAAGGTACTAAGGGCATCGTCAACTTCGGAACCCTATACATTGCGCGTGGCCCGACACGCACTTCGCCAGTTTTTTTCTATGATATTAGTAAAATTTATTTTAACTTGGTACATATTGTCGTATCATTTTTGAGACTTGAACGAAAATATGGCTCGAGGCGGGCTACAATAGTAGCTTGTTTATTAGGTAGTTCCGTTTCTTATCGCAGAAAAGCGTACTTTGATATTTAATTATTTATCCCGAACTCATTAAAACGAAAGAGCATTTGTCTGTTTTTTCTTCTTTAAGTTATATGAATTTTCTATACAACAACAACAACAATCTCTACATACCTAATTGCAGCTCCAATTATTACAAAATACCTAACAAAATTTTGTTATTCGTCCTCTTGATATCGCTTTGTGATATCAGGGCGTCCGTCTATTCCAGTTCACTAATTGATCCTATAGCGAACGAAATAAGAATTTCCTTATCTCTTTTCGGATAATCCTGTTATTCGGGACGTCAAAGTGACGGCTAAGTGAGTCAGTAACTCCCAAAGCCCGAACGTCGTTCAGCGCATCGCATAAAGTGAGATAGCAGAGCTGACCCCGCCCAGTCCAATCGTGAACGTACCTTTGAGCGAGACGCACGAAAGGATAAAGTGCGATTCCTGGAATTGTACTGTAAGAGTGATTTGCTGTCTTCCTAAAATTGAAAGACTATATCCTTATTAGTTCGCTTCGTCAGAAGACATCTTGCAATTGGCAGGGAAGTGGTGGATGAGTCCGGCCCAGGACAGGGTAGAGTGGCGTATAAGAGTGAAGAGGCTTTCAGCATAGGGTGTATATAGGCTGATATATATAAAAATAATTAAAATAATTATTATTTATATTTTAAAGTTATTGCTGTAACGCATAATAATCGGGATGACCACTTCCCTCTTGTTGGGTATTGGCTATAGTGTACGAGTAGGTAGCGGTGGGTATTGCGTAGCTTATAATTTATGCGTTTCAGTAATATGATAAAAAATACGAAATTACCCCATTCACGGAATTGCCCCAACCTATATCCTTATTTGAGAAATTTTATATCCTTACTCTGTTCCTACGTATGGACTCGAATGAGCCCCCAGGACAACAGGAATACGTATTTTTAAACCTGCACTAAAGATACTCTTGCAGAGTACTTGATAATCAATCAGTTGCAAACGTCATCGACAGACGGAAACCTACAGTGCATAAGACACATGATAACGCGTGGATTCAGCAACAGATTTATGGAGTGTGGAATGTGTCTTTGTAAGGAGCGCAATCTTATATGGCGAAACAGTTGAAAACGTGTCCAGCGGATTTGATAAGCAACAAAACAAAACACACTCTCCTCACAACCGTTTTCGCTGCGTTTTCGCCTCAGCAGCCCCATCTGAAGGCGCTACTGTGCAGTGGCGACCGCAGCGCCCCCAATCTACCCGATTTGGTGTCCACTTTTGAAACAATAAAGATTGCGCTCCTTTACTTCAACCCTCCATAAACAGATTCTTTGCTAATGGCATAAATGCTACGCTGTGGCTGTGGCTGTCCGCTATTATTGGTTTTAGACAAATAATTCGAAGCAAATCATACAAACTCGGTAAGAGAATCGGCATGTTTTGTATGTTTTGTTTTATACTCGCAATGTTTATGTTTCCGTCCACATAACTTCACAAGCAAATCTGTTAAATTACGATTAGGTGTATTCGTACGTAGCACGAAGTTCGAAAGTGACCTGACCAGATATAAATCTGTATTATGAAAGTGTTGTGTCATATTAGCGAATTAGGTATCTGCCGTGAGTAAAACTTGCTCGTAGGTCGTCGACCCATTGCACTAGTTTCTCAAACTCTTACTGATATAATAGGTATAATAGATACAGCCGAGTTTGCCAATATAATAATATGTATACAATACACACTTGCATCATAATATTCATTGTAATATTTGGAGCTTTCCAAACACATTACAGTATTCGACTCGACTTATGGTAGGTTGATTCATGCTTAGTTGACGGACTCCTGGTCGTTAAATATGGCCGCCGAGCTGTCATTCCATACAGAAACGTCATTTTATCGCATAGTAAAATATTTAATGTTAATTAACATTGAATCAACCGACCCTTAATGTTACCATTTGACACATAAACGTCACTTTACCTACTCGGTTTCGAAAATTGACAAATTCGTTGCTACATTAAAAGACAGGCTGAAACCGTTATAGTTTTTAATGAGTTTTTAGATGATAAATTAATTTCACTTGCTTAAAAAGTTGATCGTGTTACTTACGAAGACTGACAAGGGGATATATTCGAAGTCTTAAAATAGGGGATCTCCCTGTTCCCTATAGGATCGCTCACGCGTCGCGTGGACTTTATGCAGCTAGACTTAAAGTTCAATTTGACGCGTGAGAGATCCTATAGGAAACAGGGAGATCCCTAAGCTAGCTATTTAAGACTTCGAATATAGCCCCAGGGGTTTCATTCAAGTTCCTAAATATGGAACGTATGGGATTTCCCAGAAGTATAAACAAAAAAATCTGAAACTTTCGTATCGTATCCCTGTAGACAGAGATACCGAAATGGTTTCCGAATTACCTACGCCTTTTAATAAAAATATGAAATGTTGTCAATTATCTAATTACTAGCTTCTGCCCGCGACTTCGTTCGGAAATAGCGCTCTCGCGGGAACTATGCGTTTTTCCGGGATGAAATGAATTCAATTCAATTTTTGGGTGATATGGCCCCCATCGGTGCGATGATTCCGCCAATGTCGAGGTTGAATAAAACACGGCCACTTTGACATTAGGTCTTGTCCGGTACAGTTACTTTGCGTTCGGTGAAGTAAATCGGGATGAAATGTAACTTATATGTTGACCAGAGTGTTATAAACTACCCCCATACCAAATTTTGTTGCAATCCGTCCAGTAGTTTTCGAGTTAAATCCGGACATACATACTTGCATACAATTCTTCTGAAAATCGTTATTTTGTGTTCAGTATCGTTTATATAGTCCCCACGACTTTATAGTATAGTTCCTTTTAATTGTCAAGTTTGAGACGCGACTTCTTGTACAGACTTATTATTATTAGTTAGATTATAAGGTAATATAAAGTAATTAAGTATCGGTCCTCTCTTTGGAACCATTTTACACATATCCCCATCTACATTACTGACACTAATTAGTTCAAGGTACCTCATTCGTATCGCCTTACCTTAAATTATAAAGGAGAAAGAATAAAGATTAGTTTGTTTGTAAAGAATGATATAACCACAGATATACCGCAAAAACTAATGAACCAATTTTAAAAACTCTTTTACCAATAGAAAACAACAACATTTCTTGTTAGTGACAACAGGATCGCTGCGGGAGGCGGCTATAGTTCGTAGGTTTAAAACGGCACTGTAAACCTAGCTCGCAAAACTTGCTGTTCAGTTTCAACATGAATTTCAATAACCCAGGCCTGAGACTGGCCGTGGGCCATGCATATTCTATGTCCACGGGACTCACAAAAAATACATTTTAAAATCGTAATGGCGCGCCGGAACTTAGCGGTCGAGACTTCGACACATTCGGCTTTTACGCCGTACCTAGTTCATTCACTCCTGGCTGATGAAATAAATAAGCTCACCTCTAAATGATATATGTTATGCACGCAGGTAGCCTAAACCAGCCATTCATTTCGCTCGACAATCATGCATGACATTCCTTAATCACCCACATAAAAAGTCTGCGGGTAAATTCCTAGATACGATTCGACGTGTGCCGCAGAGTTTGAGCGTGTTACAATATTAAATGGATTTGATTTTCAAATCGATCGGCTCGATGCTTGCATAAGTAAACAATAGGCGGTAGGCTGAAGAAACGTCCTGGCCACCGGGTAAAATATATTCGTTGACTTTAGCAGTTTGCTATAACTTACTTAACATATTTGTTGAAATTTGAAATGTTTAATAATGTTATTCTAATCTTGTGGACGGACTCACACAAATAAATAGTATCTAATAACTACGATTGCGTACTTCGGACCGACGTTTCACGGCTATTTATATACCTAGGCTATGGATCGGACAGTGCGTGAGGTGGTGAATGTCTATAATTACTAGATTAATAATTTCAATCAGGTGGGCCATATTAATGTATTATTTAGTAACTAGCTTCTGCCCGCGACTTCGCCCGCGTGGAATGCGGTTATCACGTTTCAGCGGGAGTTCCCGCGAAACGTGATAGTTACGCGTTTTTCCGGGATAAAAAGTAGCTTATGTCCTTTCCCGGGACCCCAACTACCTCGATACCAAATTTAATCGTCCGTGGCCCGCGTGGGGAATAGCCCAAACCCTGTCATGATGAGGGGAGGCCTGTGCCCAGCAGTGGGACGCAAATAGGCTGTAGTAGTAGTAATACGCACTACAGTATGTATAGACTCTGCTACTCTTCTTGTATCATTTCTCTATGCTATTAGATATACCTACTTACTGTGCTTCCGCCGAATACCCGCGAACTTCACGAGGTCGCCGCCCCGTCTGGAAGCCTATCGACTGTCTGGGAAGGAGGCCACGAACAGACGGAATACCATCATCATCATTGAATACCATAGTCTCGGTTAGGGATCAGAGACGCGATGCACGAGGCGTCGGGCGGGGCCTCAAGCGACGAAAAATAATGGGCGCCAACGCTTGAAGGAAGAGTTCAAGAAAAACACCGTAAACAGGAGCAGACGGATTGTTGTTTATTAAATAAAGGTATAAGTAAATGGGACAATTATGTGCCTGGAGATATATAAGTATGTTTCCACTGGAGGAAAATAACTATTGTTTGAAACATGTGCAAAATTGTAATAAAATGATATTTTTTCACATTTATGTATCAAAATTTACCTATTATTATGAACGCAACGCGTGCGAGCATGACATAATATAAATACAATGAAGTAGTTAGAGAGATTCTTCAATATGGATGCCATTTTCGCCTGCGAACTACACACGCTCTTTTTAACCTTGTTTGTTTCTAAATGTACCTATTTTTTTTGTTTTACTTCAGGATTCAATCCGTCACCCGCGGTAAAATATACCATTTTGCTCCCTAGTCATACAATCTACTATTCTCACACGAAAATCAGAATAGTATAGAGTCAAACTGTGCGCGCACGTTCATAGAATCGCAGGAATATATGTTCGAAAGATGAGTAATTTAGAATTTAGAGACGGTTAAAGTTCCCTGTTCCCTATACTCCCTATAGTTTAATTTGAAGCGTGAGCGATCCGGAACAGGGAGATAGAAATAGAGGATATCGCGAACCCCGATATCCCGAATATAGGCCCAGGAAGTACCAAATGGAAGGAGGTGAGAGATCACCTCGTCAAGTCGTCACACGTAGTGAATAAGCTCGAGACAATGCTACTCCATAAACACTCATATGTATCGACGTATGGTTAATTTTGACGCTTGTCGCGTCGCTGGTCCCTGACGCACCGTGCGATCCGTAGCTGCGAAACGTCGCGCGACGGTTCATCATCATTATCATTTCAGCCGAAAGACGTCCACTTCTAGACATAGGCCTCCCCAAAGGCTCGCCACTCAGACCGGTCCTGTGCTACTTGCTTCCACCGGTTTCCCGCGACCTTCACGAGGTCGGCGCTCATCTTGTTGGAGGTCTACCGATAGCTCGTCTCCCGGCGACGCGACGGTTCGAACTAGTAGTACTACCCACTATTTTTGAGTTTGCTATCGCGCTATTAGTATCGATTTCGGTCTGTTTCATCTTATAGTATAGGATAGATGGAAGAAATCCACCTACCTATCTCTCAGTGGAGGTTGGTAGGGGTAGGTGGAACAGGCGTCGATTTCGACGCAAAAGTATGTTATTTGTGTGTCTGCGTATCTGTGTCTGTTTGTGGCATCGTAGCACCGCAAAGGACAAACCGATTTTTGATTTAGTCTTTATGTTTGATAGGCGAATTCATCGAGAGCACTTTTTTAAAAGCCTAATATCAAATTCCTCCAAAGAAAACAAAAACAGTCTTCTCCTTTCTTTAGAGTTGATGACTATGTTTAAAAATAAAACGGTTGAGGGGTTTGAAAATCACCGGCTCTGTCACTCTGTCAGTACATCAGGAGATTGTAAAATTTACAATTTAGTTATTCATACGACCACCATCACCACAACAGCCTACATCCCACTGCGGGGCACAGGCCTCCTCCCATGCGAGAGGGTTTGGGCTGTGATCCCCACGCGGAACCAGTGCGGATTGGGGACTTCACACACATCCTTGAATTACATCGCAGATGCGTGCAGGTTTCCTCGCGACGTTTTCCTTCACCGAAAAGCTCAGTGGCGAATTAAAATTTATATAATTATAATTTCGCTATAAGTAAAACAAGATAAAATGCGAGCCGGGATCGAAACCTCGAGACTGCACGAGAGGCGGTAGGTCAAACCACTAGGTCACCTAAGCTTTTTAAACCAGTTTTTTCTTCTTCGGAAATTTCCACAGATACGAATCGGTGCGATGCGCAACAGAGTCGATGGCCTCTATAGTTTCGTGTCACTTCAGGTTGGACTCGGACCTCGTCCCGACCTTGATCTGGTTCTCGAAGGACGCACGTGCCCGCCCAACTAGCAAATTATGCACTTATAGTACTCTTCAAGCCTAATTTTATTGCTCTTATAAAGTACTTGTAGCTATCTACAAACCTGGATTTGGGCACACTTATAGGAGCATTTGTTTTTGTAACAGTCTTATAATCTACTTACACAATGCTATTAAGTCCTATAATATGCTCGTAATAGCGTTGAAGAAGTACAAATAGTCCTATAATGTATACTCAAAACCTTTATAAGTACAATTGCTCTTGTAAGTGTCTGTGACAAGCTCTTTATAAGATTAAAATAGTAAATGTCAGTACATCTTGCAAATGTGGTTTAGTGTTTGTGTTGTGAGTGATTTTTGGAATTAAAAAGGTAAGTACAATATCTTTTTGACATAATACTAATATTTATCGTAGCCGGTGAAGTAGGGATGTGAATATAGGGTTAATAGAGAATGAATTAGTGGGGAAGTGATATTCATCGTTAAAATATAGTATTTTATAAACATATTTTAAAAGCGCCTCTAAAATTTCATCATTACACCATTCTTTTAATAAGTTTATTACAATATATTGCAATAAATATCCGCCATAACATAAACTGGTTTAAATGAGAGCGTTTTAAGTCTATTATAAGTGTAATAGCGCTTATTCAAACTATTATAAGAACATCATGCCCTCCATGTTGACATTAATTAGGGTTCCTCATAAATTCAATATAAACACTTCTAACCCATGATTTTTTTACAGTTTATAATTTTAAAATGTAGTAAATCCCTATAAATCGTAAAAAAATGTTATTTTTGGTCTTGAATGTTTTGTCTGACTGACTTTATATTATAGGTACTAGATTTTGCCCGCGTGGCACTCGCGTGGGGACTATAGCCCGAATCCTCTCATGATGAGGGGAGGCCTGTGCCCAGCAGTGGGACGCAAATAGGCTGTAGCAGTAGTAGTAGTAGCTCGTGAAGGTCGCGGGAAACCGGTGGAAGCAAGTAGCACAGGACCGGTCTGAGTGGCGAGCCTTGGGGGAGGCCTATGTCCAGCAGTGGACGTCTTTTGGCTGAAATGATGATGATGATGATGAGTAGTAGTAGTAGATTTTGCCCGCGACTTCGTATGCGCGTAAACATTAACATGTATTTATTTTTTTTTCCGTTCACGTGGGCATTTCGAGAAATCCTCTTTAGTGCTCTCATACACTTAGTTCACAGTTCATTGAGGACTACATTATATGTGGTACGTTATACTTAAGGGCCAGAGATTTTTATCTTTTTCACCTTCTTCGTTATCTTCTTCTGTGTAATTTTCTTTGTCGAAATCTTCACCTTTTTTATTTTCATCTTCACTTAAATTATCTAAATTATTTGATTCTACGGGACCCTTTCTTAATAAAGTTCCCGTTTGATTCAGTGGGTCAACTCTTATAATAGCATCAAACAAGAGTAGATACGTTTTTGAAATCTTATTTAGGTTCTCCTCAAGAATGTAATAAGAGCTATTACTCTTATAAAGATTCTGTTCAAGAATGTTATAAGAGCTATTACTCTTATAAAGGTTCTGCTCAAGAATGTTATAAGAGCTATTACTCTTATAAAGGTTCTGCTCAAGAATGTAATAAGAGCTATTACTCTTATAAAGGTTCTGCTCAAGAATGTTATAAGAGCTATTACTCTTATAAAGGTTCTGCTCAAGTGTGTAATAAAACCTTATACTCTCACCGAATGCTACTATTGGAGCTGAAAAATTACAAAGACTATTTCTCTTGTAACATGCACTTATAAGATACCATGTCCTATAACTGTCTTACAACATACTCCTATAGTAAACTATAAATCTTTGTTATAAGAACAAGTGATCTTGAGTTATTGCTCTCACAGCGCTCTTAATAAGAGCTTTTACTCTTATAAAGGTTCTGCTCAAGTGTGTAATAAAACCTTATACTCTCACCGAATGCTACTATTGGAGCTGAAAAATTACAAATACTATTTGTCTTGTAACATGCACTTATAAGATACCATGTCCTATAACTGTCTTATAACGTACTCCTATAGTAAACTATAAAGCTTTGTTATAAGAACAAGTGATCTTGAGTGTAACAAGACTTATAGCTTAACCTTGTAGTACACTACAAGCCTATTTATAAGAACACGAGATCTTGAGTATAACAAGACTTGTGGAATGCCAATATAAGAGCGAAAGTCTTTCTCAGTGCACTTACTAGACTATTATGAGAATTGGTACTCTTGTAATTTTGGTTATAGGACTACTTTGCTAGTTGGGCGATGTCTCCAATGACTTCCGGGGCCATCCTACCGTGCCATGACGTACTCTTCTTCTTCTTCTTCTCTTTAAATAATGGTTTCTGTCTATGTGCAAGACAATTTCGCCAATGACAAGTATCTAACGGCCTATAGGTCGAGCAGTGTACGGTAATAATGATAAATATACGGTATCCATATCCATATATTACTAACTAGCTTCTGCCCGCGACTTCGTCCGCGTGGAATTCGGTTATCGCGTTCCCGCGGGAACTTTGCGCTTTAACGGGATAAAAAGTAGCCTATGTCCTTTCCCGGGACCCCAACTATCTCCATGCCAAATTTCATTTCAATTGGTTCAGCGGTTGAAGCGTGAAGAGGTAACAGACAGACAGACAGACAGACAGAGTTACTTTCGCATTTATAATATTAGTATGGATATGGATATATAAATGCGAAAATAACTCTGTCTGTCTGTTACCTCTTCACGCTTCAACCGCTGGACCGATTGAGATGAAATTTGGCATGGAGATAGTTAGGGTCCCGAGAAAGGACATAGGCTACTTCTTATCCCGGAAAAACGCATAGTTCCAGCGGGAGCGCGATAACCAAATTCCACGCGGGCGAAGTCGCGGGCAGAAGCTAGTTAATATTATAAATGCGAAAGTAACCCTGTCTGTCTGTCTGTCTGTTACCTCTTCACGCTTCAACCGAGGATTTTTGTCAGATACTTCTATTCTGAAGTGCCGGAAGATAGCCGGAAGGCACTCGGTGCATAGGTACATTTTGTTTTGGACACTGTCAGAAAAATTCAATGATCGTACTTTTCTAACAAAACAATGTTCGAGGTCTGATACAAAATGTATGCACCGTGTGCCTTCCGGCGAGCGTCAGAATTTTTCCATCGGAAATTTTCTTATAAACGGCAGGTCTAACTTGCTCCATTGGTCCTTGTAGGAATGCATCGAGACGGCGGCTGGACAACATAAATTTAAATTATCAGAATGGGTCCATTGGCTTTTGTGTTCTCAAAGGTTCGAGAGACAAGGGTTGTCGGCCCCTGGATCATGCTAGCCCGCGTGTAAAAAAGGTCAACGACGCTATAAATTATCGTGGACATATTCACGTTTCGAGGACTGCAAAAGGGACTTTGCACGGGGCTCGGAGGCCGGATTATCTACTCATTAGGCGGCCAGCCGAGCCAGAGGTCGAACACCTTTGACAGACAGTTCCGCAACGAATAAAACCAATAGGTATCGTTTTTTTTTGTCCTAATCGGAGGGCACCGCACGTTACCTGCCAATGCCGCGACACAACCTTCGAAGTTATTTCATCATTAACGCCGCCGCTGGTCGTTGAACTTCAATGCCAGATTTATTATTTTAATTAAATGATTTTTGATAACGACAAGGATTTGTCTGCGATATACCTACGCGGGATCAAGTAAACAGTTTTTTGCGCGTACCCACGATATTCAATGTACCTATAAGTAGGATGTAGGTGTAGATGTACCTAGTGAATAAGGCCGAAAGAACGCTACTCCATAAACATAAACACGATAATATATCGACTCATGTTTAATTTTGTCGCTTGTCGAGCCGCTCAATGCCACGCGCATCGCGTCGCTCGTCCCTGGGTGAGGCCTAAGGACGATTTAATTCAAGTACTATGTTAAATTTCATGAAAGACTCCCAGTTCTATTAGTGCCTAACCATCCGAATACCTACCTAAACAATAAACTTTCCATTCATACCTTTGTAAAATAGGTTTTTTAGATAACATAGTTTCTAAGGTTTATAGACGACAATAATAGTAGATTGTTTATCAAGGGACTAAAGCAAGCCATTATGACACGAGATGTTTAGCCACCCGAGCAGAGCGAGGGTGGCTATAGTTCGAGTGTCATTATGGTTGTTTAGTCACGCGTTAAACACTCTGCTTTTCACTTCGAATGCGAGGAAAAAAAAACGAAGTTCCATACAAAATTACGATATTTATTATAACAAAGTAGATAACCGGCTACTTCCCGATGACCTAGAATCATGAAATTTGGCCAGAAGCAAGGTCTTACAGGACACGTACAGGAATAAATCTGATAACCTTAAATATTATATATTTTGGTGCAAAAACAGCCAATTTACTAATACAAACTTATCATTTGCGGTTGGCGCAGTAGCCGTGTCTACTTCAGCAACCGCAAATAATAAGTTTGTATTGTTAAATTTGCATCATCAAGTTTGTAGGTACGGAACCCTCGGTGCGCGAGTCCAACTCGCACTTGACCTGTTTTTTTATCACGTGACGTTTTAAATGATATTTAGCCAACAGATTCAAAATATTTTAAAACTAATTGGGTCATGCATTATTAAATGTATTCGCTTTAAATAAAACAAGATTCATAGGTATTCGTAATCATTAAATCGTGTTTCACGAAATTAAATCGTTTTTTCACGCCCTAGAAATTCTCTAGGTTCACTGGAAATGGGAATAATCCTCCTTTCACAAACTCTGTGGTTGGCTGTTTAGGCGGGTTTCCAATGTCAATTAAAAAAAATTTACTTTAGTCCCTAGAGACTAAAAAAGAGCTTTAGTCCCGATTTGCAGAGACTAAAGTAACATTTTAAGAGCATGAGAAGTGAAAAGACTTTTACATACATACATACAACTAAACTACTTTCGTCTGATCGATGTAAACAAATATCTTATGCCTCGAAAGCCTCAACTAGAACTCGGCATAAATATGTTCTAGATTCATAAAAACAAAGAAAATCATGTTAGATTCATGTTTTTCTTTTGAGCTCCACCACGACCATCAAATGTCCTACGTTTCCTAACGCAGGCCCCTCATTAAATCCAGACAGCGGAGGCTTGGAAAAACAGGTCACGCGGTTTTCGAAATAATACACGCTTGAAAACAACAATCTATATTTATTAACTATTCAATGGAGTTTTTGATTGATTATAATTATGTTTGGCGCCAAAATTCCTTGTAAAAACGCTTGACCGGCCGTGACTCGGTGCAAAAAACGAGGCGTACGGACGGACGCTTAGACGCGCGTGCTTTTAAACGTAGATGTAACTACGATAACTTGAGTAAGGTATGTATTAATTAACAATTTACACTGGCACTCAACTGCTCGCCCATGTAATAAACAACAAGTTGTTTACCTTTATTATAATACGGATTTTGACCGGTGGATTCATATATGAATCCCGGTGGATTCATATATGAATCCACCGGGACCAATCAATCGGCCGGTGCCGGCAATCCATTGCCAAGAAAAGCGTAGACTACATGAACCTATAGGTTAGTCTACGCTTTTCTTGGCAATGGATATGTTCTTTTCGATTCGAAAATATAGAAAAAAAAATAGGTAAGTAAATGTAAATATTTTCAAAATAGATTTCTTGAGGTTAGATTTGAGGATAAGTATTAGATCATTTGAGGCATACTGAAAGCCTTTTGCGCACACGATAGCGATCCGAACAAAAAAAACATAAAGAAAAAGATGACAACATAACGCACCTGTACGTGTCCCGCCCTTGCGGAGTTTGGAGATTGTGGAGTATGTACGAGTGAAGACCAAATTCATCCTGAGGGTTTAACGGTTGGAGCCACGCCACAGCGTGAATTTTAGTTCGTTCGTGGTGAGGGTTCCGACCGACCATCTGTCAACCTTCACGAGAGAGGAGTTTTGGCCGAAGGGAGTCGTGTTCCGTCGCTTCCGTGGAAGACTGAAGAGCGATTCTAGAGTGCGCCTTACGACGAAGAAGTAATCGTGTTAGTTTCTAAGATAAATTTTAATATATATGTTAGTCTTTAAGGTATATGTAATATGGGCCTAGATGCCTGAAATAAAATTTATTATTATTATTATTATAACTCCTCTCCTTGTGCTACGGGTCAAATTGATTTATATGGACAAGATCAATCGTTCCAATTTTCATGCTTTTGGGAACTCGCCCACGACTTTTTGTAGCGATGCAGGTAGCGATGCTGTGGCGCATTAGCATCTATACCCAGTCGCGATTGCGGTCGCTAACTGTTTGGCTTCGCCTACAGTTATAACGCGCGTCAGAAGCGATGCTGTCGCGCATTTTATTGCACCGTGGGCGGGGGCCCTTGCTACTGGTAGGTACACCCCTAAATTGAGTTAAAACTGCAAATGGTGTTAAAGGGCCCCCGCCCACGGTGTCTTTTTGGCGAGACCAAACAGCTAGCGACCGCATCGCGACCGTATCGATGTTAACGCGCGACGGCATCGTTACAAAAAGTCGCCGAGGACCCAAATATTCGTGCTCATCACACAAAAGTTTGTTCCTAGCGGGATTCAAACCCGCGACCATCGGAACAGTAAGCAGGGCCACGACCAACTGAGCCAATCAGGTCGTCGAATACAATGAATCATGAATGAAACAATGAAGTTAAGTATTTAGGATACAACTTCGTAATTTATTAAATAGAAATGGCCATGGACATATAATTCGTAAAACCGACCAGCTCTAATATTACCAACTTTAAATTTAGGCAGTCTCAATCATGAAATCTGGCACTTAGTTATGAACAAAGAAATAAAAGGGACAAGTCAAAAACTATCGATTCGAGGCGATACATACATCTGGTCCCCCTTGAGTTTACCTTCCGCGATCTGCTTCTCACGTTCCTTCCGCATCGCCTAGAAAACGGACTAACGTAAATGGGTGAATCAACTTTTTTATGTTCATAGTTGCCATGGTTACTGTCCCTTGGGCCACTTTTTAAAACTGCTATTCTGTGGATACACTAAATGTGGGGTTTCTTTGCCATTTCCAATCCTTTCCCTAATGAAGCACTTTCTAAGCGTCTTAGAATTCTATATTGTAACAGGTTTTCTAAGAAACCCCTCTCATTTTGTCCCCTGGACAACGGGACAGAATAACAACAAGAAATAGTTGATCGACCCAAATACCTACGTTAAGTATGTAGTTTTTATGAAATAATCCCCTAAATGTAAAGTTTTCTTTCACTCCACACTACACGAAAAGATGAAAGTGCTACGTTCAAAATTATAGGCGCTTCATTTGTTTTGTATTATGTACTTACCTTACCCACTTATGACATTACATACATTGATGGCAAGTTATGAAGTTACATATTTCTTATGGATAAAGGAAAATGTTCTATTACATTATTCTCGGTAATCGACGTGTTTCCACCGGAAATGTGATCTTACTAATGCAAGTGCCTATAGAATGACAGTATATGACGCGCAGCTTCACAGTTACGCCTTACGCCGTTGACACTGCACCCACGTGCCATATTGGTATCTCGTCTCCACCAACACCAATACCATGACAGCCTATTTACGTCCCACTGCTGGGCACACGCCTCTCATCATGAGAGGGTTTGGACTGTGGGCCCTACGCAGCCCCACTGTAGCTTGGAGACTTCACACACATCACAATCTTGAATTACTTCGCAGATGCGTGCAGGTTACCTCTCGATGTTTTCCTTCACCGAACAGCACAGTGGTAAATTCAAATTGAATTTCGCACATAAGTAAACTCTCAGGGTCGAGCCGGATTCGAACTCCGACCCTCTGCATGCGAGGCGATATGTGAAATCACTAGGCTACCACGGCTTCTATATCTTTTGATGACCGCCGTATTCCTGCTCATTAGTTGGCGCCACTATCTACAAGGTGTTGGCTGTCAAAGTCAAAGTTTGTCATTTCATACATTAGTGTCAATGTCACTGTGACATTTGACGTATCGGAGACCTCAGTATTGCCAATTTAGCGTGTAATATGGTCCCTAATGTGCTAAGTTGGCAACATTGCACCTGGCAGGACAGCAAATTCACTCGCGGTAACCCTCATAACTCATAAGAAGGTTAATCGCTGTGAAAATGCTCACTTACCTCCACCACTACCTATAGCCTATTTACGGCCCACTGCTGGGCACAGGCCTCCTCTCATAACGAGAGGGCTTGGGCTATAGTCCCCACGCGCTCCCAGTGCGGATTGGGGACTTCACACACATCCTTGAATTACTTCGCAGATGCCTGCAGGTTTCCTCACGATGTTTTCCTTCACCGAAAAGCGCAGTGGTAAATTCAAATTGAATTTCGCACATAAGTAATTTCAGTGGTGCGAGCCGGATTCGAACCCTCGACCCTCTGCGTGACGGTCACTTACCTCATACCGCTTGAATTGTTTGGTCAAAGTGTGACACTCTCTGAAGTCTGCGATGATGTCCTTGCACTTCCTGAGCCCTCGGTCCAGGCCGTAGGCTTCCAGGCAATCTGCCATGTCCATCTCCATTTCGGCACAGCGGCCGAACAACTGGAGTAGGGAGCAGGTATGGAAGGTTTCTTAATGATTGTTAAGACTGAGAATATTGTTCAAATCTATACTGTAGTTTTCATTAATAGTGATAGCTTTCATTTAGTTGAATAAGTTTATGTTCATTTATTTATTTGATTAAATAAATTCCACATTAGAGTAAATTTATCTAACTAAACTGCATTATGCATTCTCAAGGTTCAGGGCTAAAATTTGCAAAGTATTTGCAATACACTGCTAAATAAAATATGAAGGGTGGCCAAGTAGCTCATTAATTGTGGTTTCCTAGATGCTAAGTTATTAACTCTTGTAAATAATCTTGAAATGATAAATAAAAAATTAAAGTCTGTGACTGTACATACATTCAGCAGCAGAAGCAGATAGTCGATGAACTAAGCAGTCAATGAGTGTTCTCCTTTTGTCTAAAGAACTCGAGTGGGTTGATTCAAACCATCCGTTAACCAAGCAGCACTTGTTAAATATTTTACTATGAGACTAGATGACCCAGCGCACTTCATACCGCCTTAGTTTTTTTTTGGGTTGGGTAAGAAAAATAGCTTACGTCCTATTCTCAGACCTACTGAACATACACACCAAATTTCATAAGAATCGGTCGACGTTTCGGAGGAGTTTGGTTACAAACAGTGTGACATGAGAATTTTATATATATTAGATAAAAGCCGTTTCTGTAAGGACAGCTCGGCGGCCATGTTTAATGACCATGAGTCCGTCAACTGTGCTTGAATAAACCCAGATGAAACCCAGGCTTAGAGAATTAAACTTACCTGCTTCTGAGAGTAGAATAAGATCATCTGGCAAGCCAGCGCTATATATAAGTATTTGGCTTTTGACTTCAATATCCTCAAAGCCTTAATTACCTGATGGGACATCATCCCTCCAGTTAGATCAGTGAAGGGAGAGCGAAAGAAAGGTGATATAGTTTGAGCCATCCTAACGATCTCTCGGAGAAAGCAACGAATGAAGTTGGACTAATTTAGCAGAATATCACACTATGAAGCTACAATTTTATACTTATCTGCTTTGAGTGTGACAGTTTGTCAGTTAAATTAAGTCATATTTTACAACATCAAAATCTCAAAATGAATGTCATTTTGCTGTGCTTCCAAAGAGGCTCATTGTCTACTATATAAAAATAAGTCGGGTTTTCCTTCCTGACGCTATAACTCCAGAACGCACGAACCGATTTCCACGGTTTTGCATTCGTTGGAAAGGTCTCGGGCTCCGCGAGGTTTAAGGCGGTACGAAGTCCGCGGGGTCAGCTAGTTTGATATAAAAACTATCGGCATCCCTTGCAGTTTTGATATAAATTGGCCCACTGCCTTTTAACGCATTCACTGCCACTTCTTTTTACGAACTTTCGCCAGGTGCCACATCTGTCATTAAGGGAACATTGCAACGCACATGTGCGGGAAAGTCAGCAAAACGCATTTTTGCGTTGGTGGCAGTGAATGCCTTAAGGATATAACAGTATACCTACCTGTATATCAAAATAAGCTACCTAATGCTAGTACACTGTTCAAGTGAATAATACTTTTCATTTGTTTTTTTTGTTTAAAATTTGCATGGTATCTTGGTATTCAAACGAATTAGTTCACATTCCTGCCACTAGATGGCGCTCGCAGTCTCAAACGTAAGTTTCTTTGAATTAATAAAATATGTCGTCTCGCATCTGTCAGTGAACGAAACAGTTTTAGTTTTATTTCTTTCTCCCACATTACTAATCAAACGGTACATACACAATAGGCTAGGCACTTACATAAAGCAAAAATATAAAGGCGCTCGCGAGCCATTTTTAGCGCATGATTTTTCTGTAGCGCGGCTGCCGATCCGTCCACTAGATTTACGTCAGTAACGTGCAGCTCATGTGCAGCTGCTGCTTTTATCATTATTTACCATATTATTATGAAAAAGAAATGGTTTAGTGCCATATAATCTAATTAAAGTACGATACTTATCGTTTTCCATGTCTTTGCCGCGTGCATCAACTAAAAGACATGAAGATCCGTCCCAACTGCGCTCGAAGAACGCACTGACGCTCCTTTGCCGCGCTGTCAAAAATCCACATGAACTGGTTCGTCGCGCGGCGCGTTCGAGCGCGCCAATGTTCGAGTTGCCTCGCGCGGCGGCACAGTACCCATACCCATTGCGCGTGGCTGCAGTGCGAGCCAATGTTCGATAGTTTGCCGCGCCCAGTCGATACCCACCTTAATAATTCAAAAGATGTGTGTGAAGTCCCCAATCCGCATTGGGCCTGCGTGGGGACTATAGCCCAAACCCTCTCATGATGAGGGGAGGCCTGTGCCCAGCAGTGGGATGCAAATAGGCTGTAGTAGTAGTAGTAGTATAATAATAATAAAAATATGCCATATGAAATGCTCTGGAAGAAGAACAGTAGAATACTATTTATGATGAAACTTTATTACACTTACTTAGATAACCGTTACAGTGTTTGATTGGAAACATTACAATTCTACTACAGGTTGTTTAGAAGCTGTCCACTTTGGGGGATAGAAATTGGTTGTCTCCCTTGAGTTTTCCTTCAGCAATTTGCTTTTCTCTTTCTGCCCTCATAGCCTAGAAAATACATAAACTTTGGTCTAAAAATCTGTAAAAGTATAATTCAATTAAGATCTAGGATGGAGTATCATAGGTCAAAGCCTAAAACATAAATAAACTAGCTTTTGCCCGCGACTTCGCCCGCGTGGAATTCGGTTATCATGCTCCCGCGGGAACTATGCGTTTTTCCAGGATGAAAAGTAGCCTCTATCCTTTCCCAGGACCCCAACTATCTCCATGCCAAGTTTCATCTCAATCGGTCCAGCGGTTGAAGCGTGAAGTGGTAATAGACAGACAGACAGACAGACAGACGGACAGACAAACAAAGTTACTTTCACATTTATAATATTATAGTATGAGTATGGATTAATGTTTCTAACAAGAGAAATGCCAATTTTCCTCACTCTTAAGTCTTATTCTGACAGTACACAAGTAGCACAAGTTATCAAGATTATAATAACATCAAATTTGATATGGTTATCACCATATAATTTCAGCAGAACTTCGTTTAAAAACAACCTTCCTCAAAATTCACCTGCTAGTCCTGCTACTGATTATGAGATTCAAGATTTCTTTAATCTCAATACTTACGAAAAACCTCTTGAACTGTTTAGTTAACGTGTGGCATTCATGGAATTCCTCAAATAAAGCTTTGCACTTGGTCTGTGCGCGGTCCATTCCATAGGCCTCCATACAGTCCATATATCTCATCTCCTCCTTTTGACAGCGTCCCAACAACTGATGGGAGATCATACCCCCAGTCAGATCCGTTATGGGAGTACGGAGAAACGGTGAGATGGACATTTTCGCAACTGAAAACGAAGTTTACAGAAAGAGGTTAGGAAATTACGTAAACAATATTATTTTATATTTTATAAAACTACGAGGACGGTCCATCTTCAGATACTGTGAAAAATAATAATACAAAGCAACCGTAACTTGTTTCACGTACCACTTGATTACGAATTATTAAAATTTAAAAATGGAATATGGGATATGACCAAAAACAAATTTTGACAGTTCTCACTGTAGGTGCGTTCCGAATCGCGCTCAGAGCGCGCACAGCACCTTGCATTTCTTTTCCTCTTGAAAGTTGATTCCTAAGAGGAAAAAGGATGCAAGGTGTTGTGATCGCTCTAAGTGCGATTCGGAACGCAGCCTGTAACTGTTTGAGTCATTGTATTGCAGTTAGCAGTAAGTGCAGTTGAACGATAACTGGAACAGCTTGCTGTCAAAATCAGCTGAAATCTGCAAAGCTGCCAAGTTGCATGTGACGGATCTTTGTTGTGTAGCATTTTTCAAGTTTCATTTTCAGTAAACTAGCTTGCTAGAAATTATGGAGCAATGGATAGGTGATGGTTTAACCAGAATTCTTGATTTTGAGATTCCTGGGGACCTTATTCAGTAAGTAGTTACTTTAAAAAATAACATGACTAAATACCATTATTAGGAAATTGTTCTTAACTGATTCTTACCAGTAATTATAAGGAATTATCTCAGCGATATAAGAAAATGAAATTTCGCTTAAATTCTAATTTTATTGTCTTCCGACAGTAACAATTTGGTCATTCATTTTCAGATATGTAATGTCAATAAAAAATGAGAATGATTTGAAGGAGTACATGAGAACCTTGCTCGATTTTGATAACCCTCAGCACAAAAACTTCTTTCTGGAGCTGTCTAAAAGAAAATTCGGTGGCAAAGGTATAGTTTTTAAATTTAAATCAAAATGTATGTTGTAATTATTGCACAACAATAATCTTTTAAATACTTATTTATTTTTCCAGGGAATGCAGAGCCTAAACAGCAGAAGAAGAAGATATCAAAGAGTAAGCAGCAGCAGGACTTTGTTAGCTCCGAGGCTCCGAAACAGACGGAACCTGTTCAAGTAGAAGATGAAGCCAAATCCAAGAAGAAGACCAAGTTTGTGAACTTGTATTCGCAGGAGGGCAAGAATGCGCAAGTAGTTCTTCTCAAAGGTATGTTCAATAATGACAATAACGGAAATATAAATATCCTGCACTGACGGGCTCTAATCTTGCACATACATACAAATTAGAATCCCATCGAACACTACAAACATTTAGGCTTTTTTTAGTTATTTCAAGAATAACTGCTCTAATATATTTTGAAGTGTATTGCAAAATTTTATATGTGGAACTAGCTTCTTCCCGCGACTTCGCCCGCGTGGCATTCGGTTATCGAGTTCCCGTGGGAACAATGCGTTTTAAAAAATAGCCTATGTCCTTTCCCGGGACTCCAACTATCTCCATACCAAATTTCATCAAAATCAGTCCAGCGGTTGAAGTGTGAAGGTTCAATTCAATTCAATCATTTATTCTGCAAATTGGCCACTGCTGGGCAAAAAGCTCAGTGGTAAATTCAAATTGAATGGACTTAACAATCATTGCTATATTCACTTGCAGGCCGTCACCACTGCGATTGCCAGGCATCGAAGCATGAGCTGATAAACAACTGCCTGCAGTGCGGCCGCGTCATCTGCAAGCAGGAGGGCTCGGGGCCTTGCCTGTTTTGTGGCAACCTGGTATGCTATCACATACTTTAAGCACTAGCCTGGTTTTTGACTCAGTTGCCACATTTACTATTAGCACCATGTTGGGAGCAGATTACCCGTAATGCCAGGGAAGGTGGGGGAAGTGGGTGAAATGGTTCCAAAAAGAGGACCAATCACCCAACTGAAACCAGGCAGTCTTCCCCTTTTGTAAATAAATAAATAAAATAAAATAAATGAAAAAATTAGCACCATGTTGAGTAAATCCCACATAATAATCCAGATCGTTGAGGTGGGTTGTCGAGGAAATTTAACGGATTTTCAATCACTATTGTTAATAGCAGAGTAACAGCAATTAAAATAGAACAGCATAACGATTTGTATACGCCGGTTTATTTGACTGTACCATAGTAATAAAGCATGTCTTGAATGAATCATCAGGTGTGTACCCCCGCGGAGCAGAGAGAGATCAATGCAAAGACCAAAGGCTCCGCCAAACTGATGGAGTCACTCATGGAAAGGAGCCGGCCCAAAGGCTGGGAGGCAGCCATCCTGCACCGGAATACCCTGCTGGAGTATGATCGCACCAGGTGAGCACATATGACGTCATTAACATCTTTACAATATGTATCATAGGACACTCACTGTTAATTTTGTTAGTGGTAGGGCCTGGTGTTAGGTCCGTCCGGGGTGGTACCACCGTATTTCCCCACTAACCTGCCGCCAAATAGCAGTGCTCGCACTGTTGTGTTCCGGTAGGGGGTTTAGGCAGCCGGTGAAATTTCTGACACAAAGGCATTCCATCATAAGCCTCAGGGTAGGCAATGCATTCAAGATCTTATGGTTTCTTAATGGAGGATCATAGGATTTCGGTGTCCATGGGCCGCAGTAACCACTTCCATCAGGTGGGCTGTGCGCTCGTTTGCCTACACCATAGGTATAAAAAAAAACTTGACCTCAAACTTAGTGAAGCCCATTGGAATAGATTTTTTGTTCTCAATAATTTTATTTCACAGTGTTGGCAATGTTGGCAATAGTTGGCATATTCAAAATAGTGTTAAATTTGGACCACCCGTACATAATTGAAAATGTTTGTATTTGTTCGTTTCACTGTTGGAGCTGAGTAATAGAATTAAGATGTCTATGATGTTAACTCTTGCGATGCCGGCCGCTACTCGGATTCAAATATCTTCGTATCACCACCATTTTTTAGAGGTCTTTCTAAACCTCTGCATCAATGAGAATAAAAACAAAAAAGAATCAGCTAAATCCGTCCAGTAATGGACAAGAATACGCAAAGCTCGACTCAGATGGCGCTGCAAACGCTTGACCCAAACCAAAACCCAAACACTGCAGCTGTCAAATTTTTACGGGTTTTTTGTTGAAAATTTTAAGTAGATTTGTTTAAAATTGTTAAATATTGACCGCAATTTTAATTTTGGTTCAGTTATTTGTGATGAAAATGAAGGCATCCCAATGCGGAAATACGTGTCGTCCGTTCTCATTGCATCCTGGAACTGTACAGCGCGGTATTTTTTAATAATTTAAGTAAAACCAAACAAATATTTCTCTATGTAATTAATTTCTCTATGTGATTGGTCAAGCGATTGCAGCGCTCCTAGTGGCCAAATTATGCAAATTTCTTGTCCATTCTCGAGTTTTTAGCCAGCCAGACTAACGCCCGTTCGTTTTTAATTTTCAAAAATGGCAAAAGGAATACTGGCCGCTTAGCTATTTTTTTTCTTTTTCCCTTTCAGCGAGCGGCGCACGCGAGTGACAGACGACGACAGCGACTACTTCAACTCCGGCAGCGTGTGGCTGAGCGCGAGCGAGCGCGAGAAACTCAACCGCTACCAACAGTCGCTGCACGACAAGAAGCACGCATCGCGGCTCGCTAAGAAGATGACCTTTGACTTTGCCGGTCCGTTACTTTGGAGTAAATATACTGGGCGAAGCAAAACGTTTGTGATGATATTTCACCCGCAGTATCAGCTATCGATTCTATGCATTTTTAGGTTTTATTTTGGAGATGATAAAAAGCAAGTAACCGATGTTTTGCTAACGCAATGAACCCCATTTTTTTAAAATTATTATTATAAGCAAGCATTTGAACACAATCTCACCTGATGGTAAGTGACGATGCGGTCGAGGGTGATACATGCTTACTTAGATAGTACCTGTTCACTCTCGCCTTGAAAAGATCCAAGTTATAACTATCGGGGAAGAGACCGGCCGGTAGAGAATTCCACTCGTTAGCTGTTCGCATGATGAAGCATGAATCGGACTTTCCCATGCTTTTGTTTACCAATTTGAAAAAAAAATCTAAAAAACATGCTTAGAACAATAAAAAAAGTATGGCACAGTATGGGATTCAGGTCGATCGCTTTAAAGTCGAAAAGCATTAAAAACCTAAAAAACATGCTTGGTATTGATAACTGATGCTGTGTTTAAAAATATCGTCGTAACGTTTTGCTTGACCCTATAGAGGTACAGAGTGGAAAACGAACGCCACATGGACGACTTACCTTCTCGATAACAAATTAAAAATAAAAATATGTTAGAATTAGAACTAGTATAAAACGGGTTATCGAGGGCTAAATACCTATTTTTAGAAAGTCCTTTTTGATAGTCCTTTCTGTGGGGTCCGGTCTGTTCATGCTTGCAAGGACGTTTAAAAATAATCATTAGCTTTAAATATATTACTAAGTCAAACATTTTAAGCGAGACACCTCATCATGTTCTTATTGACATGATTAATGAACTCTTTTATACATGATGTATTTATTGACATTTTGAGACTGTCGACATCTATGGAATTTATATTTATTTGACAATGGAGGCCATCTCCATAATTTTTTTTTTTCTGGACCCTTGGAGACTATACATATCTAAGATCTTAGATTTAAGTTTAAGTTAGGGACATCCCTTCAATGTAATTTTAGTACGTACCTATATGTATATTTTATACATGTAATGTAAATGTAAATTTTGTAATTATGTGGAAATTTTGAAAAAAGGCCTTCTGCTTGAGTTTGTTGCGGCGCTTCTTCTCAAGCAATGGGTCTAGGAAGCGCTGGTAAATTCTTTTTCTGACGTGCAAAAGTGCCCCTATGTGGCCAATTTGCTGAATAAATGATTGAATTTGAATTTGATAAAAAGAGTCATTTGTTTAATAAATAGATTAAGTATTTATTGATAAAATCGAGCGCGTCTCGCCATCAAACGCAAAAATTTGGCGAGTAAATATTTATTGTAATAGATGTGTATTGGAAAATACATTTTTTCCAGGTCGTCAGATTGTAGAAGACAATACCATAGAATATGAGGCGGACGAGGACAAGATCCGCGAGATAACTGGCAGTGGCGGCGGCAGTGCCATGCTCCAGAGCCCCCTGGAGGGCGCGCCCGGGGCCCCCACCGACCGCGACGTGGCCCCCGGCGTCAATGCTCCACTGCTGCAGGTAACATGCGGCACCATAAGATCATTATTTTATCATTATCGTTTACTTATTCGACATTACAACACCATTAAACCAAGGCGTTGTTACAAGAAATTATTATAATTTAGTTAAATGATTCATTAGAAATCACCGACATTGCTCTCAGCACTGATGGCCGATGGGGTCAGAAAATTATCGAACGGAGACTGGTAGGCGACCTGGCGAAGGTCACGAATAGGCTAGATGACTGAAAAACATCCTATTAGTCCGTTGGCTAGATTATAAAAGAAATATTTGACCCGTATTTTTTCTTTCTTTACGTAAACCAGAATTGACGAGGTCAAGATTAAAATGCAGTATAATTAGTAGGTACTCGATTCTGACGTCACGAGCTCCCACTCCCAAGTTTTGATGCGTTTTATCGTAATTGTTCAATTTTTAGTTCGACGAGTCAGTGCCGACGCAAGGCTACGCCGCGGCGCTCCAGAGGCCTCTGGCCTCCCGTGTCCAGGACCCCGAGATACAAGAGATGAGTGACTCCGGCCGCTGCCTCTCCATGCACCAGCCGTGGGCCTCGCTGCTCGTCGAGGGCATCAAGCTGTGAGTACCCCGTCAGAGCCCCCCGGCCCCCGAGTCGGGACCCCGAGATAAAAGAGATGAGCGACGCCGGCCGCTGCCTCCATGCACCAGCCGTGGGCCCCGCTGCTCGTCGAGGGCATCAAGCTGTGAGTCCCCTGTAAGAGGCCCCCGGCCCCCGATTTGGGAGCCCGAAGTACAAGAGATGAGTGACGCCGGCCGCTGCCTCTCCGTGCACCAGCCGTGGGCCTCGCTGCTCGTCGAGGGCATCAAGCGGTGAGTATCCCGTCAGAGGCCCCCGGTCCCCGAGTCGGGACCCCGAGATACAAGAGATAAAACAAAAAATACGTGTCTAATATTTTTTTATTACCTGACTGACGGACTAATTAGAATTTCGATTTCCTGTCGTCATGCCTATTATACATGGTGGGTCAGAAAATATGGCAAATAATTAACCCACAGTATCGGCTATCGATTCTAAGTATAGTATAGGTCTTTAATTTTTTTTGAGTTGGTAAAAAAAATATTTTGTATAGGATTCAGGTGTCGCTCACACAACCAATCCCATATACAATTTTTTTTTTTACCAACTCAAAAAAAATTCAGGACCTA
Organism: Aethes cnicana; assembly: GCA_963971205.1. Lineage (NCBI taxonomy): Eukaryota > Metazoa > Arthropoda > Insecta > Lepidoptera > Tortricidae > Aethes > Aethes cnicana. Next base: position 3,083,769 of record OZ020290.1, on the reverse strand, counting down.
TACAATATACTTAGAATCGATAGCCGATACTGTGGGTTAATTATTTGCCATATTTTCTGACCCACCATGTATACGGCCGAACGAAGTGAGGCCGGATAGTTACGAGCCCGACAACTTCCGTTCCCCGCCGACGTATGTATAGTGCTTTTCTCAAACATGCAATGAAATAAATAAATAAAATAATATTTTATGTATAATATATTTTGTCTTTTTTTACATAAATAAAACAGCGATATCTATGTAGCAAATATAGTTCAAGTTTTTTTAATAGCTATTGGCAGAATGTCATAGCAAACCATAGAGTAAATATTGCTTGTAGCTTTTTTATATGGCCGAATGCAAAGCATCTTGATGCTGTGTCACAAATATATCAAATGGAAATTTAAAAAAAGTGAGTTGCCGGCCTAGGCCTGCAACGTTTGTATGAAATTTCATTATAGACCAATTGTCTAGCCGCGCCTGAAACGTGATACTTTCCAGGCTAATAAGAAGAACATAACATCAATATTACATTGCATGTTTGAGAAAAAAATATTATTGTGCATACACCGCAAGAAACAGATGTGAATTATCTAACTTCGCCGCTAGATGTCGCTGTTCCGCCCGCCGCGATTCCCACATCGCGCTATTAAGATGTCCCCGGCAAGAACGACCCTCGCGCCATACGGTTTTGAACTCATACTTACCTGGCGTAGGGGACACCGTGATCAAGAAGGCGGTTCCCCCAGGGCGAGGCCTGCCCATTGCACTGCGGGCGGGTTGACCCTTGCGATTATCCCTAATGTGGATAACTCGGACGCGTAATTTTTGGTAGTGGGGACTGCGTACGCGCTGTCCCCCTCTTAAATTCTTAACTTAATAAACATTGGTACTCGAACGAATTAATTCGTCAAGAACATGCGTGTTCTATTTTTCTCGCTTTTTAGAGGCCATACATCCAATATCCAATAATTCATCTCATTCATATCATTCCATTCATTTCATGGCTAATAATTATTGTGTTCACCAGACTGTCTTGATTTTTTGTGACGCTTACACTAATGGATAAAAGGCTTTGTAAAAAATCCCACATAATTTCTTTTCCAAATTAGGTCACTACGCTGTTAGCCGGAGGCGTATAAACAAAAATACTATTTGTAATAGAGTTACATTAGAGATCTTCTACTATCGAATGTCCCGCGCCTTCACATTTCTATTGCTTTCTAATGCTTCATTTTTATTTTATTTTATTTAAAAAGCACCACCAACGCATAGTTGATGGCTGCCTCAGCACGCACACATGTGTTGAAAGGGTTGGTGTTGCTTTTTAAATACATTGAAGCATTTTGAAATGTGAAGGGGCGGGACTTTAGATAGTAGAAGATCTCTACACAGGTTGTTTACTTAGGGAATTTAATAACAAGTATTTAAAATGCTTATTTTTATAACATTTTTTTTTCATTTTTAAGATGTTTTGATTGGTATTTATTAAAGAAGACCAGTATATTAAACATTCCCATACTTCAAGGCAGCCGTTGCAGTTGATATTTATAAATATGTATATAAAGTAAACCACTACTTTTACAAACATAGAATGATAAAGACATAATGTTGATAATATAATAATTATAACGTGACGGCAATAAAACGAGGCATCATGCGCAAACAAGATGGCGGACTGTAGTTTCCTTATTCTTCAACAGATGTCACTGTTACGTCGAGTTCTTATCCATACTAAATTCTATATCGCGCTGTTCAGATTTTCCTCAATTCAATCACACCCCACGAGCAACAAAAATGTGTTATCGCTTCTCGGCCTTTTGGCTAAGATCAAAGTGTAGTATCTGTTCTTTTCAGCTTAATATCTGAAAGTTCCCCCACTGGGGGACCAGTATATTAAACTGATTTTTGTAAACCGACGGGATGTTCGGGGCTCGCTCCACTCCCGTCACGGGTCGGCCCGGCATTGCAGTGCCGCCGGGATCGGCCCACATAAGCTATAAAAATTTCAATATTTTCCGATAAAGCATGTTCGTTTATTTCTATCGAATCAGAACTGAACACCTACTCTTTTATTACTTGTCGCTTTTTTCGTTTGTCATCATTCTTATTATATGTTATATGTATGTGTGTTTATGTATTTACTTATATTTATGTATATTTATACTATATATTATGTGTGTAGTTTATTTATTTTTATTTAATTTGCTTCTATATGTTATATTTTTACAGTGTGGCTACTTGTAAGTAGCCTCTATTGCACCGCCACAACATTTTCCATTATGTCCAAAGGTTTAACTGGTAGAGAATGCCTTATGGCATTAAGTTCACCTTTTGTATTAGTTTTACTAATGTGCAATAAAGTTTAAATAAATAAATAAATAAATAGTGCTGGTACTAGAATTCAGTTTTTTTTTTATTTATCATTGCTACAAGGATTAAAATGCAGTCTTATTTTCATTTTGAAACCGACTCAATTCACAAATATGTTAAAAAGTTGTAATCCTATTAAAATCTGCCATTGTTTTTTGCCTTATGCCACCCGGATAATAACAACGCTTGTTCTGGAAGAAGCTCCATAACTAACTATACTAAAAATGTCTAACGATGGTGTGCTATTATCAATTGCCCAACTACAAGCCCAAAAGAAGGGTTATGACTTTAGCACACTTGCCAAGGATTGGTATAAATTATAATCAATACATATTACAAAACAATATTCAGCCCGGCTTAGGTATACATATGCCTACCTATAATTTGTTGTTCTACTATATGCGAAGCCGGGGCGGTTCGCTAGTTAGATATTGTTTCGCTAGTGAAGAGGTACGGACGGACAGACAGAAAGACACAGTTACGTTCGCATTTATAATATTAATATGGATTAACATTTTGTACGAAAATCTTTAACAATAATAATTATTTTACTGAATTTTTCGCCGCTGTAAATTGTAAACGATATGCTATTCGGTCAATACACCGAGTTGACCTTGTACTCGTATTGTGCGTCAGCTATTTCAACATCGCTTGGAAGATAACAGGTAATCACCCACGTGGCGGCTGACATGCCCCCAACTCATGCCCATACTCGTATCTAAATATAAACCTTGTAACTTTTCATATAAAGATTAATTTGGGAGTTACAACAAAAAAGTCTAGTTGTGTCAACTGCTCAATAGATGTCGCTGTTACGGACGGCTCGCGTCCATACTAATTGGTACATCGCGCTGTTAAGATTTCCCCCGAGAGAATGACGTTCCGCGGTACGGGCCGTAACGTCAAGACCTTACTTCATAGGATCATTTCTATAGTAAGCTCTTCACTAGGCAATCACACTACGTGAGCCGACCCCACCCACGTTGATGAGACGTGGCGCGGTGCCCTGAGCGTGAGAGAGGCGGTGACTTCATGTCACCAGCCATCGATGATCGTTCACCCTTCTCTTCGGAGAGGGGCGTGGGGTACTGTCGCTGTCTGAGTGGCTGGGACCTTTTAAAAACTTGAAAATTACGTTACGAGGTACACAGTAATGTTACCTACTGTGTTTAATGGAATAGTGAAATTCATTAATATCTGACCCGATTATTGAATTCTTTGACTTTTCAGCGATATAAGATCAGATTAAGCAGCGATTTAACGTTTTCACTTTTATTTCTGTTCCTCGTGTTTTCTTATCTTTTTTCTGTTTTATGTGAAATTCGCGATTTAATATTTTTATGTGTTTTCATGTTTTATATAATTATATGCCGTCTCTGTTCAGTGCCTGTGTCTGCCACTCTATCAAAGACGTCTTATGTTGGCCTTCCATCTCATTTAATTGTAAATCTATTTTTATGCAAATTTTCTTTTACTGTAGAATTCTATTCACTCTGGGTATTAAACTAGGTCAAGGTTTTCTTTTGAACATTTGATTACTTAAGAAGTCTAACTGTATGAAATTAAAGTTAATGTCTCAAAAGTGGGAGTACAAATTAAGAAAACAATATGAGATACACATTTGATAGCTAAATATATATTTCACGGTTTATTTTATTTTCACTATTTTTAACTATAATTAACTGCTTAACAATGGTTTGTATCGCTTGCCAATAAAACAATGTTGTTCCCATGTCAGTCACGAGGGTCGAACCTGGTATACGTCGCACCGCGGGCGCCTGTGGATAGCGTCCACCGCTAAGCCGCCCGACCAAGATGTAATCAGGGCCTTGGAGAATCAGTACAGGGTCCTGTATCCAGGTAAGCTTCTCGAAGTTTTTACTATTAAAAAAGCGCTCTTTTATCAGAAATTAGTAGGTAGATGCAAGATTTGTCTAATCACCTAAAAGAAACTTTATTTTTTAACTAAACTATATTTATTTAAATTTCATTGCACATACAAAATATATACCATTGGCGGACTTAATGCCTAAAGGCATTCTCTACCAGTCAACCATAAGGCCAAACAGAAAGAAAATGAGTAGGTGCATCAATATCAGAAAGAAACTACAGAAATACTAAGAAGATAACAAATAAATTTCAAAAGAGGATAAATTTACATAAACATACATAAAAATGATATAAAAGATAAACAGACATAAACTAATACATACATAGACCAGCCGCACGAAGCAAAGAAAAATATGAAGGATTCCAAATCTACGCTATACTTACTGAAGAATGTTCTGAAAATTGAAATGTTACTTGATTTAGATGAAATGCTAAATAAGTAACTTTTTCCTACGTTTAAGGAAACAATTTACTATGCCAATTACGATTTAATAAAGTTCTTGAATTTGAATGTTCGACAAGGGACCGATAGATGGCGCTAGTGTCTTAATGTAAACTTGTTGTTCAAAAAACTTGCACATTTTTTTTACACGAGTATTTTATTTATTTATTTATTTATAAGGACATCAACAGCATAGTTAGTACCTACTTATTAATTAATTAATGAAAATTAGTTTCTATTGTAATACCAACAGTAATTTAGTAATCCACTACACTATAATTTAAAAAATGCTCGAATGTTTTGTCTTTCTATGTATTATCATTCTATTTATTATATATTACTAGCTTTTGCCCACGACTTCGCCCGCATGGAATTCGGTTACCGCGTGCCCGCGGGAACTATGCGTTTTAACCGGGATAAAAAGTAGCCTATGTCCTTTCCCGGGACTCCAACTATCTCCATGCCAAATTTCATCAAAATCGGGCCAGCGGTTGAAGCGTGAAGAGGTAACAGACAGACATTTAGACAGAGTTACTTTCGCATTTATAATATTAGTATGGATTAGTGATACTTTAAGTTCTACTTACTTTTCGTAGTTTTTTTCTTCAATTGTGATCAATCCATAAATAATGTCGTATAGTCGAAAAATGCTGTATTTTATTGCATAATGCATGGGGTATATTAAAACACACGGGGCTCATTTTGAACAACTACGAAGATTTTAATTTTTCGTTTACAATTTTCATGGCCTTCCGTTATTCTGATTGTATTTGTTATTTAGAGAAAAATTAACCTTATCAGTAACCCTTTCAATCTGCATCATAAAATACAGCATACAGCACATTATTTTTTGTCACATTTGACCGGTTCGAGCCCCGACTGAGGCAAGCGATTTTTCATAAATCCTTAAATGCAGTATTTATTATTTTTAAAAACAAAGGAAAGTCTCCCTTACAAAAAATGTGCTATTTACAATATTTAAGGTAGTTGCCATCCATGTGGCATTCGATCTTTCCATCCTGTATACGAACGAAACGCTGCTGGTAGGATCCCAAGATGTGACGGAAAAAGGTTTCTCAAATCGCTATTTACTAAGTTAATCATTAATTTTTGACTCTCTATTCTTATTCCCTACAGAAAAGCAGTTCAAGTTTCCATCTTTCTACCCTACCGGCTGTCTGCTGGGGTGCGTCAACGTTGACGACTGCCTCAATCAGGAGGAGTATGACAAAAAGTGAGTTTAATACACGTTAGAAATAGAAATAGATTAGTACATTTTGATGCAAGTGCGAAAAGTTTGTCATTTTATCACGAGTCCCTTTGGCGCGAGCGAAAACAGCGTTAACACTAGGGACGAGTGAAAATGTCAATTTCGCACGTATATCAAGCGAGATATGCGGAAAAAAAGAATAAAGAAATAAATGAACAGGATGAGGCTCAAAAAACTTTAGGCACGCTCACTAGCTGTAAAAAAACAAAAAGCGCTCGTCCGGAAATTACAAACTTTTGGCACGTTAAACAGGTATCGAAATGATTACTTTTCGAGCAACTGTAATAAAAATAATTTATTTGCATAAATATTTATATTTGATGGCCGGATTGGTCCAGTTGGTAGTGACCCTGCCTTCTGTTTCGATGGTCGCGGGTTCGAGTCTCGCTCGGGGCAAACTTTGTGTGATGAGCTAGAATGTTTGTACTCGAGTTATGGATGTCTAGTATTTATACATATATGTATCTATTTCTAGATATAAGTATTTATATCGTTCTCTAGCACCCATAGTACAAGCGTCGTCGCTTAGTTTGGGGCTAGGTCAATATGTGTGAAATGTCCCAAGATATTATTATTGTTTATTATTTATTTGCATAAGGTAGGGCGTGGTGACCTAGTGGTTCGACCTACCGCCTCTCATGCCGAGGTTTGAATTTATCATGAGCTTTTCGGTGAAGGAAAACATCGTGAGGAAACCTGCACGCATCTGCGAAGTAATTCAAAGATGTGTGTGAAGTCCCCAATCCGCACTGGGCCCGCGTGGGGACTATAGCCCAAACTCTCTCATGATGAGGGGAGGCCTGTGCCCAGCAGTGGGACGCAAATAGGCTGTTGTAGTAGTAGTAGCATGAGGTATCACACAGACATAGTAAGGAGCATAGAAAAAGCAAGATAAACCTTGAATGACAACCTTCATACAAATGCTAATGCTAATGCTAAAAGCGATGATAGGTGCTGCTGTCTGAGTAACCTGTGTCAAAATTTGAACTCCATGAGCAATATCCAGGGGGCAATTTGAATCTCTTTATTGATCATATACAGAGATTTTCCGATGCACGGCGCAATGTAACGAGATTGTCAGCCTATGCAATTTCCTTCTTTCTGATAGTAGTTATTTTTATACAGTCAGCAGCAGACGTAGATAAGCTGTCCAGGTGTTCAAAATGACCTACACACGCCCTTAACGTCTTAAGAATAAGGTCGTGTGTAGGTCATTTTGAACACCTGGACAGCTTATCTACTTCTGCTGCTGACTGTACAATACTTCTTAATATACGACGACGACGATGACGATGATGATGATGATGATGATGATGGTGATGATGATGATGATGACGATGATGATGATGATGATGATGATGATGATGATGATGATGATGATGATGATGATGATGATGATGATGATGATGATGATGATGTCGACGATATGTATTAACTCCCTCGTTTCGCAGGTACCCCGGCGGCGAGAGCGACTGTCCCTACGTGTTCATTTGTTCTAACCCCATAAGTCTGCGCCTTCGGTTCCCTATCAAGGGGCAACATAAGATCTGTGAGTTCACTTTCTATTATCATTCTGTAAGGGTCAGTTCCATAGACCGTATTTGAACGACATGTCATTGTAAACTTCAAATAAAGTCATCTTCTCCACATATTTAATCAATGAATGATGATGTTGAAACTACTCAGTGGCGTAACAATAGGATGGCAGAGGGAGCTATGCAACGGGCTCCTGGTCTGAGGGTGGCCAAGGCCGGTGAGGCAAAGAAACCAATTTTTTAAATTATTTTTTTACATTAACTGGGCGGGGCCCCGAAACGATGGCTTTGCCACGGGTCTCAGGTTACCTAGTCCATGCTAATGTTATAAACGCGAAGCTGATTCTGTCTGTCTGTTACCTCTTCACGCTTAAACCGCTGGACCGATTGAGATGAAATCTGTTATGGAGATAGTTGGAGACCCGCGAAAGGACATAGGCTACTTTTTATCCACGCAAAGCTCCCGCGGGAGCGCGGTAACCGAATTCCACGCGAACCCGATAAATGTTTCATCATCATCATTTCAGCCGAAAGACATCCACTGCTGGACATAGGCCTCCCCCAAGGTGCGCCACTCAGACCGGTCCTGTGCCACTCGCATCCACCGCGTTCCCGCGACCTTTACAAGGCCGCCACTCTATCTTGTTGGAGGCCTACCGACAGCTCGTCTACCGATTGACTGATACCGATAAATGTTTGATCATGAATTATTCTGTACACCAGATGCCCTGGACAAGACTATCCACTACGCCGCAATGAAGAGCATACAGAAAATGGCCAAACAACGGGCAGAAGAAGCCAACGCTGGATAACGTTAGTCTTTCAATAAAAAAAATTAACTATATGATCAATAAAAACTATTCATCGTTATAGAAATAATTTATTTACAACTTTAACAACTAACAGTATAAAATTATAACAAGTAATCACTATACACGCTAGATCAGCTAAATGCCACGCACACAGACACACAATTTAACAGTCGATTTACATAAGAAACTGGCTTCAACCCATTCCACAAAATGCACGTTTATTATCGAAGTAGTCTTTACTATGAGACTGTTTGAGGAATGGTCAACTAAGTGAACTTATAATACTTAATTACATCACTTCACAAGAGATATAATGTTAAAACTAACTACAAAGTCATATGAGCACCAATATATTAAGAAAATAACAATGTTCTATAGATTTCTATATCTTTTTCTTGGTCCCTAATAACAATAAAGATCGCCCAAACGATAAAATACTAGTGAAACCTATCCGAGGGTTAGTAAAGATAATAAATAATGTTTTCAACAAACAAAAACATACTTCTCGTCCACACATAGAGTCCAGCTGAATCCGTGCATAGTGAAAGAACGAAAACGCTGTTTCTCCACTTCGGCACTTTTATTGAGTTTATGTTCTCGACGTGATGCCGATAAACTGTGCAGAATAAAGAGGACTTTGTAAATTTTTGTTTGATGAAAAATAAAATAACGATAAGTATTTTTGTAAGTAGTTAATCTCGCTTTGGCAGTGGGAAAGATTTGGTTTTGTGGTGTTCTAAATTAAATAGGAACGTTACGATTCCTTCTTTTGGTTGAGTTGCGGGAAGAAAGCCTCTATGGGGAGGATGGGGTCGTCTGTGGCGATGGTGAAGTAGCTGGGAACGCGCCGACTGCTTTGAGCCACCGTCTTAAACATACCCGGAGTGTTGTAGTCCTTACTAGCTGCTAGAGTCAAGTCTGACACACGCTTCGAGTGTTCAAACAAGTGCTCAATAGGATCGTGATGCTTTTTATCAGCAATTTTCATGATAGCGCTCTCCGAACGCGTCCTCTCCGACGTTATATCGTCCCTTTGGTCATTCGCTATCGTAGCGTCCGTGACGCTTACGTCTTGCACCGATTCGCTTATATCGGAATCTTTTATCTTCTTTCTGAGAAGCCGTTTGTGTTGCGCTGTGGGAATGATGGTCTCTGTAGCGTCCTCGGTGGTTGGCCGCGGTCGCCGCGACCCGTTACGGATCCGCGACGAGATCTTCTGCGTCGTTCCCTCCGTAGTATCCACCGTCGTCTGTCTCACTCTACTCGACTGTCTCACCGAATGGATCTCTTTATCCGCTTGCTCGCTCTCACTCTCGTTCACCTTATGTCTCGGGTCTTTTGGCACAAACTTTTTCTTCTCAGTGGCGTTGTCACTGTCACCGTTGAATTTGTTCTCGTTGTACGGTCTTCTCTGCGGGAACCTTATTTTCGGCGCTTGGACCTCACTTTTTTCGGTAGTGCTCGTGGTTGAGCTGAGTCTGTTCCTGTAATCTTTGACGCTGAAGCGCGGTCGATTGCTCTCGTATTTATTCTTGAGCCTCGGCCGCTGCACCTTGACGGGTGTTTCTGTTGTAGTTTCTAGTCGGAGCGTCGTTGTTGTCACTTCGTTGGCTACTTCGCTGCTGTCTCTCAATGACTGTGTTGTGGTTTCGCGGTGGCCTTTTACTGGTTCCAATTCAGCGTCTATCGGTTTTACGTCTCGGTGGAAGGAAAAGTTTTTGTCTGGCCTGGTTGTTCTCAGCGTGTCGCTCAAGCTAACCGTCACGTCGCTGGTAGGCGTATCCTTCTCATCCTGCTTATGGGTGTAGTCTGGTGTCTCGGTCTTCGCGTCGTAGGAACTCGACGTCTGTTTGTGGTGATGCGGTCGCGTGGCTATCTTCATTATTGGGGAATCCTTGTTCGAATCGTAGTCCCTGTACGAAGGAGTGGTGGTTTGAAAACTGTCTGATGTGGTCGTCAGTGGCCGGCGATGTCCGATCTTCTTCTTGGATATGGTGGGATATGTCGGTGAAATGGTCGGGAGAGCACTCGTGGTTAAATCGTCGGTTACGCTCGGAGTGGTAATGTTGCTCTTGTATTTAGTGGGTCTGCGTGTGTAAGACTGGTATTCTTCGCCTTGGGTGGTTGTTATGGACTCTGTCGAGGACTGGACGTACTTGGCAGTGCTGGTTTCTTCCTTGTTACGGTTGATGTTGGCTAGCGGAGGGCGGCGTCTGCGGTTCTTGATCCTTTTCCTTGCCTTGTCCTTCTCGGTGGGCGGAGGAGTGCTTGGCCGCTTGAAGTGTTTGTTGGGAGGGAGCGTAGGCAAGGGCTCTACCAGGAGATCATTGTTCTCGTCATTGCCAGTAGTAGAGCTGTAGCTCGTCGTGACCGATTGCGTGGTCTGCTTATACGCTTCAGTCGGCTTCTTCGTTCTTCTGGAAGGCTTTTGCTCATCGTATGAAGGGGTCACCTTATAATAATAGTCTTTCAATTTATGCTGGCCGATCGGCTCGAAGTCGTCGCCTAACGGCCGCCTGCTTTGAGATTCGATGTGTCCGTCGTAAATCAAAGAGTTCTCATAGCCTTTGTCGCTTTCTGTTACGATCGCGAATTCTTCAGTGACGTCGGGCAGAGGCGTAGTGTCTGGTTTGAACGCTGAGTCGTGGTACTGTTGCTTCGTCACTGCCTCTTCGGTGGACTTCTGATTCTGGTCATATGATTCCGGCGTGATCGACCACGGCGCTTTAGAGGAATGCGTATGAATTTCATCCGGATAGGTCTCCGTTACTTCATAAGTGGCCCTAAAGGGCACAGTGTCCGGTACTTCGTCGGACTGACCCGGTGGGTTGACGTACTGCTGTGACACTTCCTGGTTGCCTCCCGCAGCGAAACTGTCATGGATCTTTTGCTTCTTTTTCTCGTAATTTGAGTTCACGGTCTGTTGGTTGTAGTAGTTCTGCGCTTGTTGGTTCTGTTGTACCGGATAGTGATAGTCATTGTAGTAGTTAGCCAATGTCGTTGTCTGCACGGGATTGTAAGTAGTCACTTTGTTGTAATCTGAGCTATGGTATTGCTTTGAGAATGGATCTTGGGGACTGGCTTTGAAGCCTTTGTTTCCAGCGTTGGGGTCGATTTTGGGCGGGATAGAGTTCTTAGGCGATTGCGTGGGTACATTCTTGTTGAAATCGGTTACTACAGTTCCGAAGTGGAATTGATTCACCGTGGTTTGGAGCTTCGGGGTGGTGGACGGGAACTGACCGGGAGTTTGCTTGAAACTGGGCGAGTAGCTGAACGAGTTGAAGACGGTCTGCCGCGTCGGCTGCTGGGGAATGTAGGTCGTTCTAGTCGGGAAAACTGGATCACGTCCTTTTACGGATTGCACGTTGAACGGGCCAAAGTTACCTGCAACGAGAAATAAAACTGTTTTAACCGACTGTTGGGTATTCAAAATACTTTTATGGATGCTAAATGGTGAACTTACCAAATATTCTAGGCGGGAACGAATTATCCTGGAACGTGAAGTGGGAATACGGGTTGACAGGTATCTTCTGTCCGTGGTAATTCTGGGGGTAGTTGTGGATATTGAAATTCTGCGGGAAGTTCTGGATAGGGTAGGTCTGCTGCTGGGCCGTCTTGACCTGCTGGTTCAAGGCCTGCTGGGCCACGTCGTTGTCGGGCAGCTTGTATACTTCGGGCTTGTAGATTTCAGTCTCACTCGACTGCGGCTTTTTCTCTGGCCTTACGTAGTCAGCTGGTTTTGTAAACTGATCTATAGGTTTCCCCGTTTGATACGCATACTGGACAGGTTGGACGCTGCCGAGGTGTTGGACGTTGTGTACTGGTTGCTTCTTCTGAGGATATTTGAAGACAGGTCTGGCCGCGTACGGGTTGTGCGGGTTTCTGATCAGTACGCTTTCCACAGGAAAGTTCTGGACGTATTTGTAGTGGGCTAGGCCGTTGTTGTTAGCGTAAGGGTTGTGGTAGGTGTTGATTGGTTGGTTTAGGGGATTTTGGGAGGAGGGCACGGTTCGGAGGGTGGTGGGGCGGTAGGATTGGGCTATGGATGTGAGTTTGGTGGCGTCGCGGGTGGCGATCGGGCGGGCGGAGGAGGGGAACTGGTCGAGGACTGGCACGGGGACCTTGTACGCTGGGGGGGCATGGAGCGGAGCTGTTCCGAACGCGCCATATACTAGGCTGCCGGAGCCGATGACTGGCCGCCATCCGCCTTTGGATACTGGCAGAGTCTGAAAGGAGAGTTGAAGGTTGATATTAGAAAAAGCAAGGTTAACCTAGAATGACAACTTTCAGCGTACGCTTGAAGTAAGTGTTTAATGCGATAATAGATGTCGCTGCCTAAATAGCCTGTATGAAAATTTGAAACGCCTCCGGGATATTGCTCACATAAAGAGCTTTTTCAATGTACGTCGCAATGTAAGGAGAGTCAGTCTATGTGATTACCTTGTCTCTGGTTTTAGTGGTTTTACGTAATATTGAATATGAGTTGAGGGGGACTTACGGCTTGTGTGGGCATGGACCGGCGGTGGTGGCCGGCGCAGCTGAGCGCGACGAGAGCGTGTATCGTCGCTGCGGCCAGCCATAGCCTCCCTCCTGAAAAAGAAAAGATTACTTAGAATATAGAAGTCATTGATTTTGAGGAAGTTTTTAACATCTTTTCCTTATCGTGAACTAGGTATTCTTTATACGCATGGAAGTCCGGTTTATCTTTCTATATAAGCAAAACATTGTGATAATATTTTAACTCAGTGATTAAAAAACAAAACCTAAAAAACATGCTTAGAGGCTGTCTAAGCATGTTTTTTAGATTTAGATATTTTTCGAGTTAGTAAAAAAATACATGGCCCAGTATGGGAGTGACGGTGTGAGCGATACCTGATTCCCATACTATTTTTTTAACGCACAAAATATAGGTACAACTATTTCGAAATTCTATAAAATAAAAAGAGGCTTTTATGTTCAGAAGTGGATGTCTTCCGGCTGAAATGATGAAAACACATTTTAACGGTTAGAAAACTGGTTTTATTCCTATTCATTTAATTTTAAACATTAGGAAATAGCGAATACAAGTAAAAATAACCACAATGAGAAACCAATTTAGCAAACAATAGCTTTTTAGGAAATAATTTGCCACAAATATCCCAAATTTTCCAAACCTACCATATCACTGTCCACTTTGGGCAATTGAGGCTACTTTCTACCTTTCTGGCAAATGACACTTAATCAAGAGCCTAATGCAGCTGGACGGACAGACAAACCGGCGCAATTGAGTTAAATTACATATCAGAGGCTAAAGAAGGCTTCGTGGGAAAGTGACGGCCGGACTCGGCAAAAAGCTGCTGGCAATCAAGTTTGTATTTTATGTTTCCCGGATTAAAGACCCGTTAAGTACCTGAAGTTCTTAGTATCGTCTCTTAATTACTGTTCTGTTGCTATTCCTTTCTATAGATGTTCACAGACTATACTATACTATTCTATACTTTTTATATACTTTTTTGCTTAGTTCATTTCATAGTTCCAGTTGCCAGGTAGAGAAGACAAAATCAAAATCCCATCTATTTTTTTTTTGTTAGAATAGCTTTATTATTCTTTATGGTCATAAATATCGCACTCGATCTCATACCCAAACTCAATACTCCAAAATGTATCTCGTGAACGTGAAACGCTATTACCATTCTAACCCTCACTTGCACCAAGTCGCTAACCTCGGGTTAGCTTCTTAACCCACGTCAAATTCATACAAATAAATCTAAGTTAAGCGGTTAACCTGAGGTTAGCGGCTTGGTGCAAGTGGGCCTAAGAAGAGCGTTTTGTTTGATATTTTAACCGTTATACTGCGCAATATTTATGTGCAGAAGCTCAGTAAATTTCATTACTTTTTTTTGGAAATTAATCTCACACCGAAAGCCGAACCGGTCAAGTTTACGGCTGCGTATGTAGAGCGGAACCCATTGACCGGTTCCCACGCCTTCATTCACCGGTCACCCATTCGGTGAGCCTTTTACGCTCCATTTCCATTCACTCAATTCGGTGTATCACTGTTTATGTTTACTTTAGACGAGTTTAACTTGTGTACTGAGGAGCTAGCTTGTCAGTTGTAACTTTCTATTTAATTGGTGGATGTAATATGGTTCTGATTCATCCATTGAATGATTTGAAGTAATCATCCATAACTAGTTGCTAGTAGGGCCTGGTGCTAGGTCCATCCGGGGTGGTACCACCGGCTTTTCCCGCTAACTTGCCGCCAAATAGCAGTGCTCGCACTGTTGTGTTCCGGTAGGCAGCCGGTGGTGTTTAGGCAGCCGGTGAAATTTCTGACACAAAGGCATTCCATCATAAGCCTCAGGGTAGGCAACGCATTCGAGACCTTATGGTCAAATGCCTGGAACTGGAAGTCAATTAAAATAGTCTTTACATGGTGACATTTAGAAACGGTTCCTCGTGTTAAATGGACAGACGGGCATTATGTTTCTCCTGATTATTCTATTAAAATACCGCGGTTCGCGGATCTCTTCGCCGTTGGAGCGATTAACTTCAATTACGCTCGGCCGCTTATTATAATTATCAAGTAAAAGTTTACGAGAGATTCAGATTTCTGCTTAAAAGTAGTGAGTAATTTTCTAGAGTTTTGGGTTTATACTCTTTAGGGCTGAAACAAAAGGACACTTGTTCTATGAGAATGAGATGGATACAGTTGTTGAGCAGTTCCTATAGTCATCATAGCTCAAAGCCAGCCAGTCTGGATCTTGGATGTTAAAGGATGATTTTCTTCAGTGTTTCAACTGTCGTCTTTCTCCACTGGGTAATTTGTTTAATAATGATAAAGATTTATAAATACTAAAGAAAACAGTTGCACCAAGGATAGTTTCAGATGCAATCTAATTTGAAGTCGTCTTTTCACATTTACCTAGATACAAATGCAAAGTTACATGCTATTTTAAGAATGATTATTTGTACTATTTACCCACCATGACATGGAAAACTTAGGGGGAACATAATAATTTCTTATTGCTCCATTATACACGGTGGGTCAGAAAATATGGCAAATAATTAACCCTCAGTATCGGCTATCGATTCTAAGTATATTGTATAGGTCTTTAATTTTTTTTGAGTTGGTAAAGTGAGCGTGGTGAGCGACGCTTGAATCCTATACAATTTTTTTTTACCATCTAAAAAAAAAAAAAACCTATACAATATGCTTAGAATCGATAGCCAATACTGTGGGTTAATTATTTGCCATATTTTTTGACCCACCATGTATAATGTAACTTCTCCCACTTCATAAAATTCCACTAGATCAGACGGAGCGCTTCCATGCCATTGCCAATGATTAGTATTTAGATTTGTTAGTAGTTAACGATGACTGTTATTATACATCTAATTGCGATCTTTAAAAAATCTTATTCCCTCATTTGCGTGATAGGTACATTTCAGTGGTAACGTGTCTTCAGCGGCTGTCACGTAGAGTCGCAACCGGCCACAAATAATACGGCGCACGCGTCACTTTCCCGCCGTGCGTGTGCGCAACCAAATTCCACAGGCTTAACAACGTATCTCCATTAACCTGCCGCGCAAAAAACAGTCTCATTCTATAGTAAATAAAGTTGTTTCAACTACGACTGCCGTGAGTCACTCACATCGCCGTACTCCAGAGCGATCTCGTGATATCTTTGCTATTTGCAATTTGCTCAAATTGTAAGATCGATGGGGCACGACGGGCAAAGATGGCTTAACAGTTTATTCGCATAGGCCTACCTTTATTCGCTGAATTTGAAATATTTAATTTATTGAAAAAATATATTTAATTTTATTATTCATAAGACATTTGGCTTTAACGACGACGGATCAAAACTTACCTTATAAATATTTAATCATAACTTTTATAAGATGTCTCCTATTTACGAGTAGTTCCAGACTATGAAAAAACTACAGTAAATAGTACCAGTCTCCTATGGGCACAATATCCAGATGGCATGATGGAGTATTCTTATTTTATAACTAGGTAGGTACTTATCGTAGAGATAAAAAAGTTTTAGAGACTAATTTAAGTATTTACGAATTTTACGAATGGTAGCAATGTAATGTTGTTCCTAATATGTGTATTATAATGATAATTATAATGAATTCTTATATGAGCGTGATTGGACCAAGGACATCCATATGTAATAATGAAAATGAAGACAGACGGCTGTTTACCTGAAACAATGCGTAGGTATTTACTTAAGCAAATTTGACTGCGGGTAATCAGAGCATAAGCTCGAACAATGGAGAGCCGGCTGGTTTAGAAATGTCACGGTTATTTATCCTAAAGATATAAAACGTCTTGGTTGGAAAAATGTTAACAAATTTTACTTTTTAAATTTTCATTAGAATCAGAAATTAATCATGTTATTTCAAAGCTTAACATCTGTGGGGAAATTAATAAAAACTTGTATAAAAAAAAGTGATGGTTTTGTGACATAATATATGGAACTATAGGTAATTATTAAACTCAAGAAATAAAAAGAAACTAGAAAGTGAATAATTTGTTATAAATATTATTTTCGTACTTCTAAAAAGCATTTTCTTAAGTTTTATTACCATTTCTTTCGTTTTTAACAACACAATTATTAACAACACAACACAATTTTTTTTTTTATATTATCATGGAACAAAATAAAATGACAACTACGCACGCCATCGCAAAATAAATTGAACCGTAATATGAACACATCAGTATCAGGCTAAAAACTAAATCATAATCACTCCGCATCTTTTTACTCATGTAGAGGTAAGTAGAAATATGAAATAGTAAAAGATCAGACCAGAATGTGGCGAAGAAGAAACGGCCATACATCTACTAGCGACATGCCCAATATACGCAATGGCGAGATGGGAAAGAACCGGAAGGGACACGCTAGGTGAAGATGACCTACAAGACCTAACGATAGGGAAGATAATAGGATGCAAGGCTACAGGAAGGTTCAACGGGGCAACGGCGCTGGGAACGGATAACCCGTAATCCCAGGGGAGACCGGGGAAATGGGTGAAATGGTTCCGAATGGAGGACCGATCACCCGACTGAAACCAGGCAGTCGTCCCCTTCCATAAATAATAATAATAAAAAAGATCAGACCAACGTTTTCCTTTCCTATTAGATACATCTTCATAACAGCCTTTACGGCATTACAGCGTAAAAAAAGTCAACAAATTCAGCATTTTTTAATTGGGATGAGGACCATCGACAATTCGACATCCTCCTCCATGTAAGTATATTTGCACTCGTTACAAAATGCACGTTTTCAGCAAGAAAGCACCTATTTGTACATTGCAATAACATGGTATCTCAACTGTTCTATAAAAAAATATTTAAGTCTATTTATGTAGCGAGTATTCGTGGAAATTGGGAAATTCCAAGGATTTTCGGTTGAATCTCGCATATCGCGGCAACATCCCTGCGCCGCCGACCGTGGCCCGTTTCACTCTAGCTATTCGAGAAAACTCACATTTTATACAAACTCACTCCGCTTCAGCACACAACGCGACACACTACAGAAATAAACCTTCAACGCGTGAAAATAAAAGTGATTTTCTCTTGATGATCTGCAATAATGATGCGCAGCTAGTTCAGTTAGCTATTATGTAGATGAGATATTTAATTTATCGGCGACATATACTCGAGAAGATGTCTTGGTGATAGTGGAAAATTGATATCTGTCTACGAAGTAGTGAATAGTGTACCTAATTAATGTGATTTGTTTCGATTACCGTGTTTGATAATCATGTTTAATTTTATTACTAGTTGTTGCTAATTTTGTTGCTAGTTATCATATGACAAAATTTACCATTTTATTTATACTCGGCATAAGCCGTCTATTTTTAGATTTCCATTAAGTATCTTTAACAAGACCGTAAAATCCATTTCTCTGAAATAGTTAACGTTGGATTTAGATACCTGTATCTTGGCAAATATCAATGACAAAAAATTATACGTAGTGTTTTTGCTATCTTGAACATTTTTTTGGGGCACATTAACTTTTTTGGGGGCTTGATATGCAGTCGACAGAGCGTCTGTTACACTTATCATACATGTAGATACATACCAGTATCAATGAGCGCTAGAGATCTTCTACTATCTAAAGTCCCGCGCCTTCACATTTCAAAACGCTTCAATGTATTTAAAAGGCACCACCAACACTCGCAACACATGTGTGCGTGCTGAGACAGACATCAACTATGCGTTGAGAGTGTTGGTGGTGCTTTTTAAATAACAGGATACTGAAGACCTACTTGCAGTTTGGTATTAAATCCCTCCCAATCACACGCCCACACAAACACACACACAGACACAGAAAAATATGGCAAATAATTTAACTCACAGTATCGGCTATCGATTCTAAGTATATTGTATAGGTCTTTATTTTTTTTTGAGTTGGTAATTTTTTTTATTGTATATGGGATTGGTTGTGTGAGCAACGCCTGAATCCTATACAAAATATATTTTTTTACCAACTCAAAAAAAATTAAAGACCTATACAATATACTTAGAATCGATAGCCGATACTGTGGGTTAATTATTTGCCATATTTTCTGACCCACCATGTATACAACTCACTGCTAACGAGGCACTTACACTCACCTTGATCTTAATTACAATTATTACTCACCTAATGTACCTATGGTTGTAGTTTGTAGTTAAATAGGTACTTACTATAAAGCTAAATAGTTCAGTTCTAATTGGCTTATTGTATCTATTTCCTGAACCTGTTTTTTTGTAAGTGTTTTAAAATACACATTTAATTTAATTTAATTTAGTTAGATTAATAATATTTAGTATGTCTTCATTGGGCTCCGCGATACAGCCCCAGAGCCTAGTGCGGAAACCGCTGCCAACTACTGTAACTTTCGTAAACCAACCAGGTAGTTGTCCTATTATTTGTATGACTGTATTCTGCATATTTTTCTGGTAAATAAACATTATTCTTATTCTTATTCTAAATAATATTTAAAAATTTGACGCGTTTTGAAATGTGAAAGCGCGGGACTTTAGTTAGATAGTAGAAGATCTCTTCTAATACGTGTCAATAAGTTTTGCTCCCATGACACAAGATAAGTTAAGTCATTGGTTTCAAACTGCTTATTCACATAGAGGCAATTCTACACAGCGTCTAAAAACTAGGTTAGTAACTAATTTTGGCATTTTACACCAATTAAAATTTATCGTGAATACGCAGACGGAGATGGAAGTGCTTCAAAGTTATATTACTACTAACTGACCCCGCGGACAAGAGCGGGCGGACAATAACTAGATTAAGAAGCCGTGGTGGCCTAGTGGTTTGACCTACCGCCTCTCATGCAGAGGGTCGCGGGTTCAAATCCGGCTCGCACCTCTGAAATTATTTATGTGCGAAATTCAATTTGAATTAACCACTGTGCTTTTCGGTGAAGGAAAACATCGTGAGGAAACCTGCACGCATCTGCGAAGTAATTCAAGGTTGTGTGTGAAGTCCCCAATCCGCACTGGGCCCGCGTGGGGACTATAGCCCAACCCTCTCGTGATAAGAGGAGGCCTGTGCCCAGCAGTGGGCCGTAAATAGGCTGTTGTAGTAGTAGTAGTAGACCCCGCGGACTTCGTACCGCCTTAGCATGTTTCTTTGGGTATGAAAGATAGCTTACGTCCTATTCTCAGACCCACTGAACATACACTCCAAATATCATAAGAATCGGTCGAGCGGTTTCGGAGGAGTTTGGTTACAAACACTGTGACACGAGAATTTTATATATTAGATATAGTTTGAAATTGCCAAAGAAATGAGTTGGCAACTTTGTCAAGTCAAGGTTATTATGCCCAGCAGTGGGCAGCATGCAAGTTAACAAAAAAGTATTTAGTCATCAAAGGGAGATTCAGATCTATCCACGTACCTTGGTAGGCATGGAATGTTAATTTAAAAGTCATACAACAAACACCGCGCGATGTAATAGTACTTTTTATACTCAGTTTGGCAACAGATTTCACTTTCGATTTTCGCCATGTAATGAGGGTGTTCGAGTCACCTAGAAACTGTTTGCCATGGGAAAAGTAATATCACCGTTTACCACCAATCAGTTCCGGCTAAAGTGGTCGTATTTTGTTTAGATTTTTATAAGTTTCGATCATTCGAATCAAATAGTCAGGGAGCCGTGGTGGCCTAGTGGTTCGAGTGGCCTCTCGTGCAGAGGGTCGGGGGTTCGATTCCGGCTCGCATCTCCAAGCTTACTTATGTGTGAAATTCAATTTGAAATTACCACTGAGCTTGTCGATGAAGGAAAACATCGTGAGGAAACCAGCACGCATCTACGAAGTAATTCAAAGGTGTGTGTGAAGTCCCCAATCCGCACTGGGCCCGCGTGGGGACTATAGCCCAAACCCTCTCGTGATGAGAGGAGGCCTGTGCCCAGCTGTGGGACGCAAATAGGCTGTAGTAGTAGCAGTTAAGGAACCGTGCGACTTTGAAGGTAAATTATAGGAAGAAATCGGGGAAAACTTTGTGTGATGAGCACAAATGATTGTTCTCGAGTCATGGATGTTTAGTATTTATATATGTATGTATTTATCTATATACGTATTTATATCGACTGGGGCTCATGACTACAGATTCCCAATCCTACAGATTCTCTAATCTACGGATTCCCAATTTAACAGATAACCAATTACACAGGTTCCCAATTCTACATATTCTTTATTCCACAGTTTCTTATCTGACTACTATTTTACCGGTAAGGGTCCACTCAGTCCGTTAGGTGTGAATGTAGGTTAGGTTCGTTAGTTATCTATATACGCCCGAAGGGCAAACTACCTAGAAATAGGGGCCCCGCGTAGCGGGGACCCGTCGACCCAGTTACATTCCTTGTATTATTTTGTAGAATACCAATTATGTAGAATTGGGAATCTGTGGAATTGTGAATATGCAGAATCAATATTCTGTAAAATTTAAATTATGTAGAATTGGGAATCTGTACACTTGGGAATGTGTAGAAATAGAAATCTGTAGACATGTTTTTCTGTAAAAGAAATCTGTAGAACTGGGAACAATTCTTTATATCGTTGTCTAGCACCCATAGTACAAGCTTTGCATAGTTTGGGGCTAGGTCAATTTGTGTGAAATGTAAAAAGTAAGATATTTATTATTTATTTGTGAGTAATTTATAGGGGTTGTTAAATGCGCCCTAACGAAACTCCCATTTCTTAATCTGTCAATTCCGAGGTAACGCCTGCTCGTGGGAGCGTTTTAAAGATGCCCAATACGATGCACTTTACCTATTACTGTAAACTGAGATTTGGTAGAGATACTTTGAATCTCCCATATATTATTCTGACGCGCTCGAGTCAGACCACAAATCCCCTCTTGGGCTCCCGGACTGAAAGTGATCTCTGTGTCTACCGGCGTGTAATGTCAAAGTTCCTAGTTGTCTTTAAATACATGATTTCAAAGATGATTTAGATACAGCGAGTAAAAGTGAGAACGGCATATCGTTTCGAAATCCTGTAAAGCATGACCGATAGCTCGCCCCATAATTACGTTCACGCCAGTCGGCAGTCTCAGCAAGGCTACATTGGAATACTGTTAGAATAATACAGTAATTTTGGATACAGTGGAAACCGTGGTGGCCTAGTGGTTCGACCTACCGCCTCTCATGCCGAGGGTCGGGGGTTCGATTCCGGCATGCACCTCTAAGTTTACTTATGTGCGAAATTCAATTTGAATTAACCACTATGCTTTTCGGTGGAGGAAAACATCGTGAGGAAACCTGCACGCAACTGCGAAGTAATTCAAAGATGTGTGTGAAGTCCCCAATCCGCACTGGGCCCGCGTGGGGACTATTGCCCAAACCCTCTCGTGATGAGAGGAGGCCTGTGCCCAGCAGTGGGACGCAAATAGGCTGTAGGAGTAGTAGTAGTAATACAGTAATTTTAATCATATATCAATTATTTCATTTAAAATATTATTTTCATGAGGCGGAAAATGAAGAAAAAATTAATGATTCTATAAAAACTTCGGACTAGCGAAGATTGACGATAGGCGATAGTTCTGAATATTAGGTACTTACCTACTACATATCTAATGAATGAGGCGATAAAGCCGTGCTCATTCTCATAAGCACAGCGTTATATACCAGGGGCTATATTCGAAGTCTTAAATAAGGATCTCCCTGTTCCCTATAGGATCGCATACGCGTCAAGTTGAACTTTAAGCAGCTGCTTAAAGTTCACGCGACGTGTGAGTGATCCTTACGGACACATGACTTTGTTTAAAGTATATAAATTAATTTTTATTTTATCTCCGCTTTGAAATAAATATTCACCACATACCTACATATAAACGTAGTTTCGCAAATTCAATTAATTTACCAACCAACGTGTAACTGCTTCGAAAGTGAAAATTCACTATAAAAACCAGATAAAACTATCTTGTTTAAATTCAATTACACCTTGCATTATTTATAGTGCGCTCATCGCGATCATACAAAAAACAATTCGCATGCTTTTCCCTTTAGGTCTAGCAAATTTCATACAAGCAGTTACATAGAACATGAGGTTAATAATTGTCTCTCTCACTCGATTTTATGTCAGCAGGAGTGTATGAGAGTGAACACTATCGTTCATGGTTACTCGACACTCGTACTACTGAGTCGCTATACTTGGTAGAAGTTCTCGGTCTAGTTACTGTTGGATTTATTTCAATCAATCAATCAATTTATTTGTCAAGACATAGGTGTTAAAGGTGTTACAGTACAATGTTATAGAATCCTTATGCTTAGCCCTCAGGCATACAAAATATTCTTAAAAACTATCCAGCAGCATGCAATAAATACACACATATTTTTAATCAATAATGGTTTTTCTACGCATTAACTTTGTTTTCTTCAATTTCAAGGTAGCACAAGGCCTTTTATTATTTTTATGGCTCTATCTTATTAGGCCGAGTATTTTAATTCGCGTTGATACAAAATCGATTCTTGAATGCAACAAAACACTTGTCTTACAAAAAAAAGGCTTCACTTCTATTGTAACTAAGTACTTATAGTACGTATTTATATTCATTTTATTCATCAAACTTATTACATGTCGAATTAGTTAAATAATGATAAAATATAATTCAAAAGTAAGAACTATACTTTTTCTTACGAATGGGCTTGCGTTTGACCCTAATCACACCTGATGGAAGGTAATGATAGGGGGAACACGCTTACCCAGAAGATGCCTATTCACTCTTGACTTGAATACACCAAGATTATAGGAACTGGGAAACACAAACGCAAGAACAGTGTCCAAAGTTTAACAGTGCGAATAAGAAAAGATTTAGCTCATCGCTATGTTCGACTCATAGGGAACTCAACCACATGAGGATGGAAACCCTCCCGTCGTCTAGTAGTCCGATGATAAAAAGTAGATGGTGGTATAAGATCGTGAAGTTCCTGAGCGCACTCTACAAAATACACCTTATAAAAAACCGACAGACAGGCGGCAACCCTACGCCGATGCTCCAAGCATATCGTCAATACTATAGTCTAACTCAGGTAACATAGTTACAAAATAAAATGATATCTATTAGTAATCACTAATTAATTACGTACTGCGTATATTCATTGATGCTATAGAACGTGATACATCACATAATAGGTATACATATTAAGAACCCTATCACATTTCTCGCGTCCGTCTCGCTCGCTCTAGCGCCTAGTGCGTGTAAGCAAAAGAGATAGCGATATAATCAACACTGAAAAGTGACGAAAAAGATTAGTTTAAAAGCATAAGAAAATGTTCAACTTTAAAAATGTGGAAAAAATACATCAGACTAAGCAAACGATGGAGATTCATCGTGTAGGAAAATGAAGTTCAATTGATACAGAACTTCAGAGATATTCTCACTTATTTCTAAGGGTTTTTGGCAAAAAGAAACATTTGTTACAGATTTTTTTTTCTGTGCCGTAAATAATAATATGAGAAATGTGCCTAAATTAGCGTCGATAATATGATATCCTTAAAACAATGTATATTTTTGTAATGACCAATATGTAACCAAATTCGATAAAACGAGGGATAAAGTAAGGTCCTTTTTCATTTTTATGACACATCTCTCAGAAGAATGATTATTACTTAATAAGTAAAAATGATATCAAAAAACCGTCTAATTTAGTTTCAAGCATTGAAAATGAACTAACTGTATTAAGCATCTGTTACTTATTGGAATCTAAAGATGCTTGGAACAGTGGGATAAAAGTTACGTCTACGCGTTAATTTTGTGAACTGGCCCTTAAGAGTCGGGGTATCTGGTCGGAACTATCTCCATGACTACAGATTCCCAATCCTACAGATTCTCTAATCTACGGATTCCCAATTTAACAGATAACCAATTACACAGGTTCCCAATTTAACAGATAACCAATTACACAGGTTCCCAATTCTACATATCCTTTATTCCACAGTTTCTTATCTGACTACTATTTTACCGGTAAGGGTCCACTCAGTCCGTTAGGTGTGAATGTAGGTTAGGTTCGTTAGTTATCTATATACGCCCGAAGGGCAAACTACCTAGAAATAGGGGCCCCGCGTAGCGGGGACCCGTCGACCCAGTCACATTCCTAAGTCTTTGCATATTCACGGACTGAGTGGACCCTTACCGGTAAACTAGTAGTCGACTGAGCCCGTGGGCTGAGTTGATCCTAAGCGGAATCTATAGAATTAGAGTTTGTGGAAATTGGAGTCTGTATAATTACGAATATGTAGAATTGAAATTTTGTAGAATACCAATTCTGTAAAATTGGGAATCTGTACACTTGGGAATGTGTAGAAATAGAAATCTGTAGACATGGTATTCTGTAAAAGAAATCTGTAGAACTGGGAACAATTCTCTGGTCGTAGACTGGCCGGTCCGTTATCATAGAGCAAGTCGACTAACCAAGTTGTTGCCATGGTTATTGCCTCATATTGTTTAAACTATGGTCACGTGCCGGGTTACCGTTGTTATATAAATTCATTGTATGGTATCGTGACACGCTGTTATTTGGGCGATCGCATACAATGGGGGCTTGAAAGTGTGTAACTATGTTAATTACTTACTTTTTAAACACTTGTGTTATTATTATTGTTATATTTTATTATGGTGCTGTGGCAACTGGCATTCGTCTGGCTGGTTATATCTTACGCCATGACGTTTATGATGGCACAACGCGTAAACTTAGACGCGTGTCCTTATTTATTATTTATTAGTATTTATGACTGTCTTAATTAGTGTCCAATCAATCAAGCAAAGCAAGCCGTGGTGGCCTAGTGGTTTGACCTACCGCCTCTCATGCAGAGGGTCGCGGGTTCAAATCCGGCTCGCACCTCTGAAATTATTTATGTGCGAAATTCAATTTGAATTTACCACTGAGCTTTTCGGTGAAGGAAAACATCGTGAGGAAACCTGCACGCATCTGCGAAGTAGTTCAAAGATGTGTGTGAAGTCCCCAATCCGCACTGGGCCCGCGTGGGGACTATAGCCCAACCCTCTCGTGATGAGAGGAGGCCTGTGCCCAGCAGTGGGCCGTAAATAGGCTGTTGTAGTAATTAGTGTCAAAGAAAAAAAATGGGTTTTCCTATGCCAACTAAAATATTACGATACTTAAGTACCTATGTTTCTTGTATGTACCTACCTAACTCGGTCTCTGATGATAAAATTTTCTTTTAAAAAAATAGATTTAAAATTAAATAGAGCAAAATTAAAAAGAATAAAAACGTTACGGTAATTAAATCTGACATTGGCAAAGAAGTCTAATTCAAGCGACAAATTAAACTTTTTCACACCAACGGATTACACGAGCAAACAATACTTTCGTTCGTCGACCTTAAGCCGGTTTCACACGCGACACAAATTGATTGGCTCTTGCAGATTCACTTTCGTTAAAGAAGAATGACACCATAGACTAGCTTGTGGGAAGAGTTGGGTATGATTTGCATGGAGTAAAAGCGCCATTATGCCGTATTGTGTAAGGGCGCGGACCATGTGAATGGTTGTCATTGAATTTGCGTAATTTCTGGTTATTGTGAGACCATCGACAATGGTGGATTGCTTCCCTGTCGGGCTACGTCGGGCTACAACGACCCATCTATTTGCAAATGTGATATTAGCTATTATAGTTCTTTCCTATGAGTTTGCGATGCTTCAGGGATACAACATACACCTTGCTTATAAAATGAGATTAAAGGCTCATGACAGACTCGTATTATTATTATTATTTATGTGAGGGGACGACTGCCTGGTTTCAGTCGGGTGATCGGTCCTCCATTCGGAACCATTTCACCCCTTTCCCCGGTCTGCCCTGGGATTACGGGTTATCCGCTCCCAGCGCCGTTGCCCCGTTGAACCTTCCTGTATGACAGACCCGTAACAAGAGGGTGGCGGTTTCAGAGAAACGCTAAAGAGAAAGAAAGTCAAACACTGAAAAAAAGAGGGCGCCCTAATTTACTTTCTACGCCAGTTCGTTAATCGTGTATTAAAGCTAGTCTTTATATGTTAGATTTCGTAGCGATACCTATTATCGACGTTTCTCGTGTTTGCCTGCCGTTGAACTCTTTTCATTTGAGACATTTGAAGTCGCGTGCGCACTTGAGATTTTTTAATTGCTGCCGATTGCTGACGCGTTGTGAAATATGTCATTTAACAGTAACAGTCTGTTGTTAACAGTGTTCCTTTTTTTTAAATGGAAATAGTGTTAGGTAATTTAGGAATCCGAACAGATTGCATAATTTGCATATGGGTAGGTTGCAAAATTTATTCTGTAATTTTTATCAATAGGCTAATACACCATTCAAGGAAAAATCGGGAAGTACTGATTTAAGATAGACTATATAAAAATGCTACCCAAAACATCGACTTTTAATCATAAAAATGCATAAATCATTTTATATTTACATTTATAAAATGTTGTTTTATAATATGTCCCAAAACGGTGGTGCCATATTGATAGCTGCTGTGACGTCACTTCTACTGTAAACAAAGCGTTACAAAGACTTGACTTGTATGGTTACTATGTACTTATTTACCATCCTAGTGACGTCACAGACCATGATAACATGGCGTCTAGCTTTTTAGCGCGTAAACTGAAAATGAAATTTTAAAAGTACTTTTTAAGGTATATCCCATTCAGAAAATGAAATAAAAAATCTTGTGATTCAATCCGACATAAGGATCATTTTAACCCACTTTTCAAATAATGGTGTAATACCCTATTACTTTGAGTCAAAAAATAATAATCTGTAGAAGGAGGGTGTGTCGTTCTCTCTCTCTCACTATCAGTCTAAATTTTTCATCACGTCGTAGGTACTTAGTGCATGCTTAAAAAATTTAAAATATGGTACCTATTTGAACATCTCCGATCTCTGAACATGAGTGAGAACCGGTATCAATAACCGACATGACACCAATGCTTTGTCTCGTTTTTCCGACGTTCTATGCTTAGCTACCTACCGAATATAATGTCATTTCGTATCCCTACTTACCATAACGTAACTTTTGCGTATTTGTAAGTCGTTATTGGCTCGTTATTCTATTACTGGCCATGGATCATGTATGACACATGGTTTCACTTTTTATGATTGCATCACGGCTCGGATTCATTGCCATGCAGGCGCGACCCCGCTTTCCTGCGCGTGCGACGGCTACCGAACACTTTCTTTCGTTTTCCGAATCCTGGAGCGCGCCGTGACGGAATGTTTAAATATGTATAGTACGACACAGCTTAGAAGGCGTGCGGCGAAGCACTTAAACCGTGGACGCAGAGTATATTAATGCTTAATCCACGTGCCTTCTATGTTGTGTCGTGCTATACTTAGTATACATAATTGACGATTTGAGATGATAGTAGATGGTAGTTGGTGACATCTTTCGAAGGGTTCAGAGATATCTAGTGAGAATCTTTAGATAATTGGGAATTTGATCATGTCGCTATTCGGTAAAAGATCACGAAATATCAGGGAATATTTAAAGTATTTCAGGGAATCTTCTTAGTCCTCCACTCCTGTCGGAGTGATCTTGCTCATAGATAATCTATTTGACTTTAGGCTGGAACCTCACTGCGGCGCACGCTACGCTAAACAGGAGCGCATTGTGTTGTCCGTGCGTAGCGTGGCTGTGCGCTGCTGTGGAAGTATCCACCTACATTTTGATACGAAACGATTGTGTAATGTTCATCCAAGATAAGGTGTCGAACATGCACTTTTTTATGTAAAAAGATTGACAAACAGGCAGACGGCCCATCTGGTGGCAAGTGGTCATCGCCGCCTATAGATATTTGTAACACCAGAGGCGTCACCAACGCATTGCCGATCTCGAAAGGGGAGGAGGGTAGATTAGGGCGATAGGATAAGGGAGGATAGGGGACATGGTATTAGGGAAGATGGGATAGAAGAGACGACCTGGGACGACTTGAAAGTTTAAAGTGCATTTTCGTCATCTTATCTTTTATGAACATTACCAAGTAGCAAAAAATTAAGTAGTTTCTCATATGCACTGTACAAACTAAGAAAGATAGTTAATCAGGCAACAGTCCTGACTGCATATCATGCATATGTATTATCTACATTACGCTATGGTGTAATATTTTGGGGTCATTCGACCAATCGAGATCTCGTTTTTAGAGCACAGAAAAAATGCTTAAGAGCAGCTCTGGGTATTCACTCAACGGTTTCGTGCAAGCAATACTTTCAAAAATTGAATATTCTAACCCTGCCTTCCCTCTATATTTTTGAAATGGTGCTGTTTGTTCGAAACAGCATGGAGCATTTTAGGGGCTTCTCAAGCATCAGACTACGTCATAAAATAAGGGCGCAACCATCTAAAACAGCGTTTTTTGGAAAAGGTGTCCTTGGAATGGGCCCTAAGATATATAATAGATTGCCGAAAGCTATAGCAGAAACAGACGATATTAAAAACTTAAAAAAGACTTTGTTCACATTTCTTATAAATAAAGCCTATTACTCAATTGATGAATATTTAAATGATGTAACTATTTAACTAAGTATCTACATAGGTAGTAAGTAAGTAAGCATGCTGCATGCTCTATTTGACAGCTATTTGTACGCCTAACGGCAAAACTCGGTAGGACATAAAGATTTGTACCATCATGTGCGATCTGAGTTATAACAAATAAATGATATTTGATTTGATTTTGATTTGATTAGCATGGCTCGACCGTGCTCAGCTGTGGGGTTTCGGACTTATAGAGACATTTCCCCACCCAAGTAATCACAATCATTTGACATTTCACATTGAAAATGAACGTTCATTCATACCTAGATACCAAGTTCATTAGAAATCAAAATGATTTCTTTCTTTTTTAGCAAAACTTTCCTCAATGATAAGTAGATTTTTTTAAGACTTAGGTTCAGCGCTGACTCACGACTGAGATTGACATGCACTGTGATCTATGAATGGACAATTGAAGGAAACTTAGTGAAGTCGCTTGGATTAAGCAATAACAGACTTTGCGTCAACGGCTTCAGTGCTTCGCCACGCGCCTTCTTAGTTGTGTCGTGCTGTACATGTGAATTGCAATACTATTTTGAATAGACTTAGAAAACGCTTAGCAGGATGCTGACTAAGGGAATATAGTAGAGCTGACTTATAAATACGTGGGATTTTTATTTGAAAGCATCCAAAGACATTTGCGGAAAAATATCGATGTTAATTAATAGTTTATTACATTAATTCATTAGGTATCTACTTCGATATAATTTGATCATATTTAAGTCGCTAGGTGACTATAGGAGTGTCACGCTTCTTGCGTTATAGGTAGGTAATGTTATGATTCTATCATTGGTAGGCACCTGCTGTATAACAGCTCTAATAAAATTACGTCAACCTGTATTTCCTCCTATGTAAGGCATGGAACGTTGCCTGAAAAGGATGTAATGGTGTTACGTCGTAGGGTGCCTTACTCTGGAGTGAAAGTGCGTTTCGGCAATTAGCCCGATTAGCATCGCGATCGTACAATGAGCGAGATGAGCGCCGTAATGGGCTGCAGACAGTGTTTGTTTAGTATCTGGAACACAATAATGTAATAATCATGCTTTGCTTATTGGTATCATTGATCTAGGTATTATAAGTAAGGATTCACAATCAGCCGGAGAAAATGGCCCATCAAAACGGGTGCCCGAACAGCTGGGGCACCCGTTTGGCGCAAAGTAAATTTGGCACTTAAGTCTTATAGTAATGTCGTAGTAATTACAGGTACAGGTAAGGTACTACTTACCTGTAATTACTACGACTACATAATATATCTGTACTACTAAACTAATAATGAATCTGTAGAAGTTATGTGACCGTATGTATGCGTGTTCGGTTTTAACTCGAGAACTATGTTCCGAATACTACAAAATTTGATATGGTACATTACAATACGAGTCAACATACTGCCTTTTATCCTGGAAAAACGTATCGTTCCGGCGGGGAACGCTCTTACCCAATGGGGACTATCGTTTCTTTGCTCACCACTTGGCACCACTGTAGACTAAGGTCCAGAGGTATAGCTGTCAAAGGCGACTTTATAAGATCGGCACCGTAACAAAGTTTTAAATCTCTAATGTCATTAAGTTTATTAATTATAAATAACTATCATCATATCGAGTAGCCATGCCGCAATGTTGTGCAGTTCCGTTTTGTTTGGAAAAAAATATTTTTTTCGTTTACATTCATAGCCAAATAATCCATATTTGCGATAATTTCACGAAGGAGATCACTTTTCAACAGGTAAATTAAAGAAATTATGATTTATATCACGAAGCCTGCCAAAACCAGTGAAAACTGAATGTTATTGGACCTCATCAACACTAGCGCCTCTAGTGACAAATTCACACGCGATAAATTAAAAATTCCATGGGGATAAAGTCGCGGTCAGAAGCTATTTATACCTAAACGCATTCTAGTATCCATATACTTAACTATTAGTAGGTAACTCAAAAATAATGACTATTTTACCTACTAGCTTCTGCCCGCGACTTCGTCCGCGTGGAATTCGTTAATAGCATTCCCGCGGGCACTATACAGTTTTCCGGGATAAAAATAGTTATTTGTGCAACAAGAGAGCAAAATTGTTTTTTGCTTCGAGTGCCATGTTTGAGTCCTGAGCTAGCGAAAGATTCTATAGTTGAATCACGAGCGTCTAGCGAGTGATTCTAATTTAGAATCTTGAGCTTAGCGAAGGACTCAAAGGCACGAGAAGTAAAATAAATTGCTCTCGAGTAGCACATACAATTTTTCACCTCAGTAGCGAGAACACATAAAAGGTACTTGCAAAGAATACTTACATCACGAAAAATATGAAATAACATTTCTTCTTCACTCCTTTCACTTTTATTATTACTTAAATTTCATGTTTTAAAAGAATTACTTTAAAGTTAGTTATCGAAAATTAAGAAGAAAGACATGATTTGACATGAAAGAATGGCGGCAATGGGGACTATCGTTTCTTTGCTCACCAGTTGGCGCCACTGTAGACTAAGGTCCAGAGGTATAGCTGTCAAAGGCGACTTTATAAGATCGGCGCCGAAAAAAAGTTTTCAATCTTGAATCTCATTAAGTTTATTAATTATAAATAACTATCATCATATCGAGCAGCAATGCCGCAATATTGTGCAGTTCCGTTTTGTTCAGTTTGTTTTAATTTTTTTTCAAATCGTTCACATTGGTCGCCAAATAATCCATATTTGCGATAATTTCAAGAAGGATTTCACTTTTCAACAGGTAAATTAAAGAAATTTATAATTTATGTCACGAAGCCCGCCAAAACCAGTGAAAAGTGAATGTTATTGGACCTCACGCGACACTAGCGCCTCTAGTGGCAAATTCACACGCGATAGCCCCCATTTTCTAAACATATGTTCGGAAACTAGTACAATGATAAATTTCGAATTTATTCGGTAACATTTGAAAACTATTAGTTTACTTTAAACTAAAACTTTAGTTTAAATTGATTAAAAATAACTTAATTATATGAAATATAAGTCATTTTAAAATTTGCAAGATTTTTAGAAGGTAAAATCAACGTATAATTTTAATGCCTAAAAATATACGGCGGTACTGATGCGTTGCGCGTATCCGAACGATTCTTGTTCAGTTTTTTTTTTCTACGAAAATAGATTCGCACTACGACTTGCCTAATATAATTAATTCTACCTCTTTTGTTAAAGAAATGAAAAGAAGAGAGCTGATAAAATCGAGATAGTTTGAATTATCGTTATTAGAAGTGGTTACTGGTTAGATGCCGCAGTAGGAAATGACCATTCGCAGTTATCAAATAAAAAAATTTAAAAAGCGCGGGAACGATTTCACTGTGGCTGCATGGCTTAGGCCTTTGCCTTGCCTGATGGGATTGTCTGATGGGATCAATGGATTTAAAAAAAAACAAATTAAAAAAGTACTTTGTCTCACTGAGTGAAACAAACACGATTTTGCTCACTGATTTCTGACAGCAAAGTCTACTTGTTCGAGCTGCTGAGGTGAAAACCAAATTTTGTTGCAATCCGTCCAGTAGTTTTCGAGTTAAATCTGGAATTACAGACAATTTTTCTTTAAAATCGTTATTTTGTGTTCAGTATCGTTTATTTAGTCCCCTCAACTTGATAGTTTCTTTTAAATTTCAAGTTTAAGACGCGACTTCTTTCTATAGACTTATTTTAGTATACGTATAGATTGTCTGCAAATAAAGTGAGCTGTATGTAATGAGTGTACTTTGTGAGCAAATCTACCTAAGTATTTAAATAATTGATCTGTTACTGCCAGTTTACCCGTGGTGTCCGTAGCAGGAAACCCACCTGTCTATACCTACAATTAGAAAGTAGACAAGTCTAAATACAGTATTCTATTTCTATGTACTAAGCCTATTTTCCAACGAAAGTACTTTACTAAGAAAATACTGTGCTTGTAATAATTGCACTTATGTAGTCTCGAGGTAAAAAGAAGTACTCTTAAGTATTTAATATCAATTTTTTGGCATTTTCTTTATTCAGGTATTGACTTGTTACTAATATTAATAATCATAAACGTGATAGTTGTCTCTGAGGATGAGATAGTTGCTTGTTATGTACTCTATCATGCAATAATAACTCGATATATTTTCATGAAGTTTGTTATAGACATTAGAATATTACCTTTCCACGAGATTAGATAGTGCCGATGTTGTCGCGATGCAATTAAAGTAAAATCAATAATGAAAACTTCTGTTTCTACGGTAACTTAAAAAATAGGTACCTACGCGGGTTATTCCGCGGAAGATGGCTATATTATATATTATTTCTACATATCCAACATATGTAGTTAGAACTGCGAAACAATACGGAAAAACATCTCTAATTAACATCAAAGGAAGGTTGAAACCCTTTACATCGACTAAAATAATAAACTACTAAATCAATAAAGCAGCTTATCATACCTTGACTCCTTCAAATCAAATGAATGTCTTATAAAGGGTATACAGTTGTAACCATTCAACACACTTAATACAAATTAACATAAACATCGCAGTTGCATTAAAATGAGTTTATTAACCGCTATCTTCATTGCTTATTCGGATTCGTTGCTTTTTTTAATGAAATGCGTTTCGTGTTCAGTGTAGAGATCTTTTAATGAAGCATAACTAATTACGGCTTTAGCTCTTATGTTGGTGTCAAACAACAGTAAATGATAGTATTGTAGTACCGCTAGACAATGGTAATGCAAGTAAAATCGTATCGTTTACTTTTTCAGCGAGAAGAAGGTAAAATTTATATTCCTTAAAAATACTTTGGAAAGAAGCAGTAAATGGCGACGTTGGTAACATGCGTGATGTTTTTTCTTGATCGAATCTACAATTCACACACATAACGCACTGCATTTGTATGAAAACGTGTAGGCAATGAAAACTAAATACTGAATTAATAACACAGTAAGTACAAAAAGTTCTCTCGGTGATTTTAATTTCCTTATTGTTTATTTTAATGTCTCAAACGTTTTTTTACAGGCCTCAATAAATAGTTACGACTTGTAAAAAATATTCAAGTAATTCGCCGCCCTAACTATGTAGGTACAATAAAAAGTGAAACCATAGCCTTAATCGATCACGCTTTGCTTTCTATGCAAAGAATGAACAGAACATTGTCTCTGGTGTCAAAATAGCTTCTGCCTTTATTTCCAAGGTGGTCACGATAAACTTTAGGTTTTGAGGGATTTCGTTTTTTACCGTCAGCCACCTTTGTTTTGGGAAACGTGAGCCCGGTGAAATGATTTCGCTTTCATTAACTTTACATTTATAAATAGCGGTTCTTAAATGTAGAACAATTTTTACAAAATTTTACTCTTTTACCGGAAACAGCTACGTATTAATGGAGGATGACTTATGGTACTCGTATACTCGTAATGTATACCCAAACAACATACTTGTAAATTCATGCAGTTATATTTTCCCTACAGGTTGCCATCAATTGCATGGTCAATATTTCATGGTTACTTTCAGTTTTCAAATTAAGTATGAAAAAGTATGAATTTTCAGCCAAAATAGGTAGAAATAGTTCTCCTTGCCTTTGTTTTCTTACCGTCAGATAAAAGTAAACGGCAAGAAAAAACTTTAAAGATCATGGCTCCAATTAAATGTAAGTTTTAATGTCTAAAACTATATAGCACTACATATTTAGATTATTTTATTTAACCATTTTAATCAAGGTCTAATTTACTTGAAGATCAGTGAACACCGCCAAAGTTAAAGCACCTACTTCAATGTATCGCAATAACCTGAACGACAGGATTAAATAGCTCATCTACATAGGTACTTATCTATACTTATTATAAATTGATATTAATAACCAGTCAGCTGTGGCGATCTAGAAATGTAGAGCTACCTAGTTCTAGCAGGCTACACGGGTGCATCCGGGACGCACTACTGACCACAATCAACGGTGCTTTTAGCATAAATAAACCCGCCCGATCGAGTTCTGATAATCGCCATCGCGTGATAACTCAATTATTATAACTGTATAAGATTATCGAGCGCTTTATAATGCGATTTCTCTCTTAAACGGTACGTAATCGGCGTGATTGACAGAGATAACCATTGTGTGCGGCATTTAAGGAGTGTTAAAGGATTTGGATGTATGAAAAATAATTGAAGCTGCGTGCTTGGCTAGACAGCATTATTAACGAGATGATGCAACCTAATCTGATTTTTGCCGGCCGCCGGTGTGAGATGTAAATATTTCATATTATTTTCTATGGACACATAGTATAGATATCTACAATGCTATTTCGAGAAAATCAATTAGTAGGAGGTACATGTTACTGCGAGTGAAGATTCCAATATTCGTGATAAATTGTGGGGAATTGTCTAGGGCCAAAATACTAAGGTACTTTTTAAGCTTTGGTGCTCTTGCTTTCCTAGCTCGACTCGTCCTCTAATTAGCGACACTTCTGGCATTGGGCGCAGGCGCGCGGCCACTCACCATTAGATACGCCGCTTGCACATTTTCCTTTGTAAAAGTGGCGGATTGTAGGGAAACCATAACATCGTCCGGTTAAACAATAACATCATCCGGTTCTTTTATCAATTCGTCATTTATCTTTATGACTTACCATGCATATTAACGCTGACAGTCCTCACAGACATGATCACAAATGTTAAGCCTCAGCACACAGTCATCACTGTCACGGCACTGTCAAAATATGAGTTCACTTGGGAAACGCGGTGCGCAGGAGTGTGACGGTGGAAAGTGGCGTCTGCGCTGCGGCGTGCGGTCGACTGGCCCGGCGGCTGCGCGCCAGGGGAGAAAAGTGGGCGAAATAGTGGAAGTGCTACCGAGCGAAAGGTGACGTCAGGATCCTAGGAATGATTGACTTTATAGATCAATTTAAGTACACTCCCTGGTCAGTAAAATTATATAGGTCGTAAAATGGTCCTTAGTAGAAATGGCAATTTATTAATCAATTACTTTAAACGCGCTATTTTAGTATATTTAGTATATAAAATTCTCGTGTCACAGTGTTTGTAACCGAACTCCTCCGAAACGGCTCGACCGATTCTTATGAAATTTGGAGTGTATGTTCAGTAGGTCTGAGAATAGGACGTAACCTATTTTTCATACCCAAAAAATGTCTAAGGCGGTGCGAAGTCCGCGGGGTCAGCTAGTTTATTCATACAAACGATCTCTGAAACGGCTCTAACGATTTAGACGTGCTATATAGGTCTCATAATCATTTTTAAACAAAATTTTGACTATTTTCACCCGAGCAAAGCTCGCCCAGATACTTTAGGTACTCTATTACCTACATATTAAGTGGATGACTTTGTTATAAGGGTAGAAAATACCATCTTGAAGTTATCTAAGTACAGGGTTATTTTCTGTTCCACCGCTCCATAACTTCTGGGCTCGGTTTGCGCTATAGACTTGTGGGATAAGCCTTTTCCAGAGCAGATAGGAGATTTCACACACATCTTTAGATCACGACGAATGCAGGTTTTTCTTTTTCTGCTCACCAATATGCCTACCTAATAGGAAAACCGTTTTGCAAAAAGCTGAATCACATGGTTCCCTGTTCTCATCATCTTTTATTGCCAGTGACGTTAATTAGGAACAACATAAATAGAAGATTTTTGTTTAGGTACTGTTATTTATTTATGAGTTCTTTAGGGCTTTTAGTTACTAAATTTTCTAACTTAAAGTCCACTACATATTAGTCATTTTCAAAACTTTGTGCTGCCTTGTATCTTAACTTTAAACAGCTTTCTAAATAATGTTAATTTACGGAAAATGTCCTCAATGAAACTTTTATCATTATCACAATAAAACTGTACTTAAGTAGTTCGGAATATACGAGTATTTATCAGCCGGGAGCTAGCGGAAATGATCCTGCTAGTCGAGGCTGCGTGTGAGCTCACGATTTTGTTTCAACGTGGTATAACAAACGTGTAAATTTATTACCCTTATGTTATTACACGGTAAAACCTTAAGTAACAATGTTATGTATTCCATAAACGTGGGATACAGCTTTGCTTTTAAAAACAAATGTCTTGCGTATAACAAAACATGAGTGACAATTCATAACGTCTAATGTATGCCTCGTTCTGTTGTCTGTGGTTAAGTGGACAACGTAACTGTGTACCAGAATGGCCATTTACACGTAGAATGAACATTTGGGCAGTTTTCACAGCGCTTTTTATGGATTTGAAAAATGTAACCTTTGACTTGTTACATAATTCTTTGTGTAACAAGTAACAACTCACAAAGCCATTTATCTAGGTATTGTTATAATTCAATAAATGTTAGAACTGGTCTTAAGTAACTGTAGTTTAAATTAGTATATTCACAACTACGGAAACTACGGAAATGTACATGTCACCAATCATAACATTTACTTACCTGCAATAGTTGCAATAGGTACTCATTTTTAATGACTTTTTAATAGTGCTTTACAGAAGCTTTACAGCCAACTTGCCTCGTTTTACGACGAATTAAGCTTTGTGAATGAGCAGACATAAAATATTTCCGGAAAATCCGGAAGCATAGTGTAGTAGTAAACTGGTTAGGTTAATGCCCGGATCTCAACTTATACTGTATGTAGATGATATAATCGCATCGAGCGATATTATAGTAAGCGATATTATAGTATTATGATCAGAATATATTTTGTTCATAATAAAAAGTACTGTTGGAAAATCGCGATTATTATCTTACTTAAATAATTACATTAAAATTTCGTTGATCTGTGTCAGTGTACAAATAGAGGAGAGTCTTAAAGTTTGAGGAATCGTCTATGTCATATTAAGGAAGTTTGGATAAGATAAATTCAACGGTACTCTTGATAAAATAACGCTCTAATTCGTGAAGTACCAAGAGTATGTTGTAATGACTTTTGAATAGGTTGTACATCAGAAGTACATCATTAAACAAACATTGCTTCAAACATGTTTCTTCTTCGGAACATCAATATTATAATATAGCCAACAACCTTTCACGATCGATGAAGTCAGATTTTTCCATGTTCGACATCTAATTATGAGTCCCCATCGCTGTTTTATTTAAACGCATGATCTTGCATATAAATGACCGGTGTTTCCATCGATACACTCTGATAAATAAATAATATCTATTGTCATGGCTTTCCTGCTCATTTTTATTCATAGCCGGTTGCCTGCGTATGGGCCGGAGTACCTAGCTATAATTTCTCTCGTCCTTGGGAAAGTACGAGCGTGGAAAGTGGTTCCGGAATATTTTGGGCAATCGATAGTAGAAAGTTAATTAGTATCTTTGTATAGGCATGTTACTGCAGATTTTGTAATAACTTGCTGATTGGTTCATTACTTATTTCTTAGTGAATAAAACATTTTGCTATTAACGATTTTTATCGCTTTAGTTATAAAAAAACCTACTTCAAAGTACGACAGTCTGCAAAGTAGGTGTCAAGTTCACTATAAGATTTTCATCAGCTTTGGGTCAGTTCATTTGACACCGACTTTGCAGGCTGTTGGAGTTTGAAGTTGGTTTTTATTTTTTTATTAAAAAAACTTTTTTCGGATACAGATTCCAAACATGGGTACAACGTGACGAAACGTAAGTCTCACTGTAGCCTATGAACTTGATGCCAAAATACATGTGCTAACAAATTTTAAGGAGTTCCCTCATTTCTCATGGATCATCAGAACTGAACCAAATTAAAATGAGACCAATCAAGCAAGTACCACCTTTCGATTAAAAAAAGAATCATCTAAATCGGTTCACAATTGACGGAGTAATCGAGAAACACACTTACAAACAAAAAGAAAACATATATACGAATTGAGAACCTCCTCCTTTTTTGAAGTAAGTTAATTAAAATAGCCTTGCGTTAAATTAATTATGAAACTACTCCTATTAATTAACAGTTGAATAATACGCGAGTTACACCATTCGAACAACAGTGTAAATATTTGATAATACTTCCTCTTTCTTAAATCACGTAAAAGTAGAAAGTATAGGTAATTTCGTTGCATTATACTTACTGTTACTCAATCAACTTTGGGAAAATATTGTTACGTTGAGGAAAAGTCATGATTACTGACAGTTTCTTTTATTGATATTAAACCCTATTAATCAACTTATTGATAGGTTGAAAGATTTTATTTAAATTTATTTTCTCTATTAACTTCTATAATTTACACTGCTTCACTCAACCCAAATTTGCATTATTGTTGATATGTAGAATAAGTAAATCAAATTACATTTTTATTCCACGTAATAGTTAATATCGACTAAGAAAATGTACTTAGTTTTGAATATCAGAATCCTCGGCAATTTCTTTGACAATCACTAAAATCTTCTGTTTGAGTTCCGTCATTTCATCTTCAATAACTATATTCTTCTTCATCATCGATACGGTCTTACACACCAAACTCTGCTTGGAAATTCTACTTCTTTTCACCTCTCTAGCCTTCTTTATTGTTATCCTGAGTAGGGTTAACCAAGTGTGCACGAAGGAGAGGAATTCTTCTGTGATTTTCTGTGTAATTTGGAATTGTACTAGAGTATGCGTCCATGGTTGAAAGGTGAGGGTGGCAACTAATTTTGGATCATTTTTGGAAATTATGGCGTGTTTAAAAATGGCGCTTAGCGTTTTCCAACCGGCCGCAGATTGTGTTTTTGATTCCTGAAAAAAAAAAGTGTTCGTGAAGGTTTGTCGGCTTTTTACAAATGCATCGTGAATGAATATGTAATACTCAATTCAATTCAATCATTTATTCAGCAAATTGGCCACATAGGGGCATTTTTACAAGTCAGATTTTTTTTTCATCAGAATTTACCAGCGCTTCCTAGACCCATTGCTTGAGAAGAAGCGCCACAACAACAATCCAATACGCAAGTCCTTTCAAGTTATTGTCTATTCTATATAATATTTTTGGAAGGGAATTTCTTTTTTAATGCTTGTATAGATAAGGTAGTTTTATCATCATAATAGGGATGACGACAACTTTTTTCCTTAGTCTATCAGGAAGATTATTTAAAAGTTATTGGACACATATTTTTTCTTTTTGCACGTAATCAAACTTATACGGAGATATATTGAGTTGAAATGTCGCGTTACGTCACGGTTAGGTACGATTTATACCTAACGGTGACGTAGTTAGCCCCCTTTTTGTTAATTTGATAAAACAAAAAATACGGGTCTAATATTTTTTTATTACCTGACTGACGGACTAATTAGAATTTCGATTTCTTCACACTGTCGTCATCCCTATTTCAGCCAAAAGACTTCCTTCCACAGCTGGACATAGGCCTCCCCTAAGGCGCGCCACTCAGACCGTTTTTTTGGCACACGCATCGACCGTGTTCCCGTGTTCGTGGATAGTTGTATAAATGCTACTACTACTACTACTACAGCCTTTTTGCGTCGCACTACTGGGCACAGGCCTCCTCTCACCACGAGAGGGTTTGGGCCACTGAGCTTTTCGGTGAAGGAAAACATCGTGAGGAAACCTGCACGCATCTGCGAAGTAATTCAAAGATGTGTGTTAAGTCCCCAATCCGAACTGGGCCCGCGTGGGGCTATAGCCCAAGCCCTCATTGTATAAATGTATACTATAAAATATTAATTACTGAAATCTTACCCTACAGCACAGCATTTGAAGCCTCAGCATCAAAGCTCTAAGCGCATTACACTGCTGGGTCCCGGAAGGCATGTTCAAGGTGTAAGTCAGGATTAGGGGACTCTTAGGACCTGAATTTAGCACCATATAGACCAGCTGGAGTAAGGAGGCACCCCGTTCTGAGGTGCTGTCGTTTCGAAGCGCCTGCACTATCAGGTTGGTTTGGATTTGGAGGATGGATTTTGGCTAAAAAATGGTCACAATTAGCCACATTGCTGGCAAAACTGGGCCTATATTCGAAGTCTTAAATAGGGATCTCGCTGTTCCCTATAGGATCGCTCACGAGTCAAGTTGAACTTAAAATATAGCTGCTTAAAGTTCACGCGACGCGTGAGGAAGACTAAGTAAGTAAGACTTCGAGTATAGCCCCTGATGGCCATTGGAGCCAAAGTTATCGAATGGCATTCGGAACCTTCATACAAAATAATTCTACTGGGGCTCTATTCAAAACGAAACATATCTATAGGCAGCTTCGTTATCCCTAAATAAAAATACACTTTCTCCTTATTTAGCGAGATAGTATATCACTATATCAGAGTTATACTATACTATAGCAGTGGTAGAGAATGCCTTTAGGCATTGAGTCCGCGGTTTGTACTTTTTTTATTGTGCAATAAAGTTTAAACTTTATAAATAAAACCTTTCTCTATTTAGCGAGATGGCATGTTGCTGATTTCCCTATCACTGAATAGGCAGAAAATTTACTATCATTTAGGGATGGGGATGCCCACTCCCTATGTACCGTTTGAATAGAGCCCCTTTTAGCTGGTGATTTAGAACTACATTTCCCACATTTTAATTATCACCAACGTTTTCAGAAAGGTCACATTTTTTGAATTCTATTTACTTACAATCTTTTTATGAGTAAGTAAATTTGAACTATATAAAAGATTTATCTATATATAAAACAAGAAACTGACTGACTGACTAATCGATTAACGCAGAGCCGAAACTACTGGTCATAGAAAGCTGAAATTTGGCATGCAGGTTCCCTTGGGAACGTAGGGGAGCACTAAGAGAATATTTCCCGAATTTCCCACGGGAGCGAAAAAAACGGGATTTTTCATTTTAATATTTCTGCGCATGCGGGGAAAAGCTAGTGGTAAAGTAAAACCCTTCTTACCTGATAGTTGTTCTTAGTGTAGTAATGCACTACATACGACAGCAGTTGTAGAGCTATGCACGCCACCCGGTCGTCCAAGCTATTGGTAGCGGTCAATACTCTTGGTAAGAAACCCGGACGGTTCATGTATGTTAGCAAAACTGTGAAAGGCAAGTCATATATAAATTACAATAGAAATAGGTCCATTCATCGGTCAAGATTTTTCAAATAGATTAAGTAACTGTAGCAATTCAATAGGAAGTTTTCTTTTTTAGTGTTCAACCAAAAATTTAATTGATTGAAGGAAATTATCAATTAGTTTCATAGTTTCGCTTTAAAAGATGTTAAAATTAAGGTCAAGTTAATAAAAAACGAGTTTAATAGTATTAGCCCTAAAGCATCCATACTAATATAATAAACTCTTTATGTCTGTTACCTCTTCACGCTTGACCGATTGGAATGTTATTTGGCATTGAGATAGTTTAATCCCGGGAAAAGACATAGGCTACTCTTTATCCCGAATAAACGCATAGTTCCCGCGGGAACGCGATAAAAGAATTCCACGCGGCCGAACTCGCGGGCAGAAGCTAGTTGATACTTAAATTTGTTAGAACCTTGTATAAGTGCAAGAATAAGGCTACACTAATACATAACTTAACGCGCTATACAATAAAGTCGTCAACATATGGAGTATTTTCCAAGTTACCTAAAATACTAAAGACCCACCTCGATTATCATTATGGTTATTAGCCAATCCCAGTAAGTATAGACTCAGTTTGAGACACGCGTATTCATAGTCGTGTCGTTCCGTGTCGTCATTTCTAGCGAATATAGCTGTAGTGAGGACAGCTAGCTTGAGACACAGCATCTGATCCAGTTCTATTGGCACTAGCAGAAACGCTAGCTCTAGGAGATAGCATATGTTGGTTTCTGGAAGGGGTCGAGAGCACTTTAGAGAGTTTGATATGAAAAAATGTTGAAAGAAATCAGAGGGTAAACGGAAATTCTTTACTTTCTACAGTGTTTTTAAAACTTAAATAAGCCGTGGTAGCCTATTTGTTTGACCTCTCATGCAGAGAGTCGGTGTTTCGGTTCTTGTTCGGTTATGTGGGAACTCCCGACCCTCTGCATGAGAGGTAGTGCTATCACTTTTTGAATGTGTACGGAAGTGAAATTAGAAAAATTTTTAATCGTAAAATCGTATCTTGGATCAAGAGTTTGGTCCACTAATTTTACTTTTATGACGTATCTAACCTTCGTGGTAATGATTAATAAAAAATTATTATTTTTTTAATTTTAGAACTAAATACCTATCTCGGGCTTATAATCTATCAAGGCTTTCGATAGCACTTCAGGCAGCATAGGCCAGATGATAAGCCCGAAGTCCTCCCTGGCGCCGTCGTTGGCGTCTTCCAGGCAACTGTAGAGCGATTTGATGCAGTTTTCTAGGATCGCCGAGTCTTTGCTTAGGGTGAGGATGTTTAAAAGAAGTTCCCAAACTAGAGGCTCGGATGTGAGCTCTGAAGGCAGAGAGTCTTCGGTTTTGAACCACTGGGATAGCTAAAAGAGAAAGTAAGAAAACTAATAAAGTTTATTTTCCTTAGCAAAAAAAAAAATATAATTTTGTAGGACTTTCGAAATCGTGTTAGATATACAAACGAGAAGATGTAACTAAAAAGAGTCAATACAGTGAATAAAATAGTATTAAATACGACATACAATGAAAAGAAACAAATTCTTAAAATAATTCGATGCTCACGTAGAAAAGACATAAACGCGCGTGCCAGTTGCAGCAAAGAGCTTGCCACTCGGTATTTCTTTATCCATCTTTTTTAATTATAGAAATACTAAATTACTTAAG
The DNA here is from genome assembly GCA_963971205.1 of Aethes cnicana. Classification (NCBI taxonomy): domain Eukaryota; kingdom Metazoa; phylum Arthropoda; class Insecta; order Lepidoptera; family Tortricidae; genus Aethes; species Aethes cnicana. The sequence goes on along the minus strand of OZ020290.1, from coordinate 3,039,868 downwards.
AGAAAATATTGAAAAATATTTTCATTGACCTAATGATGTACCTACTTAAAATATGAAGCCTAATAACATGAAGTGCTAGGATTGTATAGTCCGTACTCGTGAACTAAGTTTTCATAGATAGGTACACACTAAACGATTTTCTACAGCCTTTTTCTGCAATTCCTGTACCGCCCGTGATACAAACAATGTTTTTCATCACACTTGCGAGGAAAATACAGGAAATATTCACTAGGACGACCTGTGAACTTGTTTCTGTACGTTAATCGGCATCGCGAACAAACCTCTTTCGTTTATTTTTAAATATTCAATTCGTACTGGCCACTAACAATGGTGCCACCATTTAAGTAGTACTAATTTTTTATTTGTATTATTTCGAAGTAATCAATTGAAAACAAATACATTACGGCCCGTGGGCTCATAAGAAATCTCGAATCTGGGCCTTAGTGACCGCTTTACCTGCCTGTAATGACACCTTTTTCGAGCAAGTGTGATGAAAAATATTAATTTAACTTACCACGTGTAATCTGACAAGATGAGTAATCCTTTGGGAAGTGAATGCCCACAACAGAAGGGCTGGGTTGTGGGTGTAGAAGATGGACGGGTCAGGGTGCAGCATCGAAACCAGGCGATCCGTGGCCTTCTCCAGATATACTCGTTCGTTTAGCGACGTGAAGGCTCTACTGGATATTGTGGACATCTGGACAGTAGCGAATTCATAAAAGAAAGTTATATGTTAAGGATATGTTTTGAATTACTTTGTTAATTTCTTAAAATAATCTTTGTCAAATAAACGCTAAACTTCTTTAAATAAATAATAATAAAATAAATAAATAAATAAAAAATGTTTGTGAAAAATGTTTAAATTATGTTCGGTTGATTCGAAATCTGTTTTTTTATTAGACTTTCAAATATTTTTTGGTTTTGTCTGGAATTCGAGTCCGCGGGAGACAAAATAGTACACAAGTGGTAATAGGTATAAGAAGTACCAAAGAGAAAACGTTCTTTGGAAAATATGAAAAAAATAATTAGGTATGACGTTTTGTCTGTTTGTTTTACTTTACATATGTTTTCAAAAAATATTGTTGGTTAGTTTAAAAAAAGTTAATTTCATGTATAATATAACCATAGAGTAGTGTTAACTAACAGCATAAACCAGCCAAAGAGCTTTAGTAATGTAAGAAGGTGGTTTAAACGGTTTTGGCATTTTGAGGATGTGTTCCACTAAATATGGAAGCAGAGGCGCTGTTGCTTCTTCAGGGCTGAAAAAAATATATAAACCATAAACTACAAGTTTATTAAGTAATAAATAAATTATGCTCGTATTTTGTACTTCTCTGTAGATTGACAGTAAAAATATATGTAAATGAGGAGTCCATAGGGTTGGCTCTTTTGCAGCTGGTTTCCTATGCTGTGAGGCTTTTCTATGCCAAACTGTAGTTCGACAAGGCCCATCTGAAATTCAGTGATAAAATTTAGGTAAAAATAAAGGGGTGGGGCTATGTCAGTGCACGCGGTTATTAGTTTTAACGTGAAACGTGGTTTCCGCGACCCTCTGTCCATATGAAGACCATATAACTCCGGAGCTGAGCTGACTACATGAGCTAAATAACATTGACCTATAATAAAATATGGACGAACAGTGCCTAACAGAATATGTTAAAATATATGGAGCAAACTGACATTAGAAAATATGCTAAATAATGACACTCAAGAGGGTTTACTCCGAAAGTTGGCAACGTCGCAAATAGCTGTCAGATATTTCGCTGTTTTTATTAATTTACGAATCTAACTGAATGAAAACATGAATTATCGCTCTATGGTTGAATAAAACATAAAGTATGGACTGTAACAATTATAATAGGAATACGAAAATTATGGAAGTACTATCTTTTGAAAACTTTCCATCGCATTTTCCATGCATTTTAATGTAATCTTATCATTTGAATGCCTAACCAACAAATATAAAACGAGACGCGTCATTCAACCATAGAACGATAACTTCTTTTTTAATTCAGTAATATTGAGAAATTAATAAAAACAGCGAAACATTTGACAGCTATATGCGACGTTGCCAACTTTCGGGATAAACCCTCTTAAATCATGTTTCTTTTTTGTAGTTTAATAACTACATCAGGCCAGACGGATCGCCCAATTTATGACGAAATGTGACATTCCACTTCCTTAGTGCCCAAACACGTTTCGTTGTGATTTTAAAGATGTTTCGCGTCAAAAATACTCTGAATATCGTTAATTAGGAATACGGTGGATGCGACTGGCATAAGACTGGACTGAGTGATGCGCCTTGGGGGAGGCCTAAGTCTACTTTCGGCTGAAATGATGATGATCTTCAAAGTTACATCCACCTTAACTCTTTTAGGTACTCTTACAGCACGACCCAAGTTAGAAGGCGCGCGGCGAAGCACTTAAGCCGTTGGCACAGTGTCTATTTTTGCTTAATCCACGCGCCTTCTAAGTTGTGTAATCCTGTACTAGAACATCCACCTTAACTCTCAGTATCATAGTTTAATCTAGCATCGACAAAAGGCATCTTGTGCTTACGTGAATGTCTTTAGCAGAGGTTGTACCCTCGTTGGCGTCAACGTTTAAATATTTCTCAGCCAAGCCCTTTAACATTTCTCCGAGGACCAAAGTGCTCACTTTACGAACTGTCATGTCGTTCCTGAAACCATCGTAGTTATCTAAATATATAAAACTCAAAGGTGACTGACTGACTGACATAGTGATCTATCAACGCACAGCCCAGACCAGTGGACGGATAGGGCTGAAATTTGGCATGCAGGTAGATGTTATGACGTAGGCTCCGCTACGAAAGCATTTTGCAAAATTCCCACGGGAACGGGAAAAATCGGGATTTTACTTTTTAATATTTCTGCGCATACGAAGTTGCGGGGAAAAGCTAGTGATATATAATTTTGAAAACCAAATATCCACTGTCTGTCTGTTACCTCTTCACGCTTCCATCGCTGGGCAGTTTTGGATTAAATTTGATATGGATATAGTTGGAGTCCCAGGAAAGGACATAGGGTACCTTGTAGTCCCGGAAAACGCTTACTTCCCGCGGGAGCGTGATAACCGATTCCACACGGGCGAAGTCGCGGGCAGAAGCTAGTATTCTATAACTGTACATGTGATAAGATACTTAGAAAATATGTGTATTTCGTTTCCTTCAAATAAAGTTCCGTTCTATGAAATAATTTTTAGTTGGAGACGGCATAAGCAGCAGATGTATTTTATTCCACCTTTGGAAATGCGCTTCATCTATACTTGGTATCGATATCGAATCAGGTTCTTATTTTATTAAGAAGCTAGGGTTAGTTTGAGTCTAGATGACAAAATCGGGATTGAAACTAAAAAGTACAATACCTTGCGATCTGCACCTGTGGCAGCATAGTCAAGAATCCCTTAGACACGAGCACATCGCAGAAATCTGACAACTGTTCCGACGATGCGTTATCGTAAAAGAAATTCAATAGGAACATCAAGAAAACGCTGTACTCTTCTGTGGAAATCTGACTTTGATTCTCCTAAAATGGAAGATGGGGATGATAAAAAATAGCACTCTTTAAAAAAAAACATCGGTTAAGTAGTCGATAGTTTCGATACTTTCCATCAGTCCAATAGATCTGACCATGTTCTAGTTAGCATTCTCAAATAACATTTGCCATTTTACAAAATACAGTGAAAGGCAAATAAACAGGTGTTATTGCGTTTGCCAAGTCTAAAACAACCACTGTTTATTTTCTTTTTGTTCGAATCCAAAACCAATTACGCTGGTCATACCAAGTTTGAAAGGTGTTTCGGCATTTTAGGACAAACATAAAATTCCTTGTCTTTGAAAAATTGCGCTGTTACTTTAGCTTCCGAATCACTATTCGTACGCGAGGGTTACTAGACTTCATATCACTCAGGTACTGTGACTATTTTTCCAGAATTTACCAAATCAGAATGATATACTGGCCTACTGGGGCTTACCTTGGTAAAGCCGACCAGTTCTAGCATGACTCGGTGTATGGAGGCCCTCAGCGCGAGGGCGCATTCCCGCAAGGCGCTAGTTTCTTGTTCGTCGGCGAGTATTGACTGGACAAAATCTGTGTTCTGTCTACCAGATATGAGTTTTTCCGAGAGCCTACAAAATTGAACATTACACATATACCGGATTATTCATTTATTCGGTCAAGCACTTACGCTACGCCAGGAAGATGGTAAGTACAGTAAACTTACTTGCATCACCACTATTTTGGGGGGGGGGGGGGGTAGACTTAAGAGGGAAGGTACAATTAACAGCACATAGGCATTCAATCTTAGTCCTCATGGTTGGCAACGCATTCGCAATTTTAAGTTTCCTTTGATGTCCGTAACCTCGTAAAAAATGTTCAAGTTATACTTACCTACTTAAGTAGATCAGGGTGAAAAGGTTTTTTTTTTGTTTATTGTAACTGGTCTGTATTAGTACATTACAGCCCTAGGGTGGTGAATTCGTAAATGTCCCAGATCGCAGGTTTCTGTGGCCCGAACCGAAGGTGAGTACGAATTACCGCCCGTGGTTTGTCAAAAGTTTTACGTCTTGCCTTGGCCAAGAAGTGAGATTTTCTCTCCGCGTAGCGGGCAGAAAATCCCACTTTACGGCCAAGGGTGATGTAAAATAAATTTAAATATCGTCACTTACTTCAGAACGTCAATCCCAAGCTGGCACGTCACCGCAAAGAACATCCCACACATCTCATCCCCCACAAGCATGGAATGGTTCAGGACTCCAACTAGCAGACTGAACCAGGCTCCTAGGACCTCGACTAGGCTGGCTGCTGTCCTGCTGGCTAGGATCAAGTCTCCTGGCTGGTAGGAGACGAGAGCTTGCAGCACTAGGGAGCAGGAGATGACAGTGCGAGGCTCGGCGTTGATGCGGGGAGCGAGCGCGGCGAAGCAAGCTAGTAATTGGTCTACGCTGAACGCGCTTTGGAGGGATAGAGGTGCTGTGGCTTTGTGCTCGGAGACGCTGGAAGTCAAGGGTCATAATCATACCTAATTACTGAGACATTTTACTTACCTATAAACTCATAATAAGGTTAAGTGATTAATAGCTGAGGAACCTACTGAAATGCACCAACGGGCTCATTGTGAATGCTACCTACTACTTGGTTAGCGATCCTAATCCCGTGCAAGGACGTCTGTGTGCGTGCGAGGACGTCTGTATACACTTGTAAATGTGTGTGTGCCAACTACGCGGGCCAGTGATCCACTCTTCATCTCCGGAAGAAACAAATGACGGTAAGGGGTGGTAAGGGCGAATTGTGCGCGAGTTGCGCGCCGGATAGATTCAGGCGGTTGATTCCGTGGTCAATCTGTATGTAGTACTTACTATTAAATATTCTGTGACGATAGACGAAAGTATTAAGAAAAAGTTGATTCTTACTATAGATACTTACTACAATATTATACATGCGGAAAACGAACCGCAGCCGCATATTATGTGTATCCAAACCGGATCACTCCAGATTGATTGTAAACCTACTCGTGAAGAAGGTCGCAAAGGAACCTCAGGCTGACATCCAGCGCGGGGCCGACGGACCGAAGCGCGCGCACCAAGAGCAGCCGCGCATCTGGATTAAACCGGATCACTCCAGATTGGTTGTAAACCTACCCGTGAAGCAGGTCGCAAAGGAACCGCAGGCTGACGTCCAGCGCGGGGCCGCTGGGCCGGTGCGCGAGCGCCCGCAACGCCGCCGCCGCGCACTGCGCCGCGTGCTGCTCGCCGAAGAAGCGCGCGCACCAGAGAAGCCGCGCGCATTGGGTCACGGATCTGGATCACACCGGATAAGTCCAGATTCAGCGCAAAATCCATACTAATATTATAAATGCGAAACTACCTATGTCTGTCTGTTACCTCTTCACGGCGGTTCAATCGCTGGAACGAATTGAATGAAATTTGGTACCTATGGAGTTACTTAGTTCGAGTCTCGGGGAAGGACATAAGACTTTTATCCCGAAAAAGACGCGTAATTTCCGCAGGAACGTGATAACCGAATTCCACGCGGGCGAAGTCACAGGCAGAAGTTAGTAAACAAAAAATTAAGAGGGAAGAATACCTACTACGCGTCCATTCAAAAAGAGAAAACGTTTTTCCACTTCTAAATATTTTCCAATATCCATGATTTTTAGCATGTTATTGACACAATGAAATACTAGGTTTATAAGTTTTCCTTTTTTTTAATTTGCAATGGATTCAAAGTTCTTGTGTCTTCATTATGTCAACAACATACCAAAAAATCATGAAGATTGGAACATATTTAGAAACATATTTTGTAATTTTTGTATGGACGATTACCGGACCGGCCGAGTACTATTCTTCCCTCTTAATTACCACGAATAACACAAAAATTAAGTAAGTAGGTATTTCTATAAATAAAAATATACAATTGTGTTTGCGTGCGACATTGAAAAATGGAAAATCAACGAACACTTCTAAGGGTATAAAAATTATTATGATATAATATATAAGTAGGTACCTGAATAAATTTAAATCCAAGTTTGATGTAGCTTCGCAAAGAAACACAGTAATATCATTGTCCAGCAAATATTCGACCAGACGAGATCGTTCTTTGGAGTCTTTGCCGTAACGACTTATTACTTCAATCAAGTAACCACACGCCTTTTCTTGGGCCGATGTGTCCCTAGACGTCAATAACCGTTTTATATCTGAAAGAGCATTTTGTCTGCAATTCGGGTTGTAAGTTCTATTAAAATTCGAATTTACCAAACTATGCATCATTTTAAATGATGTTTTAAATGCAACTACATTCGTAAGTAACGGAAAACAAATGAAGGATTTTAAAAGTTGCCGCCAATTCGAAAAAAAAGCATACAGGCGAAGGTTATCAGGCGAAGTTCATTATGGGGCTAACATGTACTATGATGACTATTTCACACCTATTTTTATAGTTAGGATCAGTCATAGGTATATTATTTACTTGAGGCTAAAAGTCTCAAGTCAATAAATACAAAATTTGATAAAGCTGGCGTAAAAATCGAAAATGCTTTTTTTCATCTTAGCAACACCGTGCTACTGTCATTCTCATCTGGTTTATGGGTTTCCTCTGCAAGTGTTTGCACTCCGTTATAATTTTGTATTCTTATTCGTTTATTTATTGTACTCGCTTGTCGCTGGATTCCTCTAGGTGTTCTCAAATTGTACTAATTTAATCTCATAATGGTAAGACCATGCCATATATTATGCTTTGAAAATTTCACCATATCACGAGTGTTGCGTTATAGTGTTCCCGTTGATGTTTTATTCATTTCCAGTCGGTCACGGAGTTCCTGAAAGATCTGCCGTCTTACGACGAACACAACTTCACCTTGTATAACACTGATCATGGTATTAGGTACTGTTCGAAAAGACCTTCAATATACCTCCCTACTAAGGACATACCTTCTGAACAGAGTGAGTAAATTGTTATTATCTTCTTATTTGTCAATTTTCCTACGTACAGTTTAACTAAGAGGAGCGTTTCCTTTATTAGTTAATTGGCTTGACGTTTTGCACTTACAACAATCTGTTTTTAGAAGGTTATGATTGTTTGTTGCAAGGCCATGTCCATGT
>OZ020290.1:2771060-3032050 GCA_963971205.1 Aethes cnicana | reverse complement strand
ATTTGCGTTGCTGGGCACAGGCCTCCTCTCATCACGAGAGGGTTTGGGCTATAGTCCCCACGCGAACCCATTGGGGACTTCACACACATCTCAATCAATCAATTTCAATTTTTCAATTTGAATTTACCACAGAGCTTTTCGGTGAAGGAAAACATCGTGAGGAAACCTGCACGCATCTGCGAAGTAATTCAAATATATGTGTGAACGGAATACTATTCTATACTAATAATAAGTCGTAGAACAAGTCGTTTCTGAAACTCGAAGATTAAAAGAAACTATCAAGTCGAGGGGACTATATAAACGATACTGAACACAAAATAACGATTTTTAGAAAAATCGTCTATATGTATGTATGTATGTATGTCCGGATTTAACTCGAAAACTACTGGTCCCATTGCAACAAAATTTGATATGGAGGTAATTTATAATACTGATCAACATATAGGCTACTTTTTGTCACGGAAAAACGCATTGTTCCCGCGGGAACGCTATTACCGAATTCCACGCGAACAAAGTCGCGGGTAGAAGCTAGTTACACATTTTTTTAATTAACAGATGCTAAAGTTCAAGTGCTCTAAATGCGTCGACACGTTCTTTTGCGAGAAGTGCTACCTTTACGACGGAGACCTCACAGCAGTCACCGGGCATAAGAATACTCATTTAGTCCACGAAATCGTCGATGGAGAGGTAAATTACACACAATGCTCAAAGAAAAAAATTTTTAAATAAAAAATTAAAGCCGCCTTCAAACTCCGACAGACTGCGATGACAATGTCAAGTTCACTATATGATTATCATTTCTTTGGGTCGGTTCACTTGACACCGACTTCGCAGTCTGTCCCCTCATTTTCTCATGGATCCCATCATCGGAACTGAACCAAAGAACTTTTTGAAGTCGTTAAAAATGCCCCTAACTTTCATGAATGAACCATAATGTATATACTTGAAAATTCCAGGCGAAACCACCTGAATGCATGAGCTTCATCAGGACAATGAGACGGTTCTTTTTCTGTACTAAAACTAAAAAGAAGAAAACGGTCAGCAAGCGGACTACAAAAAGAGTCACGGAGAAGGAAAAAGAGATTCCCAGCAAAAGAAAAGAAAGTAGGCCGAAGATAGTGACGTCAACAGTTGGGAAAGCGTCAGGAAATGCGATGAGCAATCCCGAATCGATGCTACAGGATATCATAAATCAATTGGAAACTCAGAATAAGTAAGTTCACTTTAGATTTTGAGATCACTTTTATTGATTATTTTCTAAAATGTTTTACTAGTGGTAGGGCCTGGTGCCAGGTCCATCCGGGGAGGGAGGTATCACTGTCTTTCCTCGCTAACCTGCCGCCAAATAGCAGTGCTTGCACTGTTGTGTTCCTGTAGGGGGTTAAGGCAGCCGGTGAAATGACTGGCGCAGAGGCAGTACATCTTGGGCCTCAGGGTAGGCAAGGCATTCGAGATCTTATGGTTTCTTAAAAATAGTACATTATTGCCGTGGCCGGGAAAGTAGGTCTTTGCAGGCTGAGTACTGGTTTAAAGGGCCGAGGCTTCGCCGAGGCCCTTTAATATGTACGAAGCGTGCAAAGCCTTTCACGTGCCGAGGCTTATATAGTGCTTTTCTCAAAAATGAAAAAAAAACCTTGATATTAGGTATTCATAATACAGCATTGACACGCACGCAAAGGTAGTCAAGTACTTACAACAAATCCTATGGAACGCCAGTCTTATTTCGTATTCACCGATATTTGACTTTAACAGACACACTAACACGGCAAGTTAAAAACTCGCATGTACCTAGATTTCTCGTTTTTTATAAAAATTAAGACCTTTTATTAATTTTTAAACCAAACTAGTAAACTATTTTCATGAAATTTAGCTAAATAAATCTGATACAAGACAAGCACTCCCGCTCTTTATGGATCGTTCTTTTTTTAAATTCCGTTCTGAAATACATTGCGCTGTTTCAGACACGGATAAAAACGTTTGGTTTCGCGTCAATTGACAGATACAGAACATGCAGACTTGGCTGTTTGGGAATTCCTTCGCGTATTTATCAGTTTAAAAAAAAAGTACCTGTACGATAATGAAATTTCATACAACATTCCCTGCGCTTATACATGCCGCGGAAGTAAATTCATACAAATTTCCGGGGCATGCAGTTGAGTTTTTTTTTTTAATTTTTGACTGATCGTCAATGACGCACTTTGCGGTCTGATAGAAAGCAGACAATGACGAGTTTCCCGGCCATTTTTGAGAAAAAAAGTTTTTCACGGCATGTTATCGTGATACATTGGTCTATATGGTATAAAATTTACTAGTTATGTATGTATGTATGAACAAAATATTTTTATTTTGAATGTTTACAGAGCTCTAGAAGAATTGTCAGCCCAGCTGCAGAATGTAAAAGATCCAGAGGAAGAGTTGAGGGTTAAGGTAGACGCACATTGGAGTCAGATATCTAAACAAATTAATAGACTCAAAATACTCAAGGTAAATATTATTATTTTTAAATTACTTATAATGTTGTTCCAGTCTAGTCATGGACAGTCAGTTTGCTCCGTCAAAGTGTGTAATGTAAAATTGAGTCTTGATCAAACACGTCAAGTTCAAATACGCGCTACATTTTCGATTAAAGTAGCGGTCAGAATGCTAAACAATAAGAAAGAAAGGAAGCGAATATTGAAAAAAAATTGTAAAAATATTACCTACACTTTTAATTTTTCAGGAAACCCTCGCTACTAATCCAAATACGAACACCGCGAATGCCGAGCTTCAACAGCCAGAGCCCTTCGATCACTTCAGCCCCATATCCATAGTGGAACAGCCCGACAAACGCTCGAAAGCGTCACAAAATCCCCAAACCCAGCCGCGGGTCCTTAGCCTGGACTCTGGAAACTTCTCTGTGATCTCCAAAAACGCTGACATGCCGAACCTAGTTACGGTCTCGGGAGATGGCTTCAAACCTGTTGTGATAAAGACGGACACTATTTCTACAGTGTCTATGAAGGATATCAGCACTTGGTATAATGGTGGGTACTTTTTTGTCTTATGTTGGCACAGACGCCATATTAAATAAATAAATATCTTGCTCTTACCAAACCAAGCAAAGCTTGTACAATGGGTGCTAGTACTAGACAATGATATACCTATATAGAGAGATACATACATATGTATATAAATACTAAACATCCATGACTCGAGTACAAACATTCGTGCTCATCACACAAAGTTTGCTCCGAGCGGGACTCGAACCCGCGACAGTCGGAACAGCGGGCAGGGTCACTACCAACTGAGCCAAACTTGTCGTCAAATATTACGTCCAAGCCTACGTAAGCCTGTGTGAAATAAACGTTTGTTTTCACGTTGGCGCTACTAAAGAGTTAAGAGAGAGAGAGAGAGAGGGAGAGAGATATTTATTTCAAATATTTTCACATGCAACTTAAGATTAGTTTACATGAACGACTTAATGTAATAATATATATAATTAAAATGTATAAGCATGCGAAAATTATTTAAAAAGGAATCCTCTCAGCATTTGTCGGCAAACGCAAAGACGTTCCGACGCTGATTTTCAGAGGACCCACGGGAGTGACAAACACGAAACACGTACTAAACGTTAAAGTATAATATAAATTGACTATGTTATGTTATGATAAAGTTAAGTATATTAATTTATAACAAATTTATTCAAAAAATATCCTACGATGACACGGCGCAACTTGTATTTATTATGAAATTATAAGTAGGTAGTAAATTACATAACGATATAACGCCAAGAATTTAATGTATGAATGTAAACTTACTGAATCAATTATTATTACATAGACTGCCGGCACTCAGGCAGAAAATGCTGTACAAGTTTAGTTTAAATACGTCCAGCAGCGGACGTAAATACGTGAGTGTATGTATGTGTCGTGTAAGAGAGAGAGAGAGAGAGAGAGAGACAGAAATAGTGTATGTATGCATAAGAGTCGCTAATATGAGCACGCTAATGAGAACAGTCCTCGACAACTCGCATCCAGTTCTTACCGGCGAATCTTGCGAAGGCCGTCGCTCCACCGAGCCTGAGTGAGGGCGTCCCACACTACGTTGACCGAGACGCGGTCTCCACTCCAGGACACGTTTGCCCAAGCGGTTATCAGTCCTGCCTGAGGCAAATATGACCGGCCAACTGCCACTGCCTTAACTTACATTTAAAATAATGAATTATATTTTCATAATTTTCATATTAACCCTTCGTCAACTGTCAGTTTTACATGCGTTTTGTATTTTCTTTCGTGTTCCTTCTATTAATACTGCATCGATCCGTGGAGACGCGAATTCACCCTTTTTTATAGCCACACATGAAGGATTAATAAACTTGTTAACTGAAACTTTCCAAATGATTATATCTTCACCCATTAACATGCTCTGCTCAACCAGTAATGACAATTTACAGAATCAGATCATCCAGATAAGACAGCAGCGCTGCCAAACCAAACGGACTGTTCGATATCAGCCACCGAACAGAAGTTCGCAGCTGACATCCGAAGCGTGGAATCCAGTAACGACAAGATGAAAGAACTTAACGCTGACCTGGACACCGTGTTGGATCGGCTGCAGCAAATCCTGACGAATAACTTCACTATGGATGGTAAGTCAAGTGGCAGAATGTTTTTTTTTTTAACGTAGTTGGTTGGCAAACAAGCGTACAAGCCTCTCGATGGTAAGTGGTTACTGCGGCCTATTGACACCGAATTCCTATGATCCTCCATTAAGAAACCATAAGATCTCGAATGCGTTGCCTACCTGAATGTGTGCCAGAAATTTCACCGGCTGCCTTAACCCCCTACCGGAACAACAGTGCGAGCACTGCTATTTGGCGGCAGGTTAGCGGGGAAAGACGGTGGTACCACCCCGGACGGACGCAGCACCAGGTCTTACCACTAACAAAACTACTTTTAACTAAAGTAGTATTAACTTGAGTTAGAGGGTAACCTGAACTTAGTGGCGCTAGTGCAAGTCGGCCTCAATGGTTAATTTGAAAAATTGTTGCAGAGTCGTCATTCGACAACAACCAGCTGCGGGAGACAGCCAACGAGATGGAGGGCCTCTTGGGCACGCTGATCCGAGGTGTAGAGCAGCGCGCCACGCTCAATGCCAACAAGGGACTGGTATAGCCAGCTCACGTGAGCGCTACTTGTAAATATCGTTACTATGAAGTGTGGAATGTGTCTCGGTAAGGAGCGCAATCTTATATGGCGAAACAGTTATCCAGCGGATTTGATAAGCAACAAAACAAAACACACTCTCCTCACAACCGTTTTCGCTGTGTTTTCGCCTCAGCAGCGCCATCTGAAGGCGCTACTGCAGACTATCCGCTTAGGCGACTTGACACTTGTGGCGATCGCAGCGCCACCAACCTACCCGATTTGGTGTCCACTTTTGGAACTATAAATATTGCGCTCCTTTACTTCAACCCGCCATAATCGTTAGAGCCCTGACCAGAGACAAGAAAATTGTATGGGGTCAAGCAAAACGTTGTGACGATATTTTACCCACAGAATCATTTATCAATTCGAAGCATGTTTTTTAAGTTTAATTTTTTTTCGAATTGGTACAAAAGATATAGTATGGCCCAGTATGGGATTGATGGTGCGAGATACCTGAACCTCATGCTATTATTTTTTTACCAACTCAAAGAAAAAACCTAAAAAAATTCTTAGAATCGATATCTGATTCTGTGGGTATAGCCACGTTTTACTGGACACCGTATAGACTGTCAATTTCTTTACATTACGGCGTACATAGACAATATCCAGGGGTGCTTCAGATTTTCATACTTAGCCTGTACAGCGCCCCCTGGATATTGCTTCATCATTATCATCATGATGCGATATCCAGCTTATCCAACAATATCAGCTCAAGTAAAAAATAGGGATGACGACAACTTTTTTTTCCTTAGTCTATCAGGAAGATTAGTGAAAAGTATTGGACACGTATTTTTTCTTTTTTCTCGTAATCAAACTTATACGGAGATATATTGAGTTGAAATGTCGCGTGACGTCACGGTTAGGTACGATTTATACCTAAGGGTGACGTAGTTAGCCCCCACTCTCCAACTTTAATGCGTTTTAACTTAGTCATTATTTGTTAATTTGATAAAACAAAAAATACGTGTCTAATATTTTTTTATTACCTGACTGACGGACTAATAAGAATTTCGATATCTTCACCCTGTCGTCATCCCTATTTTCATACATGCCACCTAGCAGCGACATCTATTCTCGCATTTAACACTTATTTCGGGCGTATGCTGATTTGTTTGAAGGTTGTCATTGCCTTATTTTTTCTATGTAATGACATGACAGAGAAAAGTTACACAAGTAAACTTCTAAATTGCAAATAGGTACAGGTTTATTTCGATAATAGCTTTTTGTATCTGATTTTAAATCCCGCTTTAGAGTAAGAACCAATGTGAGTCATCATTATTTACCCGACTTCGCCAGGAGGGTTGATTTTTTAAGGTTGTTTTGTTTACAAATTGCATTTTTTTTTACTTTTTCTATAATGGCGGATGGCGGTTAATGATTAGATCTCTTGTGTATGAGTTGAAGAATCTCATGATATGTTTTGTATGATGTGTCTGTGTTTTATAATTAATAATGTGTGATTTGTGACGAAAAATTCGTCGTTATTTTGATATTATTATATTTCCACGAAAATGTTCCGTCCCGTAAGCTCAATTGAATTGACTGAATGATCCAAGATCTGTTTTAAAATGGTTTTAAATAAAATACGCATTTAGAAAAGTAACATGCCATATATTTTATAAAATATACATTATTGCCGTTTTTAAATAAGTAAATAAAATATATTGTAACTTTTATGTATCTCGTACTGGTTGTAGTCTATTCTTAAGTATGATAAAATTGATAATACATTGCTTCATTTCATTTTGTGCGCTTAAATGTTAAGAATATCATGGTAATAAAATAGAGCAATATATTTCGAGTTGTAATGAGTTAAGCGTATATGTTGATTGTTATAGATAGGCAGATTCCTTTTAAGAGGCTGTGTGGTGACATTATACTATTTTATTATATGTACCTATCTATATTTATACAAAACTATACGTACGCGAATGTCTCTATAAAAATGTAGATCATTAATGAAGGTTAACATGTTATCCCCATAAATTACGTATTCTTAAATTTGTATTGAAACTTTCTAGGTAGGTTTTGGAATCAGCCTAGAACAGTAAGCTCGGTTAAAAGAGTGTTTTTCAAGTTAAAACTTGTGATATCACCCTCTTATGAGCAACCAATGACGCGATGACGTTAAATCTGCCACTTAAAAATACCGTACTTAATTTTATACAAAAATATGTTTTTTCTTATAAAATAATGTATTTAAAATAAAGCAATTTAATTGCTTCAGCACAACCGCTAGTACTTACAATTGATGTATAAATTCATATAAAAATTCAATTGACATAGAATGTTAGCATAATATCAAGATTAAGTGGACGGATAATTAGAACTACCTAATTGTAATTATCTACATTCTACATTTGGGTATAACTTTTTATTAAAGATTAAAACTATAAATACATACATTTCTTGTATTTCACTTTACATAAATACTCGTTTTCAGTTCCCATTCTCATTTCCAAATACATACCATACCTTCATTATTAATATTTTTTTTATAATTAAATTTAAACCATTACATACATTAGAAAATAAGTAAAACATTCCTTTAACGAAAATAAAGACAATACATTTCCTTTGTCAGATAAAATTTCGATACATAACTCTGAACAATCTTCTTCTTATATATAAAAATGAATTTGTCGTATGTTAGTCTGACTAAGGCTCGAGAACTAACGGGCCGATTTGGCTCTTTTTTTTTTGTTTTATTCTCCGTGATTCAGGGAAAGTTTAGTTAGTAAAAAAATCGGGAAATATCTAAAGGAACAACTAAAAAATAAGAAAAATAACTTTGTATGGGAATCGCCTTCGGGTGATACGAAGTTCACCGGGCCAAGTAGTCAAATATATTTATCATCTTTTGGCTGCCCACCTTACATTGGTATTTGCCAAATGAAGATTATGGTTATCAACTGTCATAAGCATTCAGTCAAAAAACAACCCCTTTTAAAATAGGTACGTCATATTAAGAAACTTCCCAATGCACACATTCACACGATAATTTTCTTACTACACTGTACTTTACAACATACATAGAAGTTAAAGTTGGTAGAGATCTTCTACTATCTAAAGTCCCGCGCCTTCACATTTCAAAACGCTTCATTTTTTTACTATTATTTAAAAAGCACCACCAAAACTCTCAATGAATAGTTGATGGCTGTCTCAGCACGCACTCATGTGTTGAGAGTGTTGGTGGTGCTTTTTAAATACATTGAAGCGTTTTAAAATGTGAAGGCGCGGGATTTTAGATAGTAGAAAATCTCTAGAAGTATTTAGCCTAGTTCCGCTTGCTGCTGTTGATAAGGTATTTGCAGCAGTGTGTGAGCAGATGCTTCTCCTTTTCGACGGAGCCGTTTTGGTGGATCGCAGTTGGCCCGCCGCGCTCCCTGGTGTAGATATCTAGCCCGTATTGACCTGGGAATAAGAAATAGTTTAAAATATCTAACACCATTTCTTACACATTTTTCGTCAACGAGGATAGCCAGTAGGTAGGTATCCTCCAGTCTATGTTATTATCTAAGGCTTTCCAAGGACACTACTACAGCCTACGAGTAGTAGCCTACTACAGGCACAGGCCTCCTCTGATCACGAGAGCGTTTGGGCTATAGTCCCCACGCGGGCCCAGTGCGGGTTGAGGCCTTCACACACATCTTTGATTTACTTCGCAGATGCATGCAGGTTTCCTCACGATGTTTTCCTTCACCGAAAAGCTCAGTGGTAAATTCAAATTGAATTTCACACATAAGTAAACTTAGAGGTGCGAGCCGGAATCGAACCCCCGACCCTCTGCATGAGAGGTGGTAGGTTGAACCACTAGGTTCCAAGGACACAGTGTTAGGTTCCAAGGACACAGTGATAGGTAACTCAGTGATTCTACTAGCAGGGTGCACGATGACAGCGCCGACTAACGGGTGAACGAGAGAGTGAGATAGAGAGAGGAGCACCTCTGGGAATTGATGTGAAACGTCACGATGTCGTCCGACACGCCCTGCTGCACGTATTTGAAGAGCCGTTTGTCATCTGCTCCGTTCTTATGAAGTGAACAAGAGAGTGAGATAGATGGAGAGAGAGGTCTCACCTTTCTCCGGGAACGTGATGTATAACGTCACGATGCCGTCCGACACGCCCTGCTGCGTGCAGACGTCGTGAGATACGTGTATCTGTTGAGCTGTTTCTCGTCCATTCCGTTCTTATGAAGTGAACAAGACAGTGTGTGTGTGTGTGAGAGAGAGAAATACAGATCTCACCTTCCTCCGGAAACGTGATGTAAAACGTCACGATGTCGTCTGACACGCCCTGCTGCACGTATTTAGAGAGCCGTTTCTCGTCCACTCCGTTCTTGTGTAGCGTCGCCATGAAGTCAGCTAGCGGTCGGGACATTCGGAACTGAAGCTCTAGTTCGCGCCCCGCAAACACTAACGCCTCCTATGGGGGAAGAATGTAGATTGAGGTGGATGTGAAATTTCGATTTTGTTAGATCTTGGATAGTTTGACATATGTCAATTATGACCTCTAATTTTCACATTTCGGACGATTTACCAGCATAACCATTATTTAAAGGACTGGGTCTAAAGCGTACTATCCTAAACGATTCTACAACACGCATCTTACGAAATATATAAATATCTCCTTTTATATTCCGTTTCTCTTATCAACCGTCTTTTGTCTGAAATGATGATGAAGGTATTGATGGAAAATATTATCCGAAAAATGGATTGGAAGAACAGGAAAAATGACATACGAAACGTGAGACTTAAAAGACGGTTTTATATCGAAAGTCATATAGGCCAGAATTTCCACCATAGACAAGGAAAAATGACATACGAAACGTGAGACTTAAAATACGGTTTGATGTCGAAAGTCATTAACTCACAGGCCAGAGTTCCATAGTAGATAAGGAAACGAACATGTTAAGTAGACTTGCAGTTGGGAATGGCGTAATAGCAATATACCACATGTTTTCGCTTTTTCTTGGTATTTCATGTCATTTGTTACCTGGTGTGTGATGGGGACTAGTCCGAAGAGTCTGGTGGCTTTTGTTGGGCCCCATTCGCCGCTTGCGCAGTCTGGTAGAGGCACCATCACTGTTTGAAGCTCGGCGCAACAGATCTACAAATATAAAGACAATGATACCTACTTGCTACATAATGTTCACAGTACGGCACGACACGACTTGGAAGGCGCGCGGCGAAGCACTTAAACTGTTGACGCAGGATCATTGCTTAATCCGCGTGCGTTCTAAGTTGTGTCGTGATATAAGTATCTTCTGGTTTTTAGGATGTGGAGTATAGCGCAATTGCAAGGGTATTTTACATGCTTAGCGGTTAGCTTCTTTAAAGTATGATTGCCAGAGTTGTTGGGAATTCGTATCTGATACGCTGTTGTGGGAAAGAGTTAGTAGGGTATTCAGCTACTTGCTGCTGAATTATGTGGAAAGGCATTCTATTTACCTATGCCATGGAGGATCAAAAGTTTGTCAAATATTAACCTAATTTGCCAATGTAGATACTGAGCGAAGAGTCGCAGATGGGACTGACCTTGAACTTGCAGACGCTCTTGAACTTCATGGGCTCGCCGGTGAGGTACTCGCGCGGGGTGACTGCGTTGGCGAAGATGTCGAGCAGGAACGCGCCCGAGCACGGCGCGTGCACGCGGAACGACACCACGTTGCCCACCACCGACTGAGGGAATAGACGTTTTACTAAGGATCTTTCCAATTATACACAGCGGCTTACTCAGATGTAATAAAGTAAAAAAGTGTACGCATATTGATGAACTCTACTCGTAAACACTACACATGTTTTTGGGTAGGGCGAGGGCGAAACGAAAAGGGCGATAGAAAAAATCATTTGAAACAAGTCCACAACACTGATGTCAGATCAGTCAACTTGATTCTCTGAAACCTGCACGCATTTGCAAAATAATTCAAGGATATGTGTGAAGTCCCCAATCCGCACTGGGCCCGGTGGGGACTAAAGCGCAAACTCTCTGGTGATTAGAGGAGGCCTATGGCCAAGAGTGGGACGCAAATAGGCTGTAGTGGTATAAAATCTGCGCAAATTGTACTTATTTAGGCATGTGAACGCGCTTTCAAACTATTTATAAGGACTATTTTGTGACAATATACATATAGCATTTGCTGACAATGCTGATAACGATTTGCGATATTGCTGACAACGATTCGACTAGTAGGATTGTCCATTATATGAATTGCAGACCGTAACTGTGTCTTAGTTATTTAGCTTAGATATCACTACTGTTCGTAATTTGTAATGTGTCTTCGCCTGCTTCAGGTCTTCGTCTCACCTGCATAACAAATCTCTTGAGACTGACGCCGTCGAAGCCGTCGCCCTCGGTGTCGTAGAACTTGAGGTTATAGTGGAAGATCAGCGAGCTCTGCATGTGTGCCGGCATGGCTATGCGCATAGTCACCGCACCTGCAACACGCGGCTGTTAGAAGAAGAAAGACTGGCACAAAGCATCAGTAACGATAACGGTGCATAAAAATCAAGGAGAAATTAAACATAGCCTAAAATCCTTTCAGTCAGAATCTGTCGTGATGAGAAAATAAATACCCTTACTGGGACGTAATTGGTGGTCTCGCAATGGCTCGTAAATCATCGTCTGCAAGATCTAAACTATCCGAACAAGGAAATTAGAGGAAGACGAACCATAATATCTGAACTCTTGTACTGTGTTATAATCGCCGTTTCTTTCCTTTTATTACAATATTTAAAAGGAAGGTTGCAGGCTCATTGCGTTTCGACATTTGGTTGAAGAAGCGATCGTCAACCCGTCATCGGGATCGATTCAATTCGTGTTGTGCACATATTGGTATAGAAGACTTACTGGTCGTCTTCGGCATCACAAACTATAGTAACCAAACGTAATTCCACAGCTGGCTATTGGCTGTCAATGTTCATGTTGCCTTATAACAAAGATAGATCATCTTTTGAAGTCATAAAATCCAAAACACAGTTTGACTAACCAGTGGAGTCAGTGTACATAACGGCCTTGGTGTTGGGGTCGCTGAAGTACAGTCCGTAGCGGAAGAACAGGGACCGTACGAACGGCAACTCCTCGAAGTCGTGGAGGGTGATGGGAGTCTTTAAGAGCTGCCAGTCGGGCTGCAGCGGGTAGAACTCGTAGATGAACTCGCGCGGATCTGTCAGGAAGTAGTGGTCGTCGTATTCGTATCTGAAATGATAAAATCACGATTCAAGTTGGGAGTGCAAGTTTCTTCAGAGTCGACAATGTGGCGAATTTGATGGAGCTACAAACCTTCGTAGTTTCATAAATTGGTGTTAAAACGATGAGGTGGTTCGCATGTGGTTTTATCGATTGTTGTCAATATATCAGTTTTGAATCGATTCTGTTCACTACCTTAAGTACACTTCAAATAACGTACCGCTGCGTAAAGAAGTGGCCTAAAATATGACACCGAGCTTTTAGGAGAAGACGAATGGCTTAGTCAGTCAGTACCTATTCTTCACTTTGCGTTACGTATCTGCAAATCAATTCAAAGGTGTCTGTCATGTTCGCTATCTGGACGGACGGAATCGCGTAGGGACTATACTCGCAACCTAGCTAGTAGCTCGTGTTGAGAGGCTTGCTTTATCAAGTAGAGCAGCTACATAAAATTCAATTTCAACGCCGCCGTGACGTTTTGACATTAACTACTTATAATTATAATACCTATGAAATCCCTTTGCTTCCGGAATGAAGCCCCTGGGTCGTTAAAAAGCTATTGTTCTGATCCACACTCACCTCAAACTATCGCTCTTCCCCCGGTTGCCCGGCTTGGGCGCGTCCTTGGCGTTGACCAGGTGGCGCGCCCCCCAGTTGCACTGCACGAACCGCCAGGCGCCGGCGACGTACACCGCGTTCCACGAGTTGCGGAACCGGTTGTCCTCGAACCGCACGCCCGGCTGGTAGCCCGCAGACTTGCTGTAGCCCTTTATGACCACGCAGTGGAGGCCGGCGTAGCTGACAAGCAAGAGACAGATGATTAATAACCGTTTGACTAAGTTCAACTAAGCTACGTTAATATGCAAGAAGCAGACGTCGATTTTTGTATGAAATTTTAGCTCATACTTCACTATCAGCCCCGTTTCTAATGTGGTCGATACAATTAAGCAACCTTAAACACACGTGCTGAAATAGTTTTAGACGTCATTTAAAAGGGGATTCCATATTGGACTTGAAAGGCAAGCAACAGCATTTGTCACTATCTGACTCAGCTAATTCGAAAGAGAGGAATGCTTCATCTTTGATGTGTTAAGCGTACTAGTGTTAGCAAAGATTTACCTACGCAAACTTTATTTATTATTTGTAAGTGTATACGTAGTTCGTAGGTAGGTGCTTAAAGAATAACCACTTCCACTGAGATAGACCAAAATTGCCTTTATCTGCTGGATAACGTATGTATTGACGTAGATTGTAATGAATTTGATTCAAATTCTTTGAAACAGTAACTTTCATTCAATTTTAACTTAGTTCAAACTGGCCCTCACCTGCAAAGTCTCTTGAACAGCACATGGTAGCTCTCAGTACCGTGTTTGATTCCCCGCAGCAGCCCGAGAGGCGAGTCGCCCCTCAGGTTGTCATCAAACTGAATGTTGTTGAGATTCTTAACAGTGATCCACCGAAATATGGTCCGCGCCTTCTCGACGTCGGTCGCGCATCGCCCCACTAGCTGACGGACTAGGTCGGTGAAAGTTTTTTGGTCTTCTTGTGCTACCTGTAGGGAATAAAATAGAAGGGTTTGAGCTTGAGCAGGTGATTTACTTATGAACTTATAAGAAAAGTAAAAAAAAAGGCAACAATGAGGCGAATTATCTGTGAAGCTTGTTCGAAGTTAGGTGTATTTGCAAGTTTTGCAACCATATTCATTTTTGATTATTAACTTTAGTTTGTGGGTAGCACGGTTGCATATAAAAGTTCAGTACACCGCACCGAGAGGTAACTAAGAGCTCGAGAAAGTAACCAAAGGACTTGCAATATCATTCCCATCATTCAATGTCAGGCGTGGTCAGGCCGATTCGATCAGATCGGCCCAGTCGTAACTATTAGCAAATGGACGGGGCTTGTTCGATTTACTCGATCAATCACAGACGTTCTTCACTGGGTGATATTGATATTCTGATAATGGGAACAAAGCAGCTTCTATCCAGCGGCTATTCAAATCTTAGTGGAATTCTGTTGTACCTATCTACATAGCCGTACGTTACTTAGGTACCTACTTTCAGTCTATACTGATATATTTATGTAGAGTAAATAAATTGTCTAGTTCACAGAAAATATTTGTCTTTATATTTTCTGAAACATTACGAGTAGAAAGATGAGAAAAGCTTTTTACCGTCTTAAAAAAATAGTTTCCGTTCTATAAAGTTGGATATAAGATTCAAATAAAATCCTTCGTTCTTTCCGTGTCACATCTAGCTTTCCATAGGTAATTTTGTTAGCCCCTGCATCAACCCCATTGCCTCTTTTTTGAAAATGGTCACGGGCCTCTCACCGAGATGGCGATCTTGTCAACGTCCGCGAACTCCGCGGGGTCGGTGTAGATGTGGAACTTTGAGACGAGCGGCGGGTGCGGCGGCGGCGCGCGCGCAGGGTACGGCGCCGCCTCCTCCCCGTCCACGAACAGCGACGAGCCGGCCGCGTATTCCGACCGCCGCTCCTGGATGAGCTCCATCATCTCATGGCTCTGCTTCTCGACTAGCGCCGCGGTCGCTGCCCTGAGGAAGACAAAATAAGCTTTTAGTTTTCGAAGAAGATCATTGATCCAGAGGAACTTTCGTCACATAATCAAACATTATGAGATTCTTCCTTGATAAATGCTTAAAACGTAAAACTTATGTTCTCATATCTTACTCGTACTTTATGAAAAGTTGTTCGGAACTGTGCCAAAAATGATGTCTCGCTAACTGCGAAGAGAACGCTTAGTTATTTATACAATGTATTATAGATCTGTTGAGCTAGTTTTCCATGAGGCCTTTTATCAGTAGAGATCATCTACAATATGTAACGATGATAACTCTAAACCTCTTACTTAAGTGTTTTCAGCTGACTGTAAGCTCTTCACATACCTCTCATGTTCTAACATTAGAATCTCCTTTTTCTTGCCCCTCCGCAGCGTCATATTCTTTTCTAAGTCCGATCTCTCCTGCTGGTGCCGTAGCGCTAGCGCCCCTGTCTCCGCTTCTAACGTTCTATTCACCTACCTCTCATGCTACAGCATTTTCCTCGTCAGGCTCTCCTTGTCCCTCCGCAGCGTCATACTCTTCTCTAAGTCCACTCTCTCCTGCTGGTGCCGTAGCGTCAGCGCCCCTATCTCCGAGTCTGACCTTCCCTTCACCTACCTCTCATGCTCCAGCATTTTTCTCGTCAGGCTCTCCTTCTTCTTGTCCCTCCGCAGCGTCATATTCTTCTCTAAGTCCGCTCTCTCCTGCTGGCGCCGAAGTGTCAGCGTCCGTATTTCCACGTTCAGCCTTCACTTCACCTACCTCTCATGCTCCAGCATTTTTCTCGTCAGGCTCTCCTTTTTCTTGTCCCTCCGCAACGTCATATTCTTCTCTAAGTCCGCTCTCTCCTGCTGGTGCCGTAGCGTCAGCGCCCCTATCTCCGAGTCCGGCCTTCTCTTCTTCACCTGCATCTCTTGCTGGAACCTACTCGTGAGCCTCTCTAGCTCTCGTTCCCATTCATCCTGTTGGTAAAGGTTTCATTGTATTCTTAGTGCCGTCACCAGATTTTCAAACTGAATTAAAGATATCACCATAGTGGTATAGGTACGCTTTTCTTCTATCAATGATTAACTCTGACATCCGTGCAAACAAAGAAAAGTAGACAAAGGTATGCTGGGTAATTATACCATTATGAATATGCATCAAGAAATTGCAAACCTATTTAGTTCGGCGGTTAGAGTTGTGTCAAATTATGGACACGTTATTTTTTCATTTTTTTTTATCTACAATGAAAATTAATAACGATAAAACGCATCAAAAATCGAGAGTGGGAGCTCGTGACTCGTGATATTATAGTAAAACGTGTCGTACCAGTATTGTAAATTTTGAAAGCGTCGTATTATCGTCAATTTGTTGCTTTTTTTACACAAGAACAAAACAAAAATGCAAGGTACCTGTATTTCTTCTCGTATTCTTCTGTTCTCTTCTTCGCGGTGTTTCGAGAATTTTCTGTACAAGTCGTCTTCTTCCTGTCGGTGTTTCATTTCTAGTTTGGTTTGTTCATCTCGGTCCTGGGAACAAAAGATGAGTAAAATAACTAAGTATTAATGAAATTATTTAGGTACTTATCTAAAGAAAGAATAAAAACTCATTTGGTACCTTAACAAATTATCAACGAAAACAAAAATTGCGAACTAAAAAACGTGCGGTTATAGGTGTATTTTTTTTTCGAAATATCACTTTCTATCACACACTACAGCTAGCTTTAAGTATTGTCGAAGAATTGTATGGTGTTCATAGCTATAGTGAGTTTCTATAAAGTTTGACAGCAAAGCTAAAGGCTACGAGTTAGATTTCACTAAGTTACATTCTTATAAAAAAAAACAATGAATTTCGATTGATCACTCAAAGATCATTATTATTATTTATTATTAAGAGCCTACTGTGTCCCACTGCTGGGCAAAGATCATATATACTTAATATAATTATACTTAACTACCTACTTAAGAATAATTTTGATTAGCAATAGTTAAGTTTACCTATAATTGAGTTTCTTAGTAGATAACAATAATTCAGAGATTAAGTAGATCTACTTAATCTCTACACTAAACTAACACCATCATGATTAGGTACCTAAATTATACTTAGTCAGTCTTACTCCCATCATTTGACCGATCTACGAGTATATTTTGGAGTAAAAGTCTGACACATAGGTTTATGGTAGCATTTTCTACACCATTTAACTCGATATACATATTTTTAACTCATTAATTGTCACTTTTCTCATATTTAATCGTATTCAAATGGAAATCGTAATAAATTCCCTGCTTTTACATTTTCTCATAGTTCATTCTTGTTAACGACAGACGCGTTGATTTATTGTCCTGCTCAGTCATTATGATTTCAGATTATGTGATAGTAACATGATGGATTAAAACGAGCATAGCTACGAGTATAGTTACGATAACGCGCATTAGTGTCCATTTTATGGTCAAGTCAAAAGTGTGCCCGTGTTTCGAAGGACGTGAAATAGAAGAAAATCGTAGCATATTTATGTCCTTCCCTGGCCTTAAATTACTGCCATACTATAAAATCCATTCAGTGGTTTTGGCGTGGAAGAGTGCGAACTGAGATTTGAACCCTTGATCCTCTCTCTGCAAACGACGTAAAAAAAACATTTTTTGCTGGGTAGGTAAGGAACTGCTATTTTTTCGCCATTAATATTTTCTTTAAATTAACCAATTTTTTCTCATGATCGGTCATGAGTCTTGCAAAACATTTCTCGTGAATGTACAGTGCAGTGCAGGCAGTTGTCGTTTGCGTGCCCAGTAATAATATTCGTATCTCAGCGCTATTCGGAGTGTGAAATCTCGTAATGAAACGTGTTACAAAATGAAGCTAGATTAAATCATTTTCGTGTTAACCAACGCTCTCGTTTCTAGAATTGTCCCACATACCTATATCCGCTTAATTCAATATTTGATTTCATTGCTTTTAAAGGAGTTCGATGTATTTTGTACCTAGTTAAAAAATATTTATCATATTTCGAGTGATACGTATGTGATCAATGGGCATATAGCTTTCGCCTATAAAAAGATGCTTTACATAAAATCAATATACCTAAGTAGGTAGGTGGTTAAATGCTATTAAAATCTTAAATAATAGGTACGACCAGTTTCCTAGGTCATTGATAAAAGCTGCCATGGCTTTTATCGCTCTTGAAGTATCTTCCCAGAAAGAAAGAATCTAGGGCCTAGGTATAAATTTTGTACCTTTCTAAACATTGTTCTTAAAAATATACCTACGGAGTTATACAACGTAACAAAGCTCTGAAACACGGAAACTTCTCGCTCGTTACTGATCATTGAGCGATTAACTTTACATCACAATGAGTGATGTAACCTGTCGCATCGGAAGGAAAGTGTCGCCACCTCGCGGCGGGTCGAGGAAAGTGAAACGGTGTCGTTCACCTGCGCCGGAGTGGATTAGGGTTACGCCGGCGCGGTTGGCAGCCTTGTTTCGGTTTGGTACACGTCGCGCTGACGTATCTTGTCACAGTTAGCATCCCATGAAGGTTACCTTCTATAACTGTGTGTGTACCTTTATATGGTCAGTGCAAATTGTGTTGGTTCACATATTGTATTAGAAAATTTACTTTAAATTAAGGAGTTTATGGTTTAGATGACATTTGTTACGTTTTTAAACCTTTTTGAAACTATTTACTTCATTGCGTTAAGACGCAACTAGGTATTAAAATCAGACAACTTTATTTCCCAATCCGCGACTTGCTGCCGCATGTAACACTTGAATGAACCTCATTGGCGACCCGCATGTAGGTCGCGTCGTAGTGATTGAATGACCATTCAAAACGCCTAACTTGAGGCCTGTGTACTACGACAAGGTGATTTAGTGTCATTTATTTCAACTCACGATGTTATGCAAAGCGAGCGCGCGGCTGAATGGATGCGGACCCGTACAGCTCATAACCATATGTAAATATTACGTCAATAGACAGTCGTGACAATGGCACTGCATTATAATTCCATACATTATATAGTTTTTATCAACGCTCGGCAACGAATAAGTTTGTTTTTGTGCGTAAGTACGACTTAATCGCACTGATAACGGGTCGTTATCATCAGTAGCGCGGCACCGAGTCGCCCCGGCCGGTCGTGTCGACGTCTCGCATACGTTGACTCCAAAATGTTGAGATTGTTCAGAGGAGTTACGCGTTTAAGCGGACAATGCCGCTTTTACAATCAAGCGACGGTCATCGGCAGCGAGCCGAACAGAAATGATCCTACATATCAAGAGAATAAGGTGAAAATGGACGAGCTCGTTGAGGAGCTGCGCCAAAAAACGGGTGATGTTATTCGCGGCGGTTCAGAGGACGCTGTGAAGAGGCACACCGCGAGAGGCAAGCTGCTCGTGCGAGACCGAATCAATCGGCTGGTGGACGAGGGCAGTGACGTGCTGGAGCTGAGCACGCTCGCCGCCACCGACATGTACCGCGGCCAGGTGCCGGGCGCCGGCATCGTCACGGCCATCGGTCGAGTTCACGGCCAAGAGTGCATGATCGTTGCCAACGACTCCACCGTCAAAGGAGGCACCTACTTCCCCATGACTATCAAGAAACATCTAAGGGCACAAGCAGTTGCGCAAGAATGTCGACTTCCGTGTATTTATCTCGTGGACTCCGGAGGTGCCCATTTACCGGACCAGGCCGACGTCTTCCCGGACAGGGAGCACTTTGGGAGGATATTTTACAATCAAGCAAATATGTCAGCGGAGGGCATCCCTCAGATATCTGTAGTGATGGGTTCCTGCACGGCTGGCGGTGCCTACATTCCGAGTATGTCAGACGAAAGTATAATTATTAAAAACCAAGGAACAATTTTCTTGGCTGGCCCACCTTTGGTTAAAGCTTCGACCGGTGAGGTAGTATCCGCAGAAGAGTTGGGAGGTGCAGATCTGCATTGTAGACAGTCAGGCGTAACGGACCATTATGCACAAAATGACGAGCATGCTCTGATATTAGCTAGGAATATTGTCGCTAACTTGAATTGCAATAGCAATCGCGCCGTTGGGACACAAGCTCCTCCAGTTGATGAGCCAAAATACGACATTGAAGATCTCCACGGCATTGTCAACGCTAATTTGCAGAGGCCTTATGATATACGAGAAGTTATTGCGAGAATCGTTGATGGTAGCAGATTCCACGAGTTCAAGGAGCTCTACGGTGATACTTTGGTATGTGGATTCGCATCGATTTATGGACATCCGGTGGGCGTGATCGGGAACAATGGCGTGTTGGTTTCCGAATCCGCTTTGAAAGGCGCTCACTTCATCCAGCTGTGCGCTGCGAGGAAGATACCATTACTTTTCCTACAGAATATTAATGGATTCAACGTCGGCCGAGAAGCTGAAGCCGGTGGCATTGCCAAGAATGGTGCTAAGATGGTCACTGCTGTCAGCTGTTTCAAAGGTCCGAAGATAACTGTACTCGTCGGTGGCAGTTTCGGCGCCGGCAACTACGGTATGTGCGGTCGGGCCTATTCGCCGAGTTTTCTCTACATGTGGCCGAATGCTAGGATTTCAGTGATGGGCGGGCCCCAAGCTGCGACTGTGCTATCTCTGGTGTCTAAAGGAAAAGCCGAGCGAGAGGGCAGACCGTGGACTGAAGAGGATGATAGAAAAGTGAGGGCTCCGTTAGAGGAAAAGTTCGAAAAGGAAGGACGCCCGTACTACAGCACAGCACGATTATGGGATGATGGTATTCTAGCACCAACAGACACGAGAAAAGTTATAGGTCTTAGTTTATCCGCTGCATTGAATGCGCCGTTTAAAGAAAGTAAATTCGGTATATTTAGAATGTAGGCTGTGTGAGACAACGGAGGCCATGAAAGAGACTTTAATTTTATACTGAGACTTTAACAATGGGCTCTAAAGAAAGTGTAACTGGATTTTGAAATGATTGTATTTGCCAGTTTTTGGTTTATTGCCTTTCTTTAATTATTTTCTTTCTCATGAAGACGGATGATTCGCAACATTACGCTTGTTCTACCCATTTCACTCAAAATTGTGCAAGCAAGTAGATATTCACTGAGCAGTTTCTGATGTAAAATAGTGTCTGATTTCATGAACTTGGTTGGTGGTAAATTATTTATGAAGTTCGTGGATTGATAATTAAGTACGTGTCGTAAATATCTTATCAGCGTAATGTCAGTTTCTTAAGTTGTTGATGGTTGTGATATTGTGTGATTCGGAGCGAGAATCGTCGAAAATATAAGTGATAAAACCTTAAACTTGTTTTTATACTCGTTATCATAACCACGCCCCCTTCATTGTGTTATTATTAGATTGTCATGGCTAATATTTGTTAGCCGATTAATTTTATCTTTTATCACGTGTTGGGTACGTCCCTACGTTGATTTCATGATAAAACTATTATCATAAAATCGTAAAATAGGTAAGTCAATAATTAGGTACAGGCATTAAGCAATAATAGATTCTGCGTCAACGGATTAAGGCTTCGCTGCGCGCCCTCTAAGTTGTGTCGTTCTATAATGAATAAAGAAAATTAAAATTACATATTTTTGGAAGGTTTTGTGTAAAGTAAAAGCAAGTTTTATTTTAAATTCAATGTTTATAAAAATTGAGTTTTTTAGATTTTGCATGACTGTTGCATAATAATTTCGATGTAAAACCTGCTTCACAAGGGTCACGAACATAGCCCGAAGAATCGCGAACCTTAAAGTGACAGTGGGCGGGGCACATTGCTCGCAGGACTGATGGCCGATGGGGCCAGAAAGTTCTGGAGTGGCGTCCGCGAACCGGGAGACGAGTTGTCGGTAGGCCTCCAACAAGATGGAGTGACGATCTTGTAAAGGTCACGGAAACGAGGTGCATGCGAGTGGCATAGGACCGGTCTGAGTGGCGCGCCTTGGGGGAGGCCTGTGTCCAGTAGTGGACGTTTATTGGCTGAAATGATGCAATGATAAAAACCTGCTTTTTGTAAAACCTGCCATTTTGACTCAAGCAAACCTACAGTAGCCAATTAGGACTCATTTTCACAAGCCAAATTACAAATAAAGAAAAGCTCTTAACATTCTTATGCAATCTAATTATATCGTCCACATACCTAGTCTAAAAGCACGCAATTTAAACAAAAAGCCAGTGTTCTTAATTATAATCACAAACTGTGTTGTGGTATCTCATTAGCTAGGTTAGAATTTATGTTACTTGTCATGATATACGAGCGTTTGATTCAGAGCACTTCATTATTTGTAAACATTTTGGTACATAATTTTGTACAAAATTACAGTAATACGCTTAAATGAGTATTTTAGAAAATTGAGACCTATAATATTTTTTCCCTGAATTTAATCCCTTGTGGAGGTGAAAGGGGGGTGAAATTTAACGGCTCGGGCGGACATTTATTTATTTATTTAAACGTTTTTGCACAAAAAAAAACCAAATATGTACAAATGGCGAACTTAAT
Organism: Aethes cnicana; assembly: GCA_963971205.1. Classification (NCBI taxonomy): domain Eukaryota; kingdom Metazoa; phylum Arthropoda; class Insecta; order Lepidoptera; family Tortricidae; genus Aethes; species Aethes cnicana. The sequence goes on along the minus strand of OZ020290.1, from coordinate 3,009,677 downwards.
GCCCAATGGCATTATCTACCAGTCAACCATAGGGTAAAACAGAAAATGTGACATTAGTTTAAAATATAACGTATAAGTAGGGAAATGAAAATAGCCGTGGTGGAAGTATTTTACATACTTACTGCTGTTTTGATGTGATCACTACATGCAATTTGAATCTCACATCCTTAGGAAGTAAAAAAAAAACGTCACAAATATTTCATCAAGATCATAGGAATAAATTGTTTCATCTAATGACAGTTATTAACCGTCATCATCACCTAAGCGCCCGCCTCAAATTACAGTAATCTAATCACCTAGAGTATTGTGCGATAACAAGTCGATTTACATTGCTAATAGGCGCCCGCGACCCCACCGGCTTTTGGGTTCAAGTTTAACAAAAGAATTGTTCTCGCAATAAATTAACTGTTAAACATTTTCACCGCCACAGTCGGCCGTAGCCGACAACGCTTACAGCGTAAATTATACTTTTGATCCTACGCGTATAGTTCAAATTGGTGATACGTAATTAACTTAATTTCAATGTGAAACAAGGTCGCGAGGACTGCATTATTTTCTGGGTTTTGATTATCACAGCGGGATTACTGTGTGAATTTTTGTGCAGGGTAGTTAATTAGTAATTACTCATTTCGGTAGTTTCTAGGTTGATTATAAGTGTAACGACTGACGCGAGGTAAGAAATTCTGCCGTGAGATGGCGGTACGATTGGGTAAAATGCACGATTGACTACCTAGGACAACAAATATATCAAGAAATAATAGTTTTTTCTCAAACATGCTCGGAAATGTTCGTGTTACTTTCAAAAAAAGAAGACGCGAGGCTGTCCATTGCCGGCCTTGGCCAGCAAAAACATTATTGTCGTGTGTGTTTTTTTTAATTCACTTGCTATTTGAGACACCTCTAGAAACTGACAAAAATCCATGGAGGTAATAAGTACAACTTCCATGGCCAAATCATCCACGATCATGGAAGTAGTAAATACTGATGAGGGGCAAGTGCGCCTAAATTTATTTCGCCCCTATGCCTTGTAAACAGCCAACTGCTAGTTGAGTAATATTTATAGGTTTCGATATATTTATGTTAGGCGCACTTACCCCATCCTGGCGCACTTGCCTCGAAACTGACAAATCCATGGAGGTAATAAGTACAACTTCCATGGCCAAATCATCCACGATCTTGGAAGTAGTAAATACTGATGTGGGGTAAGTGCGCCTAAATTTATTTCGCCCCTATGCCTTGTAAACAGCCAACTACTAGTTGAGTAATATTTATAGGTTTCGATATATTTATGTTAGGCGCACTTACCCCATCCTGGCGCACTTGCCCCGACTGACCTTACGTATTTCCTCGCTGTTTGAGAAAAGCATTATATATACCTCGGCCGCAATTGCGATTGCCGGACTCGTACTAATAGAAGGCTTCGCTTCGCTCAGCCTTCTAACTGACTCGTCCGGCAATGCGCTACTTGGCGGCCTCTGCAATAATGTACTATTATATCAAGGCGGCAAACGAGGAATTATATCTAAATAGCTTCTGCCCGCGACTATACGTCCGTGTGGAATCCCGGGATGAAATTTGGCATGGAAATAGTTGAACTATTTCCATGCCAAATTTCATCCAGATCGGTCAAGCTGTTGAAGCGTAAAGAGGTAACAGACAGACAGAGTTTCGCATTTATAATATTAAGTATAGATATGGATTCACTTGACACCATCGTAAAACCTGTGTCACAGTTGAGATCCCCAATACTTATACACACATTGGATCCTTTTTTACCTCACTCCGTTGTAATAAGATCCAAAAGTGTACCTACATAGGTACATTAATAAAATCAACTGTACCTAGAAAAAGATAGCTAAAAAATCCAGTGCTGCTTCCTATAAATATATGTTCTCAGATAGATAAGATTTTAATAAAAACAGCGAGTACTGCATCGTACATCATACCGTAGCATTTTACGCTTTCGAGTCACCACGCTAGCCGCGTTTGCAGCCATTTTTTTCCCACTGGAATTCCTCGCAAGAAACTCCCATCTGCCGGCAAATCAGCGAAGCTTATTAACGCAGTTAATTGCCGATCTGTATGGCCTGGTTTGAAACTGCGTTGTTGTGTCCGTTGGTACACAATATGGCCAGTTTACACGTGTGTGTATGCAGGATTTATGCAAAAATGACGTTGTGCGAGGTAATGGCCGCTTTTTAGGGTTCCGAAGTCCACAAGGAACCCTTATAGTTTCGCCATGTCCGTCCGTCTGTCCGCACTATTGCTCAGAGATGCTTAGTTCTAGAAAGCTGTAATTTGGCATGAATATGCATATTAATTACGTGTCCCCCCCCCCCCCCCTGCCAGCTAAATGGTGGTATTTGGAAGGCTGAAAAAAATCACGGTTGTGGTATATATAACGTAGTTGAAAGGAAAACTATCACAGCTAAGTAGGCTGTACAAACTTTCGAGTAATAGTCGACCAACTTATGATGATGATTTTTCTCGAGCGGCAGGGGCGTCGGGCGGGCACGTCATTCATACCACAGGCTAGCTAGATGCTAATAAGTCTTAGAAAGGTACTGTGGGCATCGTCAACTTCGGAACCCTATACTTTGCGCGTGGCCCGACACGCACTTGGCCGGTTTTAATGACTGTTAGTAAGTGTAAACTGTTAGAATATAGGTAGGGCCTCTAAAACATCAACGTGTTTGTAATAGGTCTTTTATTTAGATCCAACTTGCTGAGGAATCATGCTTAGAGGAAGTTATATACCTTATATTAGATAGGTACCTAATACTTGCTTTTAAATAAAAAAATATCCAATAAGGCAGTGCCATACAGGGGTTATATTGATCTTCTAAAGGGCGTGCCAGGATAAGCTAAGTGATTCTGCCCCCGACGAATTTGGGCTTGTAATTTTTATGGTTGGTGTGGCTCTACACCAGTAATTATTGTGCAAAATTTGAGCACCCTAAACATTATAGTTTTTGTAAAAAAAAAAAAAAAAATCATTGTTCTTTGATAACTTTTTTTCTAGTTAACCGATTTTAGTATAATTCACATATGTTGTACATTGAGTCAAGATAATTATATGACATAATAATATTTTCATTATGTCACAGCAAAAAATAAAATAAAAGCTGACTAAACTTTTTTTTTTTTTTTTTAATTACTTACAGGTTAGAGACCGCTCTAGTTTTTTCACCAATAGTACACCCACTAATTAACTACAACATGTATTTTTTTCAAAATTTTATCTGAGGGAGAACATAGAGATAAAATAAAATAATAAAATATTTTACTAACGCACGATAATCAAAAAGAGTTAATTAAATATTCCGCTGCAATACTAATGTTTTTTTTTTTAATTTAACGCAGCGACATATAAGTGGCCAGTATTAAATAGGTATGCAATCTGCACGTTTCTTTAAAGAGGTTTCACACATTTCGTATTATGTTATATTAAGACGAGTCTAGGAAATGTATGTAAAGATATCTCTATGTTCTCCCTCAGATAAAATTTTGAAAAAAATACATGTTGTAGTTAATTAGTGGGTGTACTATTGGTGAAAAAACTAGAGCGGTCTCTAACCTGTAAGTAATTTAAAAAAAAATAAAAAAAGTTTAGTCAGCTTTTATTTTATTTTTTGCTATGACATAATGAAAATATTATTATGTCATATAATTATCTTGACTCAATGTACAACATATGTGAATTATACTAAAATCGGTTAACTAGAAAAAAAGTTATCAAAGAACAATGATTTTTCGTTTTTTTTTTTTTTTACAAAAACTATAATGTTTAGGGTGCTCAAATTTTGCACAATAATTACTGGTGTAGAGCCACACCAACCATAAAAATTACAAGCCCAAATTCGTCGGGGGCAGAATCACTTAGCTTATCCTGGCACGCCCTTTCAACACCATCTTATGGAAGCAATAAACAATTGAGTATTGTGTATCTTTAGTTGGGATAAAAAGTAATACACTTTATGTGGAACGGTGTCCGTCCAGTATCTATCCCAATACCAGCCTATTGTGGCAATCCGTCAAGAAGTTCTTCAGTTATAAACTGACAGACATATGTAAATACAGACGCAGACACGACTTTATATATTAGGTACTAGTTTTTCCCCGCAACTTCGCAAAAATATTAAATGTAAAATCCCGTTTTTTTCCCGTGCCGGTGGGAATTTCGCAAAATCCTCTTTCTTAGCGTATGCCTACGTCATAACATCTACCTGCATGCCAAATTTCAGCCCGATCCGTCCAGTGGTTTGGGCTGTGCGTTGATAGATCACTATGTCAGTCAGTCAGTCACCTTTGAGTTTTATATATTTAGCCTACCTATAAATAAAGCTTTACAGACATATTGAGACTGATTAATCCCACTGTCAAAGCGTGTAAACTATTTTATGGGATACTATTTTGCTTGAAGATTTTTGCATTCTTTCATAAAAAAAAAATTAAAAAAAAAATCCTAATAATCGCGGAAAATTCCGAGTAGGTAGGTACCTACAACACAACTCCATCGCTGTGCAATCGTAACGATCTGTTACGAGTAGCTCAGCAACGGCATTTTGTTTATGGATGACTTAACCGTATTCCCGGAACGTGGTCAGGAGCCCTGCTTCTAATGAGCGGTGTTTATGCATGCCTCATAATGGGCCAATTAAAGTCGTAGCGTAATGATACCGTGATCGGCAATCGGCCTCAGGGCATGACGGGGCCTCTTTCAACGTGATGAGTTTCGATTTAAACTAATAAATAACATCGCACTTTGCCTTGAAGAAGAAGAGAACCATTTGTTCCTTTGTTTATTAGGTTGGGTCGTTAACATTGTCGAAAGGCTCGAGTTTAAAAAACCAATCAGTATCTCTAGCGAACTGAACAAAGATTTTAACTACTTAAGAAATATAGTTACTGAATGAATTTTCTCAAAACTAAGTACCTAATTAAAACTGCCTTTCTAACTATAAGATCATGTCATTAGAAGTTTGGGAAACTTTTCTTCCTTTATTGAATCAAGGTTCTCTTACGTTATCTTGCCGGTAACGGTATCAGTGTCCGCTCCATTTGTGTTCTTATAAAATAGGAGCTTGTGTTTTCTAGAATAGAACAATACCTATATAGATCAAATGGTTTATAATGTGTGATGTTAGGAGTGACATGGTATCGGTTTCCTCGTTAATAACACTAAGTACATATATACAACTCCTTCACGCTAGATTGATATTAATGGGCATTTGCAATTGCACAAATGGAACAGACTGTGTAACCATGTGTAAACTGTAATATCCATCTACTAACCAACTGCATGGCCAGAATAAAGTCCTCTCTTCAGCTGAAAGAACAATTTTCCAAATTCACGCTTCCAAATATTAAAAAAAGCATTAAGAAAGACCGTCACACAATTTGCTAGCCAAATTTGCCAATCGAAAGTGTTAAAAGGCGGCCGCGACTTTCATGTCTGCCGCCCATTTCAATCAATTCGCGACCATAGATATCTTGTGTTTTTTTTTTAACAGGCACCGAGCACGGAATATTACGTGTAGCTATCCATGGCGAAGGTATTTCCCTGTGCAGCCACATGGTTGATCTGTTGCATTCGCTTACACAATCTGACGGCAATCAGTTCTTTAATTAACAACTTTCTCTATATCGAGTCAACGGTCGCTGGCTGAACGCGCGCCATCATTGCCTTCAACAGGAGAAAAAAGAACACTTGTTACATGGGGTTCCAATTTCAAATGTAATTAAATTTTGTTTTTAAATATGAACTCACATTCTCGCTCGATGATTGTGATTCTTCAATACGGACACCAAGAAGGGAGTATAGGATAGAAAGCTTTTATTACTTGGTATGGAGATATCAAGTTGTACAACTAATTTACCTTATTAAAACGTGGCTCGACTTCGAGTCATATCTGTCAATAATATCAGGTGGCAGTCCAATAACATTTTACGGGCTTTTGCCATTTATTAGTGGAAAGCTGATTTGATTTCATACCGCGTTTACATACATATCATCTTGCTCTATAAATAAACTAATCATACTAAAAATGACTTTCACGTAGTAAAATGTCCTCCAATAGTATTGAATATTGCACTCATATAGCTTGTACTTACTCGAGAGTTAAGGAAAGCATTATTTTTTATAATAAACTAGCTTCTGCCCGCGACAGCGCGGAATTCGGGATTCCTTTCACGGGACCCCAACTATCTCCGTGCCAAATTTCATCTCAATCGGCCCAGAGCGGTTGAAGCGTGAAGAGGTAACAGACAGACAGACAGATAGAGTTACTTTCGCATTTATAATATTAGTATGGACGAGTTACATAGTAACCGTGTATTTTGATGGTAGGTACTGTTATTAGTCATTTGATTTTCCACAGGAAGAACGCGGTTGTCAAGCGTTCTTAAAAGCCATAAAAACCATATTCAAGGTTATGTGCCGCTGCGTCAGTTACTCGGACCTAACTGGTACGAGGATATGGACTGGAGTTATCAAAGGTTAAACAGAAGGGACAAATATTGATCTACAAATTCTTATTCTAACTGTTGTAATAGATTTAGCGTCGGTTGATTCAAGTACAGTTGACGGACTCCTGGTCGTTAAATATGGCCGCCGAGCTGTCAATGTCATTCCATACAGAAACATCATTTTGTCCCATAGTAAAAACGTTGACGTTAACGTTAACCAACCTTTAGAATGTTCTCTACAATCTGCGAAGTAATTCAGTGTGTGAAGCACGCACTGGGCCCACTAGGGTACGAAGTATAGTCTCAACCCTCTGGTGATGGTCTCGTGGTGACAAATCGATCAAAACGATTCATCGTACCGTATATGGAGGCCTTAAGAGGATGCAATCCTGGGTGTATAAAACTAGTGTTCGTAATATAAACATTCCTAAAATAAAGTTTCGTTGATTATTTTTTTGAGCAGCGAAACGAACCAAGAAATTTTAGACAAAGTTTTCAAATAGAACCAGTATTTTAACCTCGACCACAGAATATTTACGGAATCATCCGCATGAATCTAGCCGGCGCGCAACTCGCGCCCAACTCGCCCTTACCGTCATTTGTTTCATCCGGAGATGGAGAGTGGATCATTGACCCGCGTAGTGGCACACACATTTACAAGTGTACAGACGTCCTCGAACGCAAACATTGACACTTTATTCGAATTGTGTTCGTAATCGTGCTTTTATAGGCCGTGTGCCTCGACATAAAAACAATTTACTGCGTGTACTAAAAGCACATTAGCAATCAATATCAGCAGTTTGTCATCAACTCCTCCATAGAGACAGAATTAATGATACAGGCACTGCAAGCAATGCATGAAAGCCGTTGCACTAGAGAATCATGCACCGGGTAAAAGGTTGATTGTCAACGGTAATCAATGAAATACCGTTGAACTGCTGGATCACTGTGAAAAAGTTATAAGGTTACGGAATGTTTGTAAATATGTACGTATACTTCGTAAAAATGTCGATACTTGTAAGCACACGGCGGACACGGCCGCGGCCTATAAAAACACGATTTCGAACACAATTCGAATGAAGTGTCAATGTTTGCGTTCGAGGATGCCTGTGTGTGTGCGAGAGGACGTCTGTACACTTGTAAAATGTGTGTGTACCACTACGCGGGCCAATGATTCACTTTCCATCTCCGGATGAAACAAATGACGGCAAGGGCGAGTTGGGCCCGAGTTGCGCGCCGGCTAGATTCAGTAGGGTGATTCCGTGGCCATTCTGTATGTAGTACTATTAAATATTCTGTGCTTGTTAGGAGAATCTTAACGTGTAAATAGTTTATTTAAGTCTTTGCATATTTACACGTACAGCAGCCATGGTGGTCTTGTTCTAGTGGTTTGACCTACCGCATCTCATGCAGGGGTTCGATCCCGACTATTAAATACATAACTAGTAATCTGTGACTCTTACGTCTGAGTTTATACACTGAAAGAACACACAGGCAAGTGAAAATTAATGAGACCTATCATGGTTAAATTAAAAAGAGTCGTAACGAACCATGTGTACTTAAAATGAGTCAGAAAAAGCGTGGCGAAAGTGTCACCAAATAGCCTAGTACCTACCTACTACGTTATTGTCTCGCCAGTGATGAAGAAATAATGAGCCACTTACCCGCCTCTACCTAAACAACATCTTTTATTTCTAGCTACAAATAGACAGGCCAGTTGAACAATTTTGACATTCATTACTATAAGAGCGGCGACAAATTATAAGAAACAGCTTCTGCCCGTGACTTCGACCTCGTGGAATTCGGATATCGCGTTCCCGCGGGAACTATGCGTTTTTCCGGGACAATTTGTCCGTCTGTCTGTCTGTTACCTCTTCAAGCTTCAACCTTTTGACCGATTTACATGAAATTTGGCGTGGAGATAGTTGAAGTCGCGGGAAAGGACATAGGCTACTTTTCATCGCGGAAAAACACGAAGTCGCGCGAAGCTAGTAATAAATAATACCTACTCTACGAATTCAGCATGAACGTTTCTTTGTATGAAACATACAAATGTTTAATTATTTTACACAATATCTTACTTTATATTGAAACAGTTGTACATAACGAAAGAAGGTACTTAGGCGCGGTACTGGTACCACAGGTACATTTGAACTATTTTGAACTTATTATTGGAACAGATGTCTTACCTACCACACAGTAGGTAGTTTAGGTACTACCAACCTACGGGTTATTTAAATTCAATGCCAATTTACCGACGGCGTAATCGCAAAAGATCGTTTTTCGGCTCGTTTACAGGGCTTATGTTAATTACGAGTGGGAAACATGTAGGCTGGTAAGGCAATTCGCGAGATCGCAGGCAATTTATAATCGGTGTTTATACAGCAAATTATGTGGATGGTTGACAACTGCCAGTTACATCAGCGCTTGGTAGTACGACCACATATTTGGAACCTGTTTTGAAACTGCAGAATTCGTCGTGTTTATGTTGGTAAGGTCCACATCCACACGTAGTACGCACGCTTAATTGATTAAAGTTATGCGACCAAGTAGTGCCTCTTGCGTATATTTTTACCTAAAGAAAAGAAACCCCTCGAATAAGTTTGTAGGTATATTCTTGCCAATTTATGATTCGTTATTTTTGACAGAAAACTAGAGATGTCTCGGATTTATTTGCTGGGTATAGAACACATTATTACTGTCCATGTGTGACACATTTTCACCCGAGCAAAGCTCGCCGGTCATCCACGTACCTACTAAGTTATGAACTTTTAATAACTAATTAATAGATCAACATTACAAGGTACTGCAATACCTACCTGGGAGGCGTGAGGAGCCTCCAAGTTTCCCACGGACCGCTAGATTTATTACAGACAGCTGTATGTTGATTGTGAGCTTCAACTCACGCTCGCAAGGTGGTTCAGTGCCATCGTCTCTGAATCTTGCACATGTTGGAGTCGGCTATTATAGTCTACTCCCGGAAATTAAAGCCGTTAATAAGTAAGTAGCAGACTGATCTCAGGACTTTGTTTCATAGACTAAGCTTTTACAACAGTGTATTTGTTCCAGCCATGAGTAAATCAATGTTTTTTAAAAATCAGTATCTGAAAGACAACGTACAGTCGTAACTATGTTTGGCATGTAGGTTCGTTAGGTAGTGTACGGGACCACTAAGTTGATTTCTCGAAATTCCTACGGGAACGCGAAAAAATGGGACCTATATAGGTACGCGGCCACTGACTTTCAGGATCTAGGTACACATTGTAAGTATTATTTTTGTGTCTCATCTCCAGGAAAGTTCATAGCTTAATCAGGAAGTGCCACTGACATAGCAAGAATCAAAACACGCACCGTTTTGTTTGAAATACCACAGTAAAACTCACTAGTGAAGCTAAGTTATATATAACTGTCTTCTAAAAAATCTCAACGGTAAATTTTTATATTCGGCTTATTGAAGTAAAACCGGTATTGTTGAAAATCCGAATAAAATACGAGCGGCTGACCCGCTGAACTTTTTCATTCAAACCTCAAAGAAAGACGTGTGTGTTCCCACGAAATAAACACAAGTAACCGTAGCAGAGGAACATTGCATTCTACTTTTAACATCAATTTCATACTTGATACTTAACGAAAGATTTATTGCCAATCAAAAAAAAAACACAGTTCAAACTTATTTTGATCGGAAAATAAGGAGCGTTTTTTCTTAAATACATATTTAAGCGACATGAACAATATGTAGCTACCTACTACAAAAGAAACAAAATCATTTCAAATATTACATGTAGGTACTTATTGTTTTATTGAATAGAGAATAATTACGTGTAGCATTGTGGAAGGGAAACTAAGTACCTAATACCTGCAACCAGGGACCAAATAACATAAGGAGCTCTATTCGAAACGATACATAGGGAAAGGGAAATTCCATATCCCTACCGTTAAAGCGTCACGGTGTTGAAACAGAACTTTAAGCAGCTAAATTTAAAGTTAAATTTGAGCGCCGTGACGCTTTGACGGTAGGTATAGGAAATTTCCTTTCCCCTATATAACGTTTGGAATAAAGCCCAAGATCTTCTGAATTATTTATGGATTAGACAACTATAGGTAACATAAAAGATTTGATTTGTCAGAAATAACATTCTTCAATGGACACGTCATTTTTTATAATATGAGAGAACATAATAAATAGTTAATTACGATTTTAATGAAGAGCAACTCATTAAACTGCATAATAATATATAATTCACTGGGCAAGATGAAAGGCACTGAAGACAATGGCGCCGAGCGACACCATTGCGTGCGGGATTTTGAACAATTCTCCGCTTGATACCTAATAATGAAAAGTATGTACGAATTCATGAAGACTTTTCAAGTTTGGCGCGCGTTATTTGTTTATTTTACTATTGTTATTTATAGCCGTATAAAGCCGCATTAGGTTGTCTTAATTTAGGTACTCGTACTAGATGTCAAGTAAGCTTAGATTATTTGCACTTTGAGATTGACAACTAAAATTGGTTGAAAGGAAGAATAAATGAAAACAAAGGGGAATTATGTTTACATTTACATCTTTTTAATATTCAACATGAGCAATATTTACTACTTAGTTCTCAAGAACTGTTTCAAAAGCTGTGTTTGTCAAACTATCGCTCAATTTGATCCAAATCAAGCTGGTTGTAGTGGTATAATGGTATCGTCACAATGGACCATACAATGTTATACAACCAGAGTCGCCATTGTTGCTACTCGATAGCATCTCGCTTGCTGATGAGCGTTACACCAAATGGAGTGTAGACTGTGACGAAATTACCACAGATTGTTCGTAATAAGACGTTTATCAGTTATTATCCGAAAATGATTTTCTATTATGATTACAAACATACATTTATTTGCTATTGGGACATTTTGTGCTCGAGAGAGCCTAATCTATGTTTTGTAAAATAGGCTGTAACTGTACCACGTAACAACTAACCAACTAATCCAACCCATTTTGAAAAAAAGAAACACATTTTCAACACTCTTGGACGACATGACCATTATTTTTGTCATCCGCTTGTTCGTGTACATAAATCCTTAGTAAGTAACATTACGTACTCGTACCTACCAAATACATGCATCAAACTTTATGCCGCGGCTGCACTAGCGTTTTTGGATTGGTCCTATTTTCTTTTTTGTAACCCTCAGGTGAATCCAGAATTTCACTAGGAAGGATTCAGAACGTGATAACACGGATGAAAAATTTAGGATAATAAGTTACTACTACTACTACTACTACAGCCTATTTGCGTCCCACTGCTGGGCACAGGCCTCCTCTCATCACGAGAGGGTTTGGGCTATAGTCCCCACGCGGGCCCATTGCGGATTGGGGGCTTCACACACATCTTTAAATTACTTCACAGATGCGTGCAGGTTTCCTCACGATGTTTTCCTTCACCGAAAAGCTCAGTGGTAAATTCAAATTGAATTAATAATTATTATAATAAGTTAGGATTATCGTAAATGATTTCAATTGCAGTCCTATGAGTAGATCGACTACACTAGCACAAGTGCAGTGGCGCGGGCGCAAGGCCGCCGCCCACGCTCCATTCACAACGCTGCACCGTCGCATTGAGCGTTCGATAAAGTGACATAACGGAGATAACCAGAGCAGACCAGATCACAATGGCATTTTTGTCGACAATATCCTTCAGGTGATTGAAACTCCATATATGAAATCAATGTGTGCCTTTGTTGTCTAGTTTGAATCCTTCATAGTGATTAAAAAGACTTGAGAAAACGTAGTCGACCATAACAAAAAGCAAAAATTGAAATTGAATTGAAATTAAAATATGATGATCGGATTGCCCAAACAAATTCAGGATCAGGGACTATATTCGAAGTCTTAAAATAAGGACCTCCCTGTTCCCTATAGGATCGCTCACGCGTCGCGTGAACTTTAAGCGGCTAGATTTAAAGGTTCAACTTGACGCGTAAGCGATTCTATAGGGAACAGGGAGATCCCTATTTGACTTCAAATATAGTCCCAGCTTTTATCCACTCGCGTCATTTAAACAATTGAGGAAATCATCGTCAACAACCATTACCCCCACCCACGATACCCACGACGCAGCTGTACGTGTCCCGCCTGCATCACTCCACTAAGAGCGAGGAGATTGTGGAGTATGTAATGTAAGTACGAGTGAAGACCAAATTCACCCTGAGGGTTGAACGGTTGGAGCCACGCCACAGCGCGAATTTTAGTTCGTTCGTGGTGAGGGTTCCCACCGAACATCTGTCAACCTTCACGAGAGAGGAATTTTGGCCGAAGGGAGTCGTGTTCCGTCGCTTCCGTGGAAGACTGGACAGCGATTCCAGAGTGCGCCTCACGACGAAGAAGCAATCGTGTTAGTTTTTAAGATTCATTTTAATATGTACCTATGTTAGTCTTTAAGGTATATGTAATATGGGCCTAGATGCCCGAAATAAAATTTATTATTATTATTATTAACCTAGCACTATAAGAACAAATTAAAGAAACACATTTAGGTATCCTATGATTTCTATGAAAAGCGTCCACTATGGGTGTCATGTCGTCAGACATCTTGTCTAGCAATCATCAACCATTTATTGCGTGTTCATTAATGTTCACAGCATTAGTAACGATAGTAATGATTTAGCTGTTTAGTTCTTCATTATCATTATAATCAATCAACTCAATCATTTGTTATTGAAATCTCACTTTCATTTGTGTCTTAGAAAGTAATGATGTGCTTAAAAGTTATTAGGTACTGTTTTTAGCTCATGCGAATAATATTTCCCCATAAAATAAGCGTACCTAATGTACCTAATGGTATGTGGCCAACTTAGTGGGAAGTTGTAATGTACAGATTTTAAGTTGAGGATTTTCTCATCTCCATCCTTCTACCGAACACAAAGCCGCATGATATTGGTAAGTGCTTATTTGCAATGTTATTGGTACCTAAGTATAGGGCAAATACATGAAATCCTTATTACACTGAGTGAATAAAACATATCACGGGCGTGCCAGCATGTCCCTTGGTTCTGCCGCCCGGTCCGGTGAAAACCGGATCCGTTTTCTAATCGTATGACCTGAAAGTCGACGGTTGAAAATGGACTTGGAATTTGAAAATGATACATCCTTTTTACGTCGTAGTACTTACTCGTACTGACTTTTGCGAGAGTCCGTAAACGGATATCGTATATAAATAAATAAATAAATAAAATTTGTTTATTGTCAGGTGAAAACCCATAGAAATTAGAAATTAGAAATTACAATTTAGAATTAAGTTAAACATATTAAATTAAATTAGATTAGTATATAACTTATCGTATATTTAATCTAGGTTTTAAGTTATAAAGATAGTCTAATTTTATGCAAATTCCTTGTAGCGTCATTGAGGAACAAACAGACATTCGAACTTATGCATTTTTTTCATTTTGACTTCTTAATTAGTGTACTTTCGCATTACGATATGTGCAACATGTGTATGAGAGAAAAATGATGATAATCTCTAATCCCGCAAGGCTCGGACTTTGGTCCCTAAGCGTTTTGTAAAATCAGAACGATATTCTGCCCTTTTAAGGAGTACACTAGAAAGTACGGGAAGAGCATTACTGTCGTAAAAGGAAAGATAGATATATGATTGAAATAATTAACTTATTTGAAGAAGTACAGCTGCAATTAGCTTTTCACAGTTCGCTATAAAAGGCGTCTGGTGAACCGGGCGCCACTCCGGTAACGTGAGATATACGGAGAGAGCCAAATGCGGGTGAGCATTTACTAACCATTCTCTGTCTTGATAGGGGCAATATGTAAGGACATGTGTTGACTTTAGAGGACTCATGTTTCATTGTAAAAGATTCGAAGGAAAAGTACATCAAGTGGAGAAATTCAGAACTTTCTATATGCATCGTATCAACGTTTATTTATTTGCCTTGTCCGAAAACAAGTAAGACTTTATAGCAATCCGCGGCTTTCCCGGCAGTTGACTGACTCCCTTATAATAGTTGCACAACAGAATACCTTCCCACAAGCTAATGACGTCTAGCGGTATAGGTAAATACACAAAGCAGATCGTTCACGAACGGTGTACACTGCTGCTTCTATCATTATACGCCCATAAAAGTGCAAAGCCACTGCGTAATGTAACGTGGCGATTGAAACGTTCGTATTTGATACAACTCATGGTAAACGCCTTATGTGGAGCTCTCGTTCATTATGTAAGAGGAGACATTACGGTTGTGAGGTATAGCCAACGGTACTTGATAGTTACATGTTTAATTCAGAACGTTACAAAATGTCCCTTTTTAAGGGAAATCTTGGAATTTCGGTCGGTAATCTGGTAGAATTTAAGTTCACGGATTGCATGTCAATTTTATAGTTCACACTCACACTGCTTTATTTTGTACTAGCTTCTGCCCGTGACTTCGTACGCGTGGAATATAAAATTGCCGATAACTTTTCCTTCCGACATCCGATTTTGATCAAACATAGCTTAGCTCTGTTGCTCCAAATGATGCTCTTTGAAAACTGCATTCAAATCGGTTCAGTAGTTTCGGAGATTAACTTTAACAAACGGACAGACATGCAGAAAAGATTTCTAAAAATTGCTGTTTTGTGGCCTACCATACATCTTTAGACCCCCCCGGTTCTTTTTTTGAACTTTTCTGTCTAATGTTCTCCACGCCGCCGGGTTGTGCTCTTTTATTATAATGTATTATAGATAGATAGATAGATTAAACATACATTTAAAAAAGAAATGTATGTAGAGATAAAAGAAAATGCTTTGAAGTCAATTTTAAATTAAATCAATAATCATAGGCTGCTCTCACCGAAACAAAAGCGAATACCTTCACAATTTAATCATATACCTATTACCTACTACTACTAATACTACTACAGCCTATTTGCGTCCACTGCTGAGCACAGGCCTCCTCTCATCACAAGAGGGTTTGGGCTATAGTCCCCACGCGGGCCCAGTGCGGATTGGGGACTTCACACACATCTTTGAATTGCTTCGTAGATGCGTGCAGGTTTCCTCACGATGTTCTCCTGCACCGAAAAGCTCAGTGGTATAATCAAATTGAATTTCGCACATGAGTAAACTTAGAGGTGCGAGCCGGAATCGAACGCCCGACCCTCTGCATGAGTGGCGGTAGGTCGAACCACAATGCCACCACGACTTATATTACCTACTATTACCATGATATTACAATCGACTACACGTAGATATGCCGACTACTTCACAGTAATAATTGGATATGAAGTGGTCGTAAACCAAAGCAGTTATTGAATTAGTTAGATGATCGTTTGAATACATTACATACGTGATGAGTTGATTATTCAATGTTTATTAATGGTTATTACTAAAACTGGTTCGTAATAAGTGAATCAAAATTTATTTCACAGTTTTAAATGGTTTTAGATTCTCCTATATCCCTAAATAAGGATTCACTATTAGCCTATTTAGCAAGATGTTATTTATGTATATCATTTAGTGAGCTATTCGTGGAAATTGATCTCGCAATTCAATGGGGATGCCGACAACTTTTTTTTCCTTAGTCTATCAGGAAGATTATTGAAAAGTATTGGACACGATTTTTTTCTTTTTTCACGTAATCAAACTTATACGGAGATATATTGAGTTGAAATGTCGCGTGACGTCACGGTTAGGTACGATTTATACCTAACGGTGACGTAGTTAGCCTCCACTCTCCAACTTCAATGCGTTTTAACTTAGTCATTCTTTGTTAATTTGATGAAACAAAAAATACGTGTCTAATGTTTTTTTATTACCTGACTGACGGGCTAATTAGAATTTCGATTTATTCACCCTGTCGTCATCCCTTTCAACGCCAAGGACACCTAAAATTGCCAATGCGCTGCCGTGCCTGCTACGATAACGAAAGCTAAAGGTGTCTTAGTTAAGGTGCACTTGAATCATAAATAAATGTATAATGAATCGTTTTAGATCTATTTTTATCGATTCACATGTTACTTTAAATTCACATGCTTGGCGTCTGACTGATCACTTCATTCAAATTATTATGAGTGTCGAAAAGGTTATGGACTCTATTGGTATAATATTTAAATATAATCTGTGCCAAATGGGGGACTACTGTATTAATTTCGGTTCCCTATACCTAGTTTTGGGACTAGGGAAATCCCAGTATAAGAGTCCAGGGGCTATTCAGTCTTAAAATAGGGATCTCCCTGTTCCCTATAGGATCGCTCACGCGTCGCGTGAACTTTAAGCAGCTAAATTTAAAGTTCAACTTGACGCGCGAGCGATCCTATAACGAACAGTGAGATCCCTATTTAAGATTTCGAATATAGCCCCAGTCTCTTCAATATGCTCAATAATCGAAATCACGAATCGAAAATTTTCATGATGTTTCGAAATAGTAAGCACATCGTCATTATCAGTTTCAGACATGGCATTTCATTCTCATACTCATTTATTATTTCTTTGTTTGTAGGTATAGATTTTTATTAAGGTCTAAATAATAGATAATAAGTTCAAGTTAAGTTAAAAATGTACCTACCAACCTTTGGGATGTTAAATAAAGTTTTGTCTATGTCTATGTCTATGTCTATAATCAACACTTGGGTTTGTATAGTTAATTCGACATTCCATATGTGCTCTTCTTCATATTTATATGATTTTTCTCTTGTAGAACTTTCTCTGACTTAGGATACCACTGCCCCGACGTCAGTATTTGCACGCAGCTAGCTGCATTTGTTCGGTAATCTCTCTATCTGGAAGCACGGCAGATTTCTCGCGATGGAAGGCTCAAGATTCACGATAAAAGTGCGCACGCGGCTCTGGTTACAGGCGATAGCGGAAGATTGTACATGAAAAAACTATATCTCATCGAATCAATCTAGCTTCAAATCAAAATCGTAACATTTGAAGCTACTCTTAGATTATGCAGGAAAAGTAGGCTAAGCAAACGATTATTCGTTTACTTCTAGATATGGCACGCAAACGTCGAGTTGCGGAAAACCAGCCCGCGCAAACCTATACTTCTAGATATCATGTGAAATAGATTCCTTGAGAATGAAACGTGATTGTTTTTTTTTTCATTTATGTAATATTCACAAATATTTTCACAAATACCCATTTATGTTTTCTTCTGAGATGTCAACTAGGTATCCATCGAAAACGGGACGCTTATTGATTACCTAATACGGTTATTTTTTATAACATGAAAAATCTGGTCATGAGATTACGAAAGAAACGAGAATCTGTGACCAAGTCAGCTATAAGCATGAAATCGCCACTGCCCACTTCAAAATCTAGCTAGCAGGTTGCACAACGCTTCCGCTCATGGTTTGCAGGGCGGTGCACCGTGCATTCCACTCGCGCACGCGATCGGTTCTAGTCCGAGAGCGCTGGAATGCGATGCGGGGCCGATACGATACGGCACTGCTTCATTACTGGCCTATCTTCATTGAAGGCCTATCTATTGGAGGCCCATGTACTGGAGGCCCATTCGATTCGCGCGCCGAGATGCATGCGAACGAGCTATGCCGGTTGGAATCGATCCATAATCGATAAGTGTATTTAGATTAAACAAACAATGGTTATTCTATTATTGAATACCACAAATCACTAACTTACAAAAATGTTAATACCTACTTATGAACGAATAGTAGTATGGTGTATTACTACTACTATTACAACAGCCTATTTACGGCCCACTGCTGGGCACAGGCCTCCTCTCATCACGAGAGGGTTTGGGCTAGTCCCCACGCGGGCCCAGTGCGGATTGGGGACTTCACGCACATCTTTGAATTACTTCGCAGATGCGTGCAGGTTTCCTCACGATGTTTTCCTACACCGAAAAGCTCAGTGGTAAATTCAAATTGAATTTCGCACATAAGTAAACTCAGAGGTGCGAGCCGCAATCGAACCCCAGACCCTCTGCATGAGAGGCGGTAGGTCGAACCACTAGGCCACCACGGCTTCCGAGCTTTCGGTATGGTGTATGTATACAGCTAATACAACAGCAATCTCTACCAGACAAACTTTGGATATGAATAGGTACTTATGCGGCATTTGTCGTTCTCATAACAAAAAGGTACCTAAATTATAAGTATCTGGAAAATGAATATTGTTGTCTTAATGAATATTTTAATGAATAAGTAAACTGTAATGATTCTATATGTTCATGACAAATTTGTATGCCTGTCTATAGGTAAATTATGGTGATACTATTTAGTTATTAAGATCTTTGTACACCCACTTTTGATAAATCAATTTCATTCATTCATTCAAATAGACTAAGTATACCTAGGGCCGGTTCCTATATCCACGTAACGCCTCGTTTTGCCTTACGAGGCGTAGGTTTTCCTACCATCCGTAGGCAAAAAGCGTTCCTATATACGCATCCGCTACCGATACCTTGCTACTAACGGATGATGGTAAAGTTGGTAACCGCTCGTTAGCAATTTGTATGAACTTTGACAGATTGACCGTTCCTATATTAAAAAGAAAAACTGTCGGTTAAGCTGTCAGCTTGACGTTTTGGCAAATAGATGAATCTCCAATAACGCCTCGTTAGTGGATTTAACCGCCCGATTTCGGCCGGTTACGGAGATACCGACGGATGTGTTAAAAATAAAATATATAAAAATGCAATTTGTATGTGATGTTAGTGACGAAATAATCGCATCCCGTGAGGCCAAATCACCAAAAAAATGCATTATCACTATAACGAGACCTGCAAAACCCTACATATTACGAGCACAGAGACCATCGCTCGCTGCCGCGCAATTCCCACGCGATTCCAATGCGAATTTTAATTGGAAATTGGATCAAATAATCATGAAGTAACAGCCAGGTTAGTAATCTTTATTTTTATAATCAATATGTCGAGGTAGCGGTCTGAAATGAAGACAAATTAATGACAAACTTGGCTTGAATGAATGCCCTGCAAAGTTCTTTCTTCCAGTTTTTATTTCCTTCTTAAATGCTTGAATATCTAAGGATATATTGTAAATTTTCCTAATTCCAAAGTCAGAAACGGTTTTTACACTGGTTACCTACTAAGAAATAGTATACATGTATACTTTTTAAAGAGAAATACACATCAAATAATCTGAACTAATGCATGACACAAATTACACAAATGAGATTCAATAAAATCTTTGGCAGATTTATATAAAATGACACATAAAAAGAAACCCAAGCCTTGTTATGTTGACTTGTTATGTTCTGTGAGGAGAGAATAATACATTGTGTGTTTTGTCCTTAGATTCTGAAATTATTGAAGAAAACAGGAATAAAATGTCTCTGAGCTGCGGCCTTATATTACCAATGACTCGATAACCCGGCTCTTGATGTTATCAATGCCTGAGCCTGAGATACCTAGTCAAGAAGCTACTAAATTAAACAGAAGACAGAAGAATGCAGACTGATAGAAATTTTACACAGTCTAGTTTAGTCAATACAATGGATAAAGGTGTATTAAGCAGATTTGTTTTGAAATGATCATTAAATATATATTTGTCTTTTTTTATCTGTTTCATATTCATCTTCTTTGTGACCCTTAGGTAGATTTTTTATAATATGGGTAGATCATGTACTGATCCACAAAGCGGTGGGGCTTAGTGGTTCGACCAACTGCCTCTCATGCAGAGGGTCGGGGGTTTGATTCCAGCTCGCACCTCTAAGTTTACTTATGAGCTTTTCGGTGAAGGGAAATATCATGAGGAAACCTGCATGCATCTGAAAAGTAATTCAAAGATTTGTGTGAAGTCCCCCAACTCGCACTGGGCCTGCGTGGGGACTATAGGCCGAGGCCTGTGCCCAGCAGTGGGACACAAAAATAGACTATAGTTGTAGTAAGTAGTAGTATTAATAGATTGATTCACAAAAGTAGGCATGAATGGAATGAAAGAAATTAATGTCACTTGTCATTCTTATAAAGGAGGGTTTTAATATTCTGTACATTTGGGAGGTCATGAGGTTATAACACAGGGATTGACCAAAATTACTTTGATTCAACCTATATGTCTCCAGTTTGTGAAGCAAACATAGACTAACAGACAAACTATTATATATCTATAACTAAATTCCAGATACCATCAAAAATGAAACTCATTTCTTTAAATTTAAATGTAGCTTAAAAAATCTTTGACTTGAGAAATGTATTATTCAATAAGATGTTCTCAATGAGACAGATATTTAATATTCTCTAACTGAATCTAGAATATGTATTGATGCAAAATACATTTCTAAGAGTTGTTAAAGGCTGTGGTATATAATAATTATCACTGCAGGATTTCTCCCCACTACTGGGCTATAAATATCCACTCCACAGTGGGATACCTAATGCATTCATGTGCCTACAGCCCTACATAAAGATATTTTTGAAATTTTCATTATACATATAGGTAGGAAAATATTAGTGAAAAATACTTTCTTTTACTAAAATGATTTAAATTTTTAATTTAAATCCATACTAATAGGAATAAATTTGTTTGTTTATACTAATATTATAAATGCAAAAGTATCTTTGTCTGGCTGTTACCCACACTTCAACCGCTGGACCGCTTTAGATGGAATTTGGTATGGGGGTCGTCCCAGGAAAGGACATAGGTTACTTTTTATCCAGGAATAAGATACACTTGTGTTGGGAACGGGAAGGGAAGCAAAAATGTGATGGTTTATCTAGTAGGTAGGTACACCTAGTATAGTTAGTTTATATATAAAATAACAGATTACAAAAATAGATAGAAATATTTTATTTATCATATATGGCAAAGATGTCACTGCAAGTAAAATTCACAATTCAGTTTGCATTCCTTAAAATAATATATTGCTCTCTTGATCAGCTGTTGGAGGTCATTCTTCCATGGGGCCATCATATTTAGATCATAGATATTCCAGAACTATATGGTGTAGTTATAAGTTTGATGCGGGTGCGGGTGGCACTTGCAGCCCTGTTTACTCCTGTAGTACGATGAGTTGCCAATATTTGTCCTCTGTCAGTTTATTCACTGTTCAGCCATACCTGGAGGCCTTTCTCTCGGTTTTAGTCTGAAGAGATCAGGAGCATGCTTTCTGGATAGTCCATATGAGCTTCTGTTTTTTTACCTGGGCGGAATGCAGCCTATGTGTGCCCGTAAAAGGTATATCGCCGGGTCGCCGGCATTGATACTCATGACGGTGAATCCCTTTAGATTTTATCCAGTTCACGGCGGAGACACTGTTCGTTCGCGTAGCGGAGCAATAGCAACTGCGTTGGTACTGTTGGTGTATGAAGACAATAATTGTCTCCACCAATGCTTTATTCATGGAGTGGTTCAGCTGAGTCTAACCGATACGTGTGCCGTGCCGAACGATGCTTGTTTTGTTTACTTATGTTATATTTTCGAGTCTAGTTTTGCAGCGGCTCTGGCTCTGATTGGATTCTGATCAGGTTACATTACAAGATTACAACTTCGAGAAAGTTATTGCTAGGTAATTAAAATCAACATTGTAACATGAAATTATAGTACCTAATATTAAAACCGTATCATTTCACTGCAAAAAGTAATGTGATCAGAATTTAATAATTAAACTAAATGAAAATCACTTAACATATTTTGCTTTAAACGGAACGGAAATACAGATTACCAACAGACGACAATGTTTTTGACCATGGAGGTAACATGGGGGACATGGAGGTACCTATTAACTATCACTTATGTACTATTACCTCCATGGTTTTGACAGTTCGGTCGGTAGGGTCCTATCGCTTACGGTCCGTCACGAAAACAATATATAGAAACACCAGCTTAACCGATACCGGCTGGTAGCTTCCAGAGGCCACTTACCGTTACCGGTAACGGATGGTTGAATATAGGAACCGGCCCCTAGTCTAGTTATAATTTAAGTACCTTTTTGTTATGAGAAAATGGCAATCTAGCGCAGAATCAAAACAGTCGATCGATGTTCCTTTCAAAAGGCCTTCGTGGACTATAAAAACACGCGAAACTGCCAGTAACGATGGTTTCGAAACTATTTGATTCACAAAGAAATTATCGAGAATCGTATAACGAGATAAATAGGTAAATAACTAAACAATGTACAATTAACAAGTACCTATTACAGCATCGCGCCGTAGTTATAGCAAAGTGGTATGTATGTTTGTGTATATTTTAAAATGTAGTAATTAATAAGTTAATTTCGTCTTTTGATGTTGCGTCTAGGCGATTGTGGTTTTCCAAAGTTGACCGTGGAAAACCTCCTAAACATCTGCGGTGCGTATTGTTGATCTACAGCGCCTTTTTTATGTCGATGGTATTGGCAAACGAGCGCGCAGCCCACCTGATGGTAAGTGGTCACTGCGGCCCATGTACACCGAAATCCTTTGATCCCCATTAAGGAACCATAAGATCTTGAATGCGTTGCCTACCGTGAGGCCTAAAATGGAATGCCTCTGTGGCAGAAATTTCACCGGCTGCCTTAACCCCCTACCGGACACAACAGTGCGAGCACTGCTATTTGGCGGCAGGTTGGCGGGGAAAGACGGTGGTACCTCCCCGGAAGGACCTAGCACCAGGCCCTACTACTACCCAAAGCTAGCCTGTTCGTTTGCCCACCTATGTCATAAAAAAAGAAAAACACTCACCAGGTAGCAGTCGATGGGTTTTTCCTTCGGTCGATGGTAGGCCTTCTGCAGCTCCGTCTGTTTGAGCGCGTGCGCAATGTGCAGCGCGCTCGCGTCGAACCGCCCGTACTGGTAGTCGGGCGCGTCGCGCGACACCTCACGCGCCGGCGACGCGTGCACGCTGCCGTTTGTCGCGCGACTCGGGGACACTGGGGAGAGAGGTTTTTTTTTAATACGGTTGCTCAAAATGTATTCATTTCATATTTTTTACTTTTTTAGGGTTCCGAACCTCAAGAGGTAAAACCGGAACCCTTATAGGATCACTCGTGTGTCTGTCCGTCCATTGGTCACAGTCGATTTTCTCAAAAACTACTGGACCGATTAAGTTGAAATTTGGTACGTATATGTAAGTTTGTAACCCAAAGACGGACGTATAACGAAAATAAATGAATTTTAACCCCCCCCCCCCCCCCTATTTTTGGGGACTATTTGTGAAAAAATATTAATGAGATGTTTTTCAAACTACATATATTCGTGTGACATATCAAATTAAAGTATGTACTTCTTATGAGGTTTTCAAATATACATTTTTTCTTTTTTGGTTCGATAGTCGATTTATTTAAGAAAATAGGCGAAAAATGACCCCCCCCACCCCTTATCTCCGAAATTACTCGACCTAAAATTTTGGAAAAAATACGGAGGATAGTTATTCGCGTGGAGGGGTCCACGCGAGTTTAACTCGCTTCTTGGCCTATTTTTATTTAATGTCGTTTGATACACGAGCGAAATTGTCACTCGTCCCTACATATATATTAATAAACTCGACTGTACTCTATCTATTTATCAGCGGTTTGCACCGATTTCTGAAAATTCGAACCGTAACAAGTTCCTCAACTTCTCAACACATTTTTCATTGTCTACGGCCTCAACTATCGGGAGGGCATGCGCGGCGTAAACAACAGGTTTAACGGGCCGCATAGTAATCAACGATCAAGCGATGACCGCATCCACCGCTCCGATCCGCTCATTACACGCAGCAATTAATATTGGGACTCGGTAGCCGGTAGTTTTGCCATATGGTTTCTACAATTTGTAGTTTTGAAGCGTCTACGTTACACATAAATCAAGTAGGAGTATCTTGTGCATTTACCGACCGAACTTCAGCTCGGGTGGAAATAGCAAAACTGAGTTTTTCCATATAGGTTTTATGAGAACAAAGCCGATAAAAGGCCAAAGTACACAGGCTAAACCACCGGTCGTAGAAAGCTGAAATTTGGCATGTAGGTTCCTTGGAGATTGTAAGGGAGCACTAAGAGAGGATCCCGAAATTTCTACGGGAACGGGGGGAAATGGGAATTTTACATTTCAATGTTTACGCGCATACGAAGTCGATGATTCTACCTATTATACCTGCGGACGTGATGTTTTAAAGAGAACATGTACCGACATGTTGTCCATAATTAAAACTCAGTTCTGTATAATGTTCATAATTACTATCTTGAACATGGTAATTTGACGCATAATTCTAGCATCTTTACGCTCCTACGACTGTGCTCATTACCAATTGATTAGATTAGACCATTAACATGTTATTAACTTTATTACGTTCAAGGTGGACTGCAAGTAGAAATACCAGGTATTATTACCATATAGCTGGATTGTACGGCAAGAGGTATTGTTAGGATCCTTAAATTAAAGAATGGACTGTATGAAAAGGCTGGTATATTCGCCGTCTTAAATTACATTAAAATTTGGTCAAATAAAATAAGTCAACAATAAGGCAACGGTCGACCCTTCAATCGTCCGTTGCCGGTGGTGTCCGATCATATGAAGCTATCTCCATCCCTGCTAAAACACATACATCCTTTTAACGTTCGTTTAAGGCCGTTCCCTGACCCAGCATCGTCAAATTGCTCATGTAAGATCATACTTTTCTAAAAAATGTGAAAAGTTAAAAATATGAAGAAAAAAAAGCATGATTATAATTATCATCCTTCCATTGACAGCTTTTGTTATATGTTTCACGAAACTTCGCTCGATACAATTTAATTCCAAAGTAACCTCTAACTCGAACCTTTAATCCAACTTTACTGCAGTTTATTATATCAAACAGTGTAAAACTAAATATAACATAAAAAATATCCATATTATATGCATACATTGTCAGCTTTATAAATGCCATGTTTTTAGACGGTATTTTTATAGAAATTAAAACGCGTTAAATACTAACTAAATCGGGCGTTCTGTGCGTAGCGATTTCTCTTTCACTCGTTGTACGAGTGACAGTGACGGCTGAGATGGGTATAGGAACGGCCTTAAGCAAATATATCACGGAAAATTTCAATTTCTAAGTTTCGACGATAACTGCTTTCTTGCAGGCGAGTTTTTTTTGCTATGAGACTAATACGAAGTACTACTATGTTTTGATATGTCAATTTTTCTAAGTATTTTTAGTGGTACTCTTGGTGACAATTACAAAGTTTAACGTTCAACTGTTCAAGTACCTACTAGTACCTAGGACTCTTGTTTATACCTACATTGTTTCGAGAAGAGAAAACAATACGTGTTTATAGAACTACAGGACTAAATGTAGAGCTTTGTTCTCATAAAAAACGCTATACTGATTCTGAGAAATAATATGAAACATGTCGACATTTGATACTTGAATTATAACTTATAGCACGACCCAACTTAGAAGGCGCGCGGCGAAGCACTTAAGCCGTTGACGCAGAGTCTATTATTGCTTAATCCACGCGCCTTCTAAGTTGTGTAAACCTGTACTAACGTTAGACTTCAACGGGCGAGTGACTACCAAAATAATACCTCTCCCATTTCCAAATTGTAAAACAAGATTACCTACCTATTTGTTTTTGGTGTGTTAATACATAGGAACCACATCAGGTACAGTCGTCATCAGATAAATGTGAACAAACAAGGTGACCATGAATATCTGAACACGATCTTATTGTCAAGACTCAAGACGTTAGTGAGTTCAGAATTCAGGGCCTATATTCGAAGTCTTTAAATAGGGATCTCGCTCTTTCCTATAGGATCGCTCATGCATCGCGTGAACTTTAAGCAGCTAGATTTAAAGTTTAACTTGACGCATGAGCGATCCTATAAAGCGAGATCCCTATGCCCGAGATATCATCATCATCATCATCATCATTTCAGCCGAAAGACGTCCACTGCTGGACATAGGCCTCCCCCAAGGCTCGCCACTCCGACCGGTCCTGTGCTACTTGCTTCCACCGGTTTCCCGCGACCTTCACGAGGTCGTCGCTCCATCTTGTTGGAGGCCTACCGACAGCTCGTCTCCCGGTTCGCGGGCGCCACTCGAGAACTTTCCGGCCCCATCGGCCATCAGTCCTGCGAGCAATGTGCCCCGCCCAGTGCCACTTAAGGTTCGCAATTCTTCGGGCTATGTCGGTGACCCCAGTTCTGCTGCGGATATCCTCATTTCTGATTCTATCACGCAGAGAAACCCCGAGCATAGCCCTTTCCATTGCCCTCTGAGTGGCTTTGAGCCTTCTTATGAGACCCATCGTGAGCGCCCACGTCTCGGAACCATAAGTCATCACTGGCAACACACACTGGTCGAAGACTTTCGACTTGAGACACTGCGGTAATTTGGACGAAAAGACACTGCGCAGCCTCCCGAACGCTGCCCAACCGAGTCGGATTCGACGATTGACCTCTTTCTCGAAGTTGGACCTACCTAACTGGACTGTTTGTCCCAGGTATACATAATGGTCGACAGCTTCGAGCGCAGAGCCTCCGATTATTACGGGAGTTGGCACAACATGGACATTAGACATAATTTTCGTCTTGTCCATGTTCATTTTAAGACCAACTCGATCGGAAACTCTGCTGAGGTAAGCGAGCATAGTAACTGAGTTCTTCCATGGTCTCAGCCATGACTACAATGTCGTCAGCAAATCGAAGGTGAGAGATGTACTCGCCATTAACATTGATGCCTCGACCTTTCCAGTCCAGCACCTTAAAAGCATCCTCCAATGCAGCGGTGAATAGCTTCGGAGAGATCACATCTCCTTGTCTGACTCCCCGCTGCAGTGGAATAGGCTTCGTGGTCTGGTCCTGTAGTCGGACGGACATGGTGGCGTTTTCATACAAACACTTCAACACTTCGATGTACCGGTAGTCAACTTGGCACCTCTGGAGAGACTGCAGTACAGCCCAAGTCTCGATCGAATCGAAGGCTTTCTCGTAGTCCACAAATGCAAGGCAAAGGGGGAGGTTATACTCTTCGGTCTTCTGTATAACCTGCCGCAACGCATGTATGTGGTCTACGGTACTATAGCCTTTTCGGAAACCGGCTTGTTCGGGAGGCTGGAATTCGTCAAACCTGCGCGCGAGACGGTTCGTGATGACTCTCGAAAACAGCTTGTAGACATGACTCAGAAGTGAGATGGGTCTATAATTCTTCAGCAAGGTGTTATCACCTTTTTTGAAGAAGAGCACCACTACACTTCTGTTCCATGCTCGCGGCGTTCTCCCTTCGTGGATGACGGAATTAAACAGCGTCTGAAGGGCCTTAAGGACTGGTTTACCACCCGCCTTCAGGAATTCAGCTGTAATTCCGTCATCACCGGGAGCTTTGCCGTTCTTAAGCTGTTTGAGAGCCATACTAATCTCGTACAGGCTGACGTCCGGGATATCTTCGGTATAGTGTCGGGTTAGCCTAGCTCTAGGGTCTTTAGCTGGATCAGCGACGGGTGATCGGGTTGTCGTGTATAACTGCCCATAAAACTTCTCAACTTCTCCCAACAGCTCCGGTTTGGATGAAACGATCCTGCCGTCTTCGGTCTTCAACTTTGTCAATTGGCTTTGGCCAATAGACAGATCTTTGGCAAACACCTTCGAGCCTCTGTTACGCTCAATAGCCTTTTCAATACTGTTGGTATTGAATCGGCGTACATCACGCTTCAGAGACTTCGAGATCCGTCTATTGAGCTGCCGATAATGACTAGCGTCACCTGAAGACTGCAGAATCATCTCACGCCTCACCTCCATGAGCTTTAGGGTTGAGTCTGAGATTTTCTTGGTTCTTGTACGGTGGGTCTTGAAGAACTTGGACCCGACCGTATGGACAGCTTCCACAAACCCGTCGTTGTAATCGTCCACGTCGCTTTCTAGGCAAGCAAAACGGTTTTGGAGTTCGAGCTGAAAGCTCTCGGGGTTTT
The DNA here is from genome assembly GCA_963971205.1 of Aethes cnicana. NCBI lineage: Eukaryota > Metazoa > Arthropoda > Insecta > Lepidoptera > Tortricidae > Aethes > Aethes cnicana. Next base: position 2,981,409 of record OZ020290.1, on the reverse strand, counting down.
GGAGTTGGGCCGGTGCCGGGCGGAGCGTAGACTTTATCAGTCGAGATCTCTCAAGTTTCACTTGGATATTCAATGTGCCTCGTACCATACGGTGATCGCTCCCGGACTTAACCGAATTGATCACTGAGACATCATCGAATATCTGCTTCCTCGTCGACATGATAAAGTCTATCTCATTCCTCGTTACACCATCAGGGCTCATCCAGGTCCACTTTCTGTGCTCACGTTTCTTGAAGAAGGAGTTCATCATATAGAGTCCCTCCTTCTCCATGAAACCGGCCAGTAGATGGCCCCGGTGATTCCTACACCCTACTCCAAATTTCCCCACTCTCAGCTCTTCACCGTCTCGTTTGCCCAGTTTTTTTTTTTTTTTTTTATTACATATGGGCTTGCGTTTGACCCTGATCACACCTGATGGAAAGTAATGATAGGGTCTAAGGTGGAACACGCTTACCCAGAAGATGCCTATTCACTCTAGACTTGAATACACCAAGATTATAGGAGCTGGGATTAGTTTCGCGTTGAAGTCCCCCATAACAACTGTGAAGTGAGTTCTGGAGCTATGCATGGCTCTGGAAATGTCCTCATACATAGCCTCCACCTCATCGTCGGAGTGCGTCGAGGTCGGAGCGTAAACCTGTATAACCTTCAACGCATATCGTTGGGTTATTCTGAGTACAAGGCACGCTACCCTGTTCGACACACTCTCGATCTTCACCACATTGTTTGCGAGGGACTTGTGGACGATAAACCCGACACCTCCCTGGGACTGTTGGTCACCCTCCCGGAAATAGAACAGGTTACCGGACTTCAGAGTTATCATGTCCTCCCCCTCTCTACGGACTTCTGATAACCCTATGATTCCCCAACGTAACCTGCTCAGTTCCTCCTCTAATTCCAGTATCTTCTCGTCAGTCCGCAGCGTACGGCAGTTGTATGTTGCCAGGGCCAAAGGTCGTTTGTTTTGGTAGCCGGGTCTCTTCCGGGGATTAACTGTAGCACCCCCTGCCCCGCCGTTACCATGGCCGCTACCGGAGCCAGGAATAGCGGGGCCGCCGGGGACTGGGGGTCTGGGTTCCGATTGTGGCCTCATCCTTCCAGTTTTATCCCTTGGGGGGGATTGCCTTAGTCGCCACGCTTGGCAGGCGGGTTGGCGACCGCAGTATGAAGGAGGTAGTTCTCGGAGGACGCTGCTGCCCATCCTCCGGCTTTTCCCTTAGTCGCCTCTTACGACACCCACGGGAAGAGAGGGGGTGGTGCAATTCTTACCCGGCACCACACGGGTGCCCGAGATATATCTGATAGCAAATATTTAACAATCAACCAATCAACCTTGATCACCTAATAAGTGTTTTGAATGTTGATACGACACTGAGGAATCTTCATCTAAATCATACAAACAGGATCTTCGACAAAACTTTTTGATAGAAATTCCTTACATTCTAATTCATTATAAGTGGTCATCCAATCTTTGGCGATTCTGTCATAGTAGTTTATGCGGAATTTCGTTCGACATAGGGCCTACATTCCAACGATAAAGTCGCTGGAATGGTGTCAATGACCCTATCGATATCCATAAGTTACACACTATTTCACTAGGGGCTAGTATACTGGCGCTTAACACGTCTTATAAATACACATCATATAAGTACCTACATAGTATACTGGGTAGATCAAAACCATCTGACGATAATTAAACCACAGTATCGGCTTTCGATTTTAATCTAAGCATGACCTTTACAGGTTTATTCAGCTTGGTAAAAAAAAACATATTTTTTTTATATTTTCGTCCGTCATTTTTTTAAGTAGTGGAGTGGAGTGGAGTAAGTGTCATTTTCTTATTACTTTTTTGCTATGAATCGAATGAGACTAGGTATATAGTACTAATAATATAGGATCAATATTTTGCGAAATAAGTTTTGAAAAAATGCGAGCCCCATCTAAGTAGGCACTTGTACTTTTTCGTTTTTGTTTTTTCATGATGTTCTAGTTTAATTATTGTTTCTATTGGTGCGAGAAGGAATGTCAACTATGTATGTAAACTATCTATCATGCTCCGTAAACGTACAGCCAGTTTAAAGTAGGCTTTATTGGGAAATTGTAGGATTGCGCAAGCACAGTGGGAGTGAGAAAGTTTGTTCACGTTTTCTGAAATACGAACGAAGTGGACTACAATTATTGTTTGTGTGTTATGTTCTCACGATTTGGAAATAATCATATTATTATTGAATGTAAGTATCGTTGGTTTTAGAATAACTTCTAGTTAAGGCTATTGGTATATTAATAACATAAAATTCGTCCATTTGGTACTTGATAGCGACGACGATCTGGTAAACATAGGATGCCACAAATCTCTGTTCTGTTTTGCCCAAAGGTAGAGAATACCTTATGTTATGTTATGGCATTAAGTTCGCCTTTTGTATTATGTTTTTTTTTACTAAAGTGCAATAAAGTTTAAATAAATAAATAAATAATCTCGATATATATATGTATATATTTCCGTAAAAGCTAGCTAAATTATTTATCTGCACAGATTATCATTATTTATTTATCTATTTATTGAGAACAATTACAATTAAATGAATAAAAATTGTCCCACAAAACTATTATAATATTAATCAAGTATACTACATTAATATCTTAGCCATCAATTACTAGGCTATAGAATAGTATTAATATTAGGATAAGTTTTTATATAATATCAAAGTAGTGCTTTTTTAATAATCTTTTGAATTTATTTTTATTATTTTCATGTCGGATAGCTGCAGGCACGTTATTCAATATATATGGTAAGCGTTTATTGACAGTTCTGTCGCCATAATAGTTGTTGATCCTGGGGACGTCGTACTTGCCCGCAGCTGCCGACCTGGTGTCGTGACCGTGACTGGTTTTGCATAGGTTATACTCTTGATTGCCGTGTTGATTGACTGCTAATAAATATTTATGTTTGTAACTGGCCGGAAGGATTTTACATATTTTGAAAAGTTTTGAAGGGTTATCTTTACATTTACTAGCTACTTTTTTATTAACAAGGTGTTTCAAAAATCGAATACTTAGTAGGTTTTCCAGTATATATGCGCTAACTCGTATTGAGTCGATTCCGATGACGACCGCTTCTCCAACCCAAGTTTCAAAACGCAATGAGCCCACAGCTTCCATTAAAATACACTTGTGGCGCAGCGGCGACGGGCATTTTTCTGCGTTGCTCAAATGATCCAAATACGGTCACGTGTTGCGCAGACGCAGGCGACGCCAGACTTGTCAAACATGGTCAACTCAATTCTAAAAGTTGAGTAAGTGTAAAATACTTGGGTTTTATTAAATCTGTAGCTAATCGACTGCGAAACAAACTGGAGCCACTAGACTTTCAGTTTCTACTAAGCTTCCTTCGTTAAATGGGAAAAATTAAAGTTCGATATGTTTGTCATACATTAAATTTCCTTATAAATTCCAATGTAATTTTGTCGGTATTCTACATTTTCACGCTTAAAACACTGAGCCAATTTAGATTAAATTTAGTAGACATGGGTGTTAGGTAGAACTAAAGGGGTGAAAAAAGGTCGGAGTCTAATAAGAAATTACATGAAGAGGAAGTCGCGGGTCAAAGATAGAATCAGATAGTTAATGATGAGGATACCTCATAGGTAAGTATATTACTTACACAATGCGCCAAATGCGCGTGCGATTGCACTTTTATAAAATGTGTTGTTTATGGGTGATTTTTGATGAGAGGCATACTTGACAAACCTATTAGGTACGTAAGTAGTTTACTGTTGGCACAGAATAAGTCTATTGGTAGATGAAGTGAGATTAATTGGAATATTTCTTTAACACTTAAAATAAACTACTACTACATATATGTACTTAAAAACATACTGTTTCGAAAAATATACCTAAATACGGCTTGGTGGTCAAATGAGCCCACAGACACTCATCTCGCGGGCTCAATTGCCCACTTTGTTTTTTTTTCGTAGATGACTCGACCCTCACTTAACGGATAACTCGGCCCGCGGGTTCACTTGACTACTCTTTTACCGGTAAGGGTCCACTCAGCCCGTGGGTCTAGTCAACTACTATTTTACCGGTAAGTGTCTACTCAGTCCGTTAGGTCAAAGGTGTGAATGTAGGTTAGGTTCGTTAGTTATCTATATACGCCCGAAGGGCAAACTACCTAGAAATAGGGGCCCCGCGTAGCGGGGACCCGTCGACCCAGTCACATTCCTAAGTCTTTGCATATCCACGGACTGAGTGGACCCTTACCGGTAAACTAGTAGTCGATTGAGCCCGTGGGCTGAGTTGATCCTAAGCGGTAATTTAGGGGTTGAACGGGCCCGCGGGCTCAGTTAACACAGGTGGGGGTCAAGTCACCCATACACAAATTTATACGGTCAACTCAGCCCGCGGGCCGAGTGGTCTGTGGGCTCATTTGACCACCAAGGGCTAAATACAACTTAGGTATTTTTTGGCACAACCAAGTATTTTCTCATTCAAAAATTATGTTGACAAGAGAAAAATGAGTGTTATTAAAGTAAATTTTAAGTTTCTCCTAAGTATTTTTTTATTTTATTATGTACTTGATTCAATTCATACAAGCAGTTTCTTTATTTGCAAACAGTAATAAGTATATAATGAAAATTTGTCAAATTATACAATATACAAGTGCCCTACTATATCTACCTACTACCTACCGACTAGGTATATACCGACCGATGCGCTAAGAACGTTAGTTATTTACTTCATAAAAGTTTCGCATAGGTAGTTGATTTCCGAGTAGGTGTACCTATAACGCCACGCAAAAATTTGCGGAATTCTTTGACGATAAATGCCGGTCGCTGGCAAAAATCTGCATTGCCTCACGCCCTCACAATATGCGCGGAAACTCAGTTTCTCACGTTCCCGGTCGGATCGGTCATTTTCAGTACCGTTAAGTTATTACAGCGAGCTATTGTCAGGGTCCTAGTACCTGAGCTTTAGGTCACTGGGCTGCCTCCACGCCGGAGGAATGCGGCCGGCTGTTTCGCAACAAGTTCTCCCCTCTCTCTCTAACTCTATCTCCCTTTCACACGGCCGAGCGCGGCCGAACTAAGCCGAGCCTTGAAAGCTTTCGTGCGAACCTTCTTCGGAAGTCCGACTGGATTCTTGCGCGTGGAGGCTTTATTTATGCCTTTGCCTTTGCAGATTTGTGATGGCTGCTTTTTTGTATTTTCTGTAACGGTTCGCTGACAGATACGACTTGTTGTGTATAAGCGGATTCTTTCCTGTTACATTGGGACGTAATATAAATAGATAAAGGCGTTAGTGACTGACTGACTGACTGATCTAATATCAAAACGCACAGCTCAAACTATACTGGACCGATCGGACTGAAATTTGGCGCACAGAGGTAATTAATAGTTATTGTGTCGTACACGTCCGCCAAGAAATGATTTTTGAAAATTCCGCCCCTAAGGGGGTAAAAAGGGGCTTTAAAATTGGTACCTATGAAATTTCTACAGCTTACGGCTAAACCCGCTGTATCAAATTTGATGACATAGGTATGGCGACTACGGAAAAGGCCAAAGTCTACTTTTTAATCCGAAAAAACTCATTAAGTTTCCGCGGGAATGCTGCAACCGAACTCCATCCACACGGACCAAGTCGCGAGAGATGCCTTCCTAGCCTAGTATCGTTATATTGAGACAGGACAATACATGATAATAAGTCTTTAAACTAACCAAGAATAAGATTCTTTGGTTTTCCAATGTCAATGTGTATGTTATTAGCTAAGCCTGGTAAAATACAAATTGGTTCCAAAGTTACGGCTGGTAAGCCTTAGGTGGCAATCAATTTCGTCCGATCCCTGGACCATAATAATGCATCGAAACAATGGGCTAACCTTGGCCCGAGGAGAGGAGCTGACCACCACAATGAGCACAGCAATTTAAGCGCGCGTTCAAAACTTAGTCTACGTTGCGCGAACTTTGAAACTTGTAATACAATACATTGGTAGGATGTAGGTATCACTTATTTCCTTAGTTTACCACTGAATATTTGAGCTCAAAAATAAATAGTACTTAGGTAGTTAAAAGGGTCTTTGTTGTAAAAAAGATAACATCGTTTCAACCGAAAAAAATGTTTTACGCAAGAACTTTTGGAGGCCCTGAGAGCACTTTAAAACAATAGGGCCATCATAACTAGACGTCATAACGGGCAATATCAGTAGATTATTTTTGGAACTAAGACGGGGGCCAAAATATAGGAACACGAGGTCCTTCGCCTGGCAATGTCTTGTGAGAAAGAAGGTCCTGTAAGTCATAAAACAGGGAGATTTCCTATCGCTGCGCTGACGCGTCACTGCGCTCAAGTTGAACTTTAAAGTTAGCTGTTTAAAGTTCGGTTGCAAAGTCGCTACGCGTCAGCGCAGCTATAGGGAATCTCCCTGTCCCTATTTAAGACTTCGAATAGAGCCCCTCTCTGAAAATACTGGCGAGTGAAGTTCGTTTTTTTTTCATTGCTAACATGTTCAGTTCAATTACCAAACGTCATAGAAAACAATTTGATACCCTTTTGTGTCAAGGGTACGTAATGCAAATTACATTTTTAAGGATAATGCAATTTAATTATAGTTGGTCTGGAGACCTCATCCCGATATTCCCACGGGAGACTTACTTACGCGGCTAAACAAAATGCACACGGCACAGCTATGAATGCCAGATCAATTATAATCATGTCAATTATACTTAATCAGTGGATGCACGCAAACGAGTCAAGCGCAGGGTAAGGAAGTCATGACACTCATGACACATCTGCGGGAGCGAGTAACAATTGCAACAATTACATTTACTTCCCAAGGGCCTCAAGCTTCGTTGGAGATACGTTTAACGGTAATACGGACTGATACCATCGCGGTTAGAGCACATTTACCCGTCGATTTAACGGACTTTAGCCGTTTTGTTAAGAAGTATATAAAATTGTTGATTATGTACGTGAGGTTGACTCGCCCGGTTCCTATATCCAAACAACGCCTCGTTTTGCCTACGGACGGTTAAAATTTGACAGATTCTCTATGGAACAAATGTCAAAAATCAACCGTCCGTAGGCAAAACGAGGCGTTTCGTGGATATAGGAACCGGGCCTAAGAAGAAATGACAAATAAAATGTCATAAAATTCATCAACGTTTCTTCATCAACCCTACCTGTCTAATAAAACGAACATAAAAGTTATAGAGCCGCCGCAGCTTAATGCAGTTGAAACCAAATGGAGAGTTTAGTAAGAACATAATTTAACTTTGTGGTGTCGTTTGGGTAAACGAGGACACGGTTGAATGGCCATAAGCACACGTTATGGTCTAGAGAATTACTGTAAACTAAGTGTCTAGTCTATTCGTCTTTCACCGAAGTTTGCGAGAAAACAAATGTATAGTAAAAAATTAAAAACTAAGAAGTATATTTGAATGTAGAGGTAAGGTAAACATTGTCAATCTTGATTATCCATAACGCACTTATTACTGAAAGTGTTCATTCAAAGATAAGATGAAATTCCAATTGGGTTTCTATCCTGCAGCAAAACTAAATAATTACGGTTCTTGAGTTCCAAGGACCACTTCCTAGACCATTCGACTTCATAAATAGGGACTGGTATTTCCCATATCCTTATTAGGTATACGAACTTGAATGAGGCTCCTGTTTAGTGATGGAAGGTTATAATTATCTGTTTTGAAAAAGTTAGCCCGATTTGTTCACTATTTTCTGGACATACCTATCGCATTGCTGGCAACTTGGATCCACTTCCAGGCTTTGCCACTAACCCCATGTAAAACATTGCTCCTCCTATACATTTACACGTTTGTTGTCTATTTGTGGCATCAAACGAGAGCTGTAAGTAGTCAAGATAAAGCCGGAACCCCACTGTGGCGCAACACACGCATACTCTAAACTTGGATCTATTGTATGGTCCATGCATTGCGTGCCCGTGCACTGCTGTGGGAGTATCCACCTAAATTTTTATACGAAGCGTTTGTGCCCACGTGGCGCAGCTCTGCCGTACGCAGCATTGGGGTTCCTGCCTAACACTGGCTGTAGGGTTGTGGTACTCACGTTCCGCCTCATGGCTGTTCCGGGCGTGTCCGCGGATCTGCTCGTTGACGTAGTTGTTGCTGCGCGGAACGTTGAGCGCGCTCCGTATGCCCACCGACGAGTTGTCCAGGTGTCCAGGGCCTATCTTGGGAACATGGCTCGAGCAGTACACCTCCTTATCCTCCGTGTAGTGCTGGTTGTTGAAGTACGTCTGTGGATAATAGTACATTTTGATAAAAGTGCGAAAAGTTTGTCATTTTAACACGAGTCCCTAGTAATTAAACACACTATCACCGGGACTTAATCGCGTAAAAACTATTTATATTTTACCTCGACGTTTCGGCCGCGATGCAACGGCCGTGGTCACGAGACTCACGAGAAGAGTCCCGGTGAGGTGATAGTGTATTTAATATGAGTGTGTATCGCGAAAGTTTGAGACAGTCCCTAGGTATGTTGGCGCGAGCGAAAGCGAGCGTTAACACTAGGGACGAGTGAAAATTACAATTTCGCACGTGTATCAAATGACATTTTTTTAATACATTTGCATAAAAAAAGAATAAAGAAATAAATTAACAGGATGAAGCTCAAAACCTTTACACACTAGTTCGTAAAAAACAACCTTATACTTAAGCACACTAGCTGTCAAAAAACAAAAAGTGCTCGTTCAGAAATGACAAAATTTTGGCACGTTAAACAGGTATCGAAATGTTTCTTTTTGAGCATCTGTATTAAAAAAGTTTGTTTAAATAAATGGGACACTACGTAAAACCAAGTCGAGAAATCATAGGCTTCTTTCAGACTACGTGCAAGTCGAACAAGTGTAACTTTTAATGAATTCTACTTTTTACCCGACTACGCCAGACGGAGGGTTATTTCTTTCGACTGTATATGTATGAATGTATATTTATTTGCTTCGCTGTGTAGTCTAAACGGCTTGTGATGGATTTTATCTATTGAAGTGTCGTTAGATTCGCCTTGATTTTGAGTTGGTTTCAAGTTTGTATGGGGTCAGGATTTTTTTAAATGGATTTACCTTCTCTCTTAACAGTTTATATGTAGGTAAGTAAACTCCATCGGTAACTGCTTAATAGTCCATTCATTATGGACAATTAAGTACCCACCCATTTCCGAAATTTCACTATCCGCCCTAACCCGGTAACATCGTGAATTGCATTAAACATAGGCACGATCAATACAGCGTTGTTACTGCACCCAATACACTAGCAATTACACACTGCACATGCAATTTACATCGCTATTGTCTGACGTTTTAGAGTTTCAATTGAAATCGAGATAAAATTGACCACTCACTATTAATTCGTATACAAAAGATAATGACCATTCTAAGCTGAGCTAATAGTAATGCGTTTCATTCGTCACCTAGTTCGGAACACTCTAGCACGCGGGGTCAGGTAACACTGGTCCAACACAATGGCATCGATGAATCGCCGTGATGCTTAGTTAATTTATAACAATACGCTGATTGTTGGAAAATTGGGTTCTGAATAACTTATTAAATGCGATAAAGCAGACATTTCACATGACTTTAATGCTAATAGAAAAGGGTTAATTTAATTTACGGTTTGAGCTATAGGTACGTAACCCGTTGACATCTTTGTCCCCAAATAAATGAATAATTTCAAGCTATCTGCAAAAAATATGTTTACTACAGCCTTAAATCGTATTTTCATATTTTTTGTCAATAAGGTACTTACTATACGAAACACCATTATGACATAATTATATGCAGGTATAGGAAAACCAACAACATTTCATTTATTAATTGGGTTAGGCATGTCAACCGTTATTTTTGTACCACTTTCCGTAGATCGATAACAAAAAACGCATTTGTTTTCAGTTATTTTTAATGTTTTCATATTGTTCTAGCGACAATGAAATGCGCTGAAGTACAGTTAATTGTCCCGTAACTTCATTAATGAAATAATACCATGCGTGTGCGTCGAAATGAGTAACATTGTAAACATTGAAACAGACAGTGTGACTCAGACCATCTGATCTGGATTATGAATCAGCACTATTTACTTTTATATATAGTAATAATTACCGTAGTTAATTGAAAACTGTCTTTCGCAGAATGTAAATTAATTACTATTTTCGGTGTAAAAAAATGAGTGGCCGCTAACTAAATATCCAAACGTACCTATGCTGCTTCTTCGGATAAACAGACTAGATTAAAATTAAATAACCAAGTGACATGGTCACGTAATAACTCGGAATGAATAAGATTAATGCATGAAGTAGCATTTTTGGTTTGACATTATGACTCCAAATGTGACTTGACTGTACCAAGGTCAGTCAAATGTCAACGAGCGCCCGGAAGGTCACGATCACGTTGACTTACAAGACAACACGCTAATCATTTAAATCCTTAAATTCAAAGGTTGGATGGACTATTTGGTTAAAACACGGTTTAAGCCGGAACCTCACTGCTGCGCACGCTACGCGCGTACGAGCGTGGATTGTATACATTGTATAGTCCGTGCGTTCCGTGGCCGTGCACTGATGTGAAATTATCTACCTACATACATTTTGATTTGAAGCGTTTTCGTACCCATCCATGCGGCGTAGCTAGACCGTTCGCAGTAGTGGGGTTTCGGTCTTTTAGGGGATCTACTCTTAGCACGGCAAATTAATCTTTTATAGAACTAAGTTTTAGATCAGTCCCTAATGTTTGTGTAATCTCATAAAAAATACATTAACAAAAGAGTTGAAAACAACAAGATTCTCATTCGCGGGAGATTTGCATTACAAAATCATCTCGATGTATTAATTAATTCAAAGCTTTTAACTGTGTTTTAACGTTTAATAGTCCAAACTAAATTACTTACGTAATTTTAATTTTAGAATTCGTTATGAGATTCCAATTACTTAACCAATTAAGTAGTTAATTTAATAGTGTCGATTATTGATTGACCCTTTCTTTTATATTATTTTGCAGTATTTAGCAATTTTCTCCGCTGAATTGATGATGCATGCAATCAACGTTCACTACCTACGGGTCTTGTTTCAGTTTCAACCTTAGACTGGTGTTTGCACTGTATCGACATTATAGACTGGGAGATGGTGACACAGAATTCCGAACCATTTGTACCAGGCTGGCGACTCTACAGGGGTATAATTACGTAATGACGAAAAGGAAAATCATGGTCATAGCGCCAGTACCGGGGGCCCAATCGCGTGAGCAGTGGCATTCGTGCAAAAATTTGCCTGGTACAAGTGGTTAAATTTTTGGTTTTTAATTAACATGTTTTCGTTGGTATGGCGGGATGTAGGCCGCGGCGGAGAAGTATGGAATTACGCGATCGCCTACTTCGTTTTTCATCGACTGTCAGAAAATACAAGATTTTTGTGGTAAAAATCGTTCAACTCTCGTAATTTATGCGACACGTTCGATTAACGCTCACGCGATTGGGCCCCTGGTACTGGCGCTATGACCATGATTTTCCTTTTCGTCATTACGTAATTATACCCCTGTAGAGTCGCCAGCCTGGTACATATACATATGGCTCGGAATTCTCTGTCACCATCTCCCAGTCTATTAGTGAGAGCAACACTTACCTTCAACGTGAGTTTGGTCCCACAGACGGCACATTTGAAACACCCACTGTGGAAGAACGTGAAGTCCTTGAGTGGACCCACTCGGTCCACCTGATACACGATCTCATTGCACCGGAAGCAAGTGCTTTCGTAGAAATTGGGCCGGTACATTGTCGGTTTTTTACGTCATCTCAATAACTGCACTGACGTACACATCCGTCATTCACAACGTACACTTTTCACTGAGTCACTGCACTTTCATTTTAGTCACCAAATTTCCGTTGTTCTTTAGTTACTAAGTCATGGATATTGAACACTTTGGGTAATGGACTAGTCACTGTGGTTTAAGCCTATAAAATAGATGTGATATTTAAAATAATTTCTCTTTGTTTTAAAATAGCTAAAGTACAGGATTCGTTCGTGCCGAGTGTACCCCATTGTGTCGAATATTTAGAAAACTTTTTTATCATCCATATCCCAGACTACATAACTCTAGCTAGAATAATATGCTTTACCAAACACCTACCTAATATGAATTAAAGCCTCGCATTGTCACTCGAGGTTAACTAGAATTGGTGCAAAATACTTAGCAAGGAAGTTGCAGGTTCTTTACTATCTTTCGTCTAAAAAAAAGTTGGTAAAATAGTTAAAACTTTGAACCTTCCTGAAACTGCCTTTCTCTTTAAAATTGTACTATAAATTCCGTCGAAACGAAAAATTTAATATAAAACAGTTACTACCTCTTTGGGCGCGACAAAAATGTACAAACTGTAACATAAGGGAATTAAAAATTAAAGTGAGTCATCATCGTCTTGACCCACGCTACGGCACGCATCGATCCGTGACTGCCCGAGTTTGGGCTGGGGGGAGAATATGGAGAAATGGTCAATAGATTATGATAACCCACACGTTACCTTACGGGGAGATAGACAAAATGAGACAAGGTGTCGATATGCTCATATTCTTTGAACAAAAACCACTGGGTAGCAAATAAGGAATATGATAATTAAAATGGATTATTATTATTGGTTATTTAAGCGTTTAAGTTGGTTTATGCTATTAACTTCAACCCGTTACTATTTGATAACATTAAGATTTTAGCCGGTAATTTCTATTTCTGAAGAAAAAAATATCCATTCTGCGTTTGTGTTCCCCAATTCGTATACCTACCTAATCTTGGAGTATTCAAGAAAAACGATTTAGAACTTACCATGTTCTAGTCTTGTAAATTCACAAATCGAATACCTAGTGAGAACGCCAGCTTACATCTGAGACCGTTAATTTCCACAATGCAACAGTTCTAGAAACGTTTTAATGCAATTTATTAACAATGCAACCAACGCGTGCTGGATGCTGCGCTAGAGGCGATGGAAGGGAACAAGTCACAGGCGAAAGCCGGGATATTAATTATATTTCATTTTATTTATTAGAGACACCAACAGGTACAACACCGTTAAAAAAAAACATACCACACCTCTATGGTATAAATAATTACCTAATTTGCCTAAATTGCCTATTTACGTCCCACGCTCGGGAAAGGAGGCCTCTCATTACATAAATAATAGATCGCAATAAAAAAAATCTTGATTGATCTACACCCTAAGAATCTCTTTCAATCTCAGAATTAAACACCAATAAGGAATACATGAAGATTCGGAGCGCAAAAGGTAAATTAAACTTTAAATCTGGCTACTTAAAGTTCGGTTTCAACGCCTTGACGTTTTGACGTTTCACATAGATTTCCTATCAAATCCCTTTTGCGTCGATTTTAGTGATAAATCTCCGGTGGATACAAATAAATCTGTAAGTAATAAAATGATGTCATTCTTACGTCTACTTTAAGAGAAAACTGGATGGAATATTATTTTTTAGTATAATTTAAGCATCACTTTCACTTTGCTATTGACAAGCTATTTATTCCTATTGACGTGTGAATCCTGATTTGATGACTGAACATTACCTACTAGTCGCTGACTGCTATGACTTGTCCCACACAGCTCCGGTGACTATTGGGACGTGCCAATATAATGATAGCCCACCATGTTTATGGGCTCGCTGTGCATTTGTTTAATGCTTGGAAAGATCGCGAGCGCATCGTAAACATGCCTTGAATGGGGCTGTTGCAGGCGCATACGATTCTACAGTCGAGCTCGCCGATGTAAGTGACACAATCTTGCACTTTACTCCATTGCAATAAGTAACAAAAGTGTACACATTTTTATGAACTCGACTATAGAGTTCTTTTTTATTGCTTAACACCGGCAAGCAGACAGATTGTCTGTCTGATGGAAAGTCACCTAATGTGGACACTAGGATAGGATCTGTCTAGCACTACCTACATACCACTGTCTTGAGCAAGCTGCGAATATTTAACCACGACCAATCTGTCAAAAGTGTAACGCATAAAAAGAAAAAAAAACATATTAAATTTGAATATTAAAAGCAGCAGGATGTGAGGAAGCTTCAAACTATAAAACCGATATTCGAATGACATCATTTTATTACTTACAGATTTATTTGTATCCACCGGAGATTTATCACTAAAATCGACGCAAAAGGACAGGAACAATCGACTGATCGCGCGAAAACATCTCGAAATCACGAAAACGACAACAAGGCGTTAAAAACTATAATAAAAAGTGGAGGAAGCAATTTGCATAATAATAGACCTCCAAAATAGTATATAAGTGCTATTTCGCAACTTTAGAAATGGCATTTTACGACATTAGGAAAATCCAAAAAAATTCAAACCGCTTTAAACTTGCGGTTTCCCTACTCTATTACAATTCTTATTTCAATCAAATAAGAATCGAAATAGTTTTTTTCAATTGACTGAAACACCTTGGTTGTGTAGGAGCGGTTCTACTTGAACTTTAGAGTTGGGTTAATCTAAACTAGTCCGTATTTTAATTTAATAAGGATAGTTTCGTTTTCGGGGACGGCACGCGTTAGTTGGTTGTGTAGGTTTGGATTTTGGCTGCGTTGGTCAATGGTCGTGGGACGACGTGGGACGGCGAAGGGCCAATCAAACGACTTTTACTTTGTACTCAATGAAACTCGTAATATGAAGCAAGGATTAAGGATTACGTATCTTAAGTGCAAGGTCAGACGGTGTGACATAAAAACGGGACATGAATAAAAATCAGACCTAGGTTTTAGTTTGATATTTGAATGCACAATACTTCAAATACTCACTTTTAAAATAGTGACAGAAAGACACATGCGTTTTCGCATATAGGTACTTCTTATTAATATTAGTTAATGGTATCTTCTTTTTACATATTTGACTTTTGCTAAACGTTATTTATAAGCCGCCCTTCTAATGCTTTTTGTATTACCAAGTTGAAAAAGGTGTGAAGAAGGTCTTCTTCTTCTTCTCTTTTAATTAATGGCTTATGCCTATATGCAAGACAATTTTGCCTATGTCAAGTAATTGGCCTACAGACCGAGCAGTGTACGGTAATAAAACAAAGATAAATGTACGCTATAAAAGATCACAATATCACAACACAACACATATCAATTCTATTCTATATAAATTAATGGCTTCTGTCTTGGACACTTCGCCAATATCAAAGTAAGGGCCACACAGGCCTGCAAGTTGTTCGGTAATAAAGGTAAATGTACGGTGTAAATCAATCCATCATATTTTATATTACACACCAAAACAATAATAAAAAGGACTTGACATGTCCAACACATATCAATCACATAACCTAACATAATAACAAAACAACGTCAAAGACGTCAAAATATAGGTATTTAATTTTTAACCGTTTTTCTTAGTGGCCAGTAAGAAAACGAAGAAGTTTTACACCTTGCTTTTACTTTATCCTGGCCAGTCAATTGGCTATGGGTGAAAAATGACAAAGTGCTTGATTCTTTTTTTATGGATAGGAATAACCTTCCGTAATAAGAGAAAAAAATCCGAGAATTTTCCGTGGCGTAGATTTTGCGTAAAAAATAAAATTGGTTTTGCGTTATAACGATTAAAAGATTCTGGTTTTCCTTGGTGCAAGTAAGCACAGCACATGTTTCTGAAAAAAAATAGTGTTGACATTTGACGTTGACAGTTCTCGCTTCCTTCGTACGAATATAACTTTACGTGTTTTAACAATTTTATTGGAAAAATAGCTTATTGATGACTGCTTTTGCTTACTGGACTTTCGATTCTGCTTGGCCCCAACGACGACGTATGCTTTAAACACGTTATTACGAATGAAAAGCGAATGAAGCAAGAACTGTCACCGTCAATAGTGTCAAAACTTGTTTTTTAAGAAGTAGTGCTGCGTAATTGGACCATGGAAACACCTTTATTTCAATCGTCGTAACTCTAAATCAATATCGTTTTTTTACGCGAAATCTACGGCACGGAAAATTCTGAGATTTTTTTTCTCTTGAAACGGAAGGTTATTCCTATCCATAAAAAAAAAATCGAGCACATTGTCATTTTTCACCCATAGCCAATTGCAATCCATTTGATAATAAAGTATTATTTTTTTCTATGGCAAATGGCGTTTAGTGGACATGGGTGGCTGTATAATGCACAGCATGCACACCCTAGTTTGTCTCGTCCATTTCATATCTTATCTCCTTCGTTTCGAGTAATTTTTTCAGTGTAAATTTGCATGGCCGCTGTCACGTCAGTGCTCTGGTTGCAGCATTCCATGTTCATTGTATCAGCGGAGAGCCCACGCTTTTCGATAGATTGGAGATAACTATTACAACTATACAATTCTGTATAGATTTCACATTTGAAAATTCTCCACTTAAGCTAAGTGCTAAAAACCCTGTCTTCTTTAAGTGGTATGCTTATGAGCCAATAGTAATCTAGTTCGTCGATGAGATAGCAGAAACAGAATGATTATTATACGTATAAAAACACGACTCTATCTAAATTATTTCACCTGTGGCGATAGCAATACCGGTGTATTTACGGACACTATAACCGGTTCGGTTACTTTTACAAGTCGTACTTATGGAACCTGTCAAGATTTAACAGTGGATACACCTTTTCTTTACTTTTTCTAAAGAATCTATGTAGGTTACTACTTAGATATATTTTTATAACGTTGCATTAGGCCTTATGCATTGAACAGGCAACACTGGCCACGGAATACTAAGGCCCGCGAAATAAATTTCTTTTTAACTAAATAACGTGATAGATAAAAATTGAAACTAGGTATTGTGTTTAAGCGATAAATAATTGTGAATTATACTGCAGGAAGTGTTATCTTAAAAAATACATCGGTTTAAAAGTAAATAATCCATCTAAGCTTAATGTGAATTAAACGAACTAAACTGAATCTGAAGAGCAATCTAGATGGTAAATTCTTTTTCTGACGTGTAAAAGTGCCCCTAAATGGCCAATTTGCTGAATAAATGATTGAAATTGAATTTGAATTTGATAATCTGTACATTTATAGATAATACAAATATTTACCAAGTAATAACTACTTTTGTAACTTTAGGTCGTAAGTTTAGTTTTTTAAGATCTTAATGCTTCGCCCTAATAGGGTCCAATATGTAAAGCGACAATTAAACAATGTACTACCTAACATCTTGTAAACCATGGAAGCAATAAAGAAATATGAATATGCGGGTCTTGTAAATTAAGTAATACCTATTTCGATACCATCTTGTGTTACTGTTACCGCCTTCACAGTTCAGTTTGATATGATAAGTATATGCAGTTCTCAGGCCCTGACATTTAATGTGCATAATTTATTATTATATAAGTGATTGACAAAATTTCGTTTTTAGGGTTCCGAAAGTCCGCAAGGAACCCTTATAGTTTCGCCATGTCTGTCCGTCCGTCCGTCTGTCGGCAACATATCTCGAAGATGCTTAGTTCTAGAAAGCTGTAATTTGACATGAATTATTAACATTATAACGTTGTAAGCTGTGTAAAACAGGTTTCAAATGTTAAGTTGTGAACCACATAAGTAATTTTTAATATCGTTTCTAAATATTAATTATGTACCGTAATGGTAATTAAAAAACCGGCCAAGTGCGTGTCGGGCCACGCGCAAATTATAGGGTTCCGAAGTTGACGATGCCCACAGTACCTTTCTAAGACTTATTAGCATCTAGCTAGCCTGTGGTATGACGTGCCCGCCCGACTCCCCTGCCGCTCGAGAAAAATCATCATTATAAGTTGGTCGACTATTACTCGTAAGTTTGTACAGCCTACTTAGCTCTGATAGTTTTCCTTTCAACTACGTTATGTATGCCACAACCGTGATTTTTTTCAGCCATCCAAATACCACCATTTAGCTGGCAGGGGGGGGGGACACGTGACTCTAACAAAAAATAGCACTTTAAAGCTTAATATTTCACAAACGCATCACTTAATCAAAAAATGATTTTAACAAACGCAAACCCACAATATTTTTTCGAGACCTATTCAACGATATGCCGCACCATGGGGTATGCAAGAAAAAAAAATTACATCCCCACTTTACGAGTAGGGGAGGTACCCTATAAAAAAATATATTTCAAAATTTTATTGTACCACTTTGTCAGCATAACTAATATGCATATTCATGCCAAATTACAGCTCTCTAGACCTAAGCATCTCCGAGCAATAGTGCGGACAGACGGACGGACATGGCGAAACTATAAGGGTTCCTTATGGACTTCGGAACCCTAAAAAACAATGATTTTTCTCGTGCGGCAGGGACGTCGGACACACCATACCGCAGCATCGCGGGCATCGTCAACTTCGGAACCCTACGTTGCGCGTGACCCGACACGCACTTGACCGATTTTTTTTGTAAGCTCGTTTGGCACTGGTCCCACTGCGAGCGAGTAAACTATGAGCTATCGGCTATAAAAACGAACAAAAGACACGGCGATATTGATAGTTCACCGCTGGGCGAGCAACTTTAAACATGCCTTAGCGCGAGATCTCAAAAGAGAGAAACGAAAATCTAACGAGAGGGACTTTTTAAGTAATACAGAAACGTTAATATGCATTTTTATGGCATTTTAAAAATCTATTTCTTATCTGATCTGATTTAGGAATAGGTAAAAACTTACTCTGAACTCATTAACACGCGTATCTTGCACTACGTAACAAGTTTCAAGCTTTCAAGTCAGAATCAGTTTCAGTCTTGATCCTCAAAGCTTCGTAAACCTTTTACAACGACTATGCTAATACTTATAATATTAATTATAGATTCTTAAAAAACGCTTCGCGAAATCGCGACTCGGTAAACTTTACGTTCCTACTTCCTAGTCAGTAATAATAAAATATTTAATGGACGCAAAATTTATGCAAAAATATTTTATTTATTAAATTCAGGAATATACTTAGATCCTTATAGATATTACTAGTTTCTGTCTGCGACTTCGTACGCGGGGACTACCTATTTTTTTGTGGTCAGTATCGTTTATTAATTCCGCTCTAATTGATCCTTTTTTTTATAAGTTACAAACGCCACTTTTCTACAGACTTATTATTAAGTTAATATTAATATTATATTCGAAAGTAAGTCTGTCTGTATGTTACCTCATCAAGCTTCAAACACTGGACCGATTGAGATGAAATTTGGTCACTATGGAATGGACATTATTGGAGTTTCGGGGAAGGACATAGGCTACTTTTTATCCCGGAAAAATGAATACTTCCCGTGGGAATAATCGAATTCCACGAGATAGAACTCGCGCAGAAAATAGTAAAATATAATGTAACTACGAATGAAAAACCAAGTTTTTGTTCCGAAGAATTTTCTTTGTTTATTGTTTACCCATCTTTCATCAAGTGTCAACGGCCCTGCGTCGAAGCCTCTATAAAGGTAGTCATATCTGATATCTGGTAACTTTATCTTAGATACGTCTGTCTATTTTAGATCATAGTATATAAATATTTCCACTTGGTTTTTATTGTCAATGAGCTTAATTATTTACTTTAATTCGCCTTTCAACTTTACTAATATTTCTAGTATCTACGGATCTCAAGAATACGAATAAATAGGTTTATTTAACGCCACAAATGTAACAAACAATCTACCTACGTGAACTATACGATATACAAATAGATTTGTAAATGTAAACATTAATCGGGCAAAAACAGTAAAACGATACCAAACTAAAAACTAATCAACTGACATTTGGATAATTATTAGTGTCAATTAGTAGCTAATACTCGTAGGTATATTGCTTAATGATGACTTAAGATACGAACAGAGTAGGCCTTCTTGGTCGTAAAATTAGCACCTTACGATGCTCACGGCCGCGACTCTACTCGTCGAATTCCAGACAGTATTAAACAAAAACGTGACCAAAATATCCGTCTGTAAGTTCTAAGAAACTTTAGAAAAAACGCCTAAGAACACTTTATGTATTTTTGTGTCAAATAAATTTCATTAGATTTCGTTGAAGAAATGTCGTAGTAAACGTAACCTTTCACACTAGTATTTCAATGTTTTCACGCACTGAGGTACCGCGTACAAACCTTCGTTTCACAACACATCACTGACATCCCAACGGTACACTTCACGGGCACGAACGAATCTGCATTACATGTAATAGTTTAGTAACACTATGATACAAAATTTGACTTTCCTGGTCCCACAATCCCTCGAAGTGGGGTGCGGCGGGTGGTATGAAATTTTAACTAATCTTTATGTTATTTTAATAGTAGGAACAGGAAGGAGGAATCCTGTGTGTAAGTGACCTGTTTCCACCTGTCAGGTGGGACATAGCGGCGCGCGTAGTTGGCGGCGGCCGGGCGAACACTGCCCGAGATTGTTTACCACGCGGCAGACGCGTGGCAAAGAGCGGTGGAGCCTTTGGTAGGTCGATTTGTGAAGCCTCTGTGATGCCGTATTTACGGTGTTAAGAACGGGGCACACCAAACGCGTGCTCAGCTCATGCGCGATGCAATGTAAGCGTACGGTGAACGGTTTTTACATTACAAACAGAATTACTACTACAGCTTATTTGTGTCCCACTGCTGGGCACAGGCCTCTTCAGATCACGGGTTTGGGCTATAGTCCCCACGCGGGCCCAGTGCTGATTGGGCCCATCTTTTGGAACATCTTTGAATTACTTCGCAGATGCGTGCAGGTTTCCTAACTATATTTTCCTTCACCAAAAAGCTCAGTCAAATTCAAATTGAATTTCGCACATAAGTAAACTTAGAGATGCGAGCCGGAATGGAACTCCCGACCCTCTGCATGAGAGGCGGTAGGTCGAACCACTAGGCCACCACGGCTTCTTCCTAAATATTTATCGTTGGAGTTCCATCAATTATCAATTTAAAGTTAACTACTTAAATTAGTTGGAATTTTAATCGTCAGTTGCGATTAAATAGGTTAATCTTAATCGTTAATCGATAGTACGAGTATTTTGCCCATATCTGATCCAAGTAAAGTTTTCACAAAATATGATTGAACTTACGAGACTAATGTCGTAGATCATGTCCCAAGATATTTATTTATTTATTATTTATATATTTTAATTTGTCTTTTATCCAAACTAACATTATAATATAAATGCGAAAGATACTTTGTCTGTTTGTTTGTCTGTAACTTCTTCACAATTAAACCACTGAATCAATTCAGATGAAATTTGTTATGGATTTAAGATGGAGTCTCGGCAGGACAAAAGCTACTTATTATTAAAAAAACAAACAAAAAAACACGCGTAGACAGGAGCTAGTTTTATACATATTAGCATTTTTTTCTGTTATCTTGAATGGTCATCAAGTCCATAAAACTATCCGTAAAACTTGTATGACGCTTCTGACCATTTTCAAGGTATTAGTTAATCTATGTTAAGTCGTTGGTAGACGGGGCCTCTTGGCCGGCGCGGACCGAGCCCAACTCGGGAGAAAGTAAACTCTATTACAACACACAACCAACACAAAACTACACCTTATTTTATATTTTTTAAGGCCTAATATAGAATGAGAAAAATGACAATTTGATTTATGCATATTTGCTTAAGTGTTTGTAATCGATTTCAGAATTTGTATTTTTTTTCGGTATGCGGCATTAGTTTGTCGATGTGTTCTTGGATATAGTGTGAAAGTCTTGCTCTCTGAACAGATTCATTGTTATATCACGGTTTTATAAACTATTATTCTCTCTAATATTATTTTGGACCTTTCAAATAACGATTACATTTTGGTACGTGTAAAAGACATCAACGTGATCCTCAAGGCAATGGCTCGTAGTTTACTGTTATATCAGTTATATGATGTGTTATTAAGTTATTATGATCATGATGCATTTTAAAATACTGAAAATGAACTATTATAACATCTTGTAGTTAGCTATTTTATTTTTTCTAATACTCCCCATCTAATTATTTAATTATAATCGTTACGCTACTTACTTATTTATTAAAAAGTCGAGAAACGTTTGTGATTTCTTCCCGATACTAAAAATACAAAAATAAAAAATTGATACAATGGGCAATATATTTCTGTTGTACTTATTATTTTAAAGATTGTTTTTTGCAAGACATGACGGCACGGCAATATGTTTTCAATGTGAATAATTGCACGCGTACGTGTTGTAGGCGCTAAGTAAAAGAAGGTAAAACAAACTCACTTGGTTTTAAATTATTCCTTAACAACATCTCCTACCATATCAAAAATAAAACAAATAATATAAAAAATACCTGTTTTTATATTTAGAGATTTTCAGAACAAATCGTTAGATTTAACTTAATCTACATATAATATTTTGCTTAAATACATAAGGCATCGCTTTGATACAAAGCGTGCCTTAAAATACATTTAAAAATAATAATATTGTCATATTTCGAATACAAAAACATTTGAAAACTAGCTGAAAAAAACGTAATCGATAAAATAGTAATAAGCAAGGTAATGAGAATTTTTAGCATAATAGGGAACTAATGGATCATACAAACATTGCGCTAACAAGATCTTGTTTGTTTAAAACAAACGACTAAAAAAAAACAAAAAAACTTAAAACTTTGACAATTTGACAAATTTCAGCTCGAAACGATTAATTGCTAACACAAATGCTAGGCATGTACATAGCAGGTTTTTATTAGATAAGTATATACTTTGTCTGCATAATATGTAGAAAAGTACTTTACGTGATAAACTAACTTAACGAGCGAGAGGTTTGCCATCTCCTGAAATGAAAAAGCCGGATTCTCCCCTGTATTTTGCCGGACATGACTGTTATCCCAAAAACAAAACATTAAAGATTTAATAGTCCACACGCGATAAACCAAAGCTGTCTTGTTGAATACGGACAGATGGCTACCCCAATCACGACTGCATCGTCAATGTGATCGTCATTTTCAGTCAAATCAGGTTTTTCTTTTAATGTAAAGGCAACGCGAAATCTAAAAATGTGAATTTTGCTGCATTTGTCCTATAACAATAACTTCATGCTGAGGGAGGGAATCTTGATTCTTCTTTTTCTCCACCAAGTCTGTTCCACAGGTCCACTGGAAAAGAAGAATATTATTTATTGATATGTTATATTAATAAAACTAGATTAGGTATCCATCTAAGCCTGGGTTGCATCAGAGAGTTAACGTAAGGTTAATTTACGTAAGTTATCATTCCTTACGGAAACGTTTGTTTTTGATAGTAAAATGTCAAGTCCCAACTGACTACTTTAATTATTGACATGTGGCGCATGTTAGGAAACTAGTGAAAATGACTATTTCGTTACCGAATTCGTTAGTCTCAAACTTTCGCGATACACACTCTTATTAAACACACTAAAACCGGGACTTTTACCTGTTTTTTTACGCGATTAAGTCCCGGTTTTAGTGTGTTTAATACGAATTAGTTAGTATTAATAAAACTTGCGTACCAACATGTTTTACAGACTCGAATGTTTTCGATACATTTTATAATTCTATGCAACGGTCTGTGGTCTGCAAGAATCAACGTCACCAATACTTCCCATTACCTAATTACTATCTCGCGACCTTTACGAGGTCATCGCTCCATCTTGTTGGAGGCCTACCGACAGCTCGTCTCCCGATTGGCGGACGCCACTCGAGAACGTTCCGGCCCCACCAGTTATCATCCGGTGGAAACAAGTAGCACAAGACCGGTCTGAATGACGAACCTTGGGGGTCTTGGGAAAGGCCTATGTCCAGCAGTGGACGTCTTTCAGCTGACATGATGTTGATGATGACCTAATTACTATAGTAACAAAGTATACGAGTCTATATATAGCTCACACCTACATACATTGCACGAGTAAATATACATATTTTTATCAATGAATGGCGATAACCTACAACCCTATCATCCAAGTGTGTAATGATGTCAGCATGCCATAGGAATTTCTCCAAAGATAATGTGCAATGTCCTACAATGAATTCCGCAGGCCGTTCACCCCTGACTCATTCTCACTCAAGCTTTTAATTATCACCAACAACCTATTTAGTTACATTACATCCCATTGTTGGGAACAAGCCTCCTCTCATCACGAGAGGGTTTGAGCAACGTTCTCAAGCGAACCCAGTTCGGGTTCGAGGATTGGGGATTTTAAACACATCCTTGAAATACTTCGCAGATGCGTGCAGGTTTCCTCACGATGTTATCCTTCACCGAAAAGCGCAGTGGTAAATTTAAATTGAGCTTCAAATATAGGTAAGTAAACTCAAAGGTGCGACCGGGATTCGAACCCCCGACCCCGAGAGAGAGCTAGCCTACCGCGGCTTTGTAAATGATTATAACATGTGTTCAAAAATTACTAATATGAACTTTAAACCATTAATAAAGTAGCTTTTATAACGTGATAGACACGTGGAAAGTACGTCACGCTAAATTGTTGTTATCTTGTTTACATTTAACAGATGTAAGTAACTAAGTACTTTTATACCGGTACGTAATGAGGTTCCGTAATACTTAATACATTGTTATTGTGATTGTCAATAAGTACTTACTTAGTACATGCTTCGCAATTTGCATTAAGTTCTGCACGGCAAGACCGTCTATGTAATGAAGACTTTGCCTAAGCACAATGCATATCCAGCTTCTGAATTTCTGACACAGAGGGGACGTGGCGGACCAATTTTTCGGGACATTTTATGGCGCTAATTTAAATGACTCCACACGGCGGACACAGCCAATAAAAGCACGATTTCGAACACAATTTGAACAAAGTGTCAATGTCATGCGTGACGGACGTCTGTGTGCGGGCGAATGATTTAAGTACTCTTATCAGATTACTCTAACAGTGATTCAGATTGCAGTTTCCGGTCCCGTTTCCTTGTTTTTTTCTTAATTTAAATACCTTGCTACCTTCAAACCTTGACTCTATGAGCAGAATCTTATCATAGTCAAATAATACACGACTACCTTCCATCTGCCTTAAACTGACATTGGCATAGGCATCTCTGCTGCCATTAACCGCGATTGATTGATTTAAGTACTCTCCATCTCTGGATGAAACAAATGACGGTAAGGGCGAGTTGGGCGCGAGTTGCGCGCCGGCTAGATTCGGGCGGGTGATTCCGTGGCCATTCTGTATATAAGTACTATTGAATATTCTGTGTTAACTGACCACAAGCACAGCAAAGATGACCCCGACGCTATAGCCGGCCAGCACGTCACTCCAGTGGTGTTTATAGTCAGAAACGCGCGATAGAGCCGTGTACCAGCTCATCATTAGTGCTGCGAATTGCAGCGTATGCCGCAGTGCGCGAGTGCTGCCCCAGGTCATTCGGCTCTCCAGATACAGCTGAAAATTAAAGAACAGATCCAGATCTGGTTATGACCACAGCACAATCAAGTACAGCTTTACACAACTTAGATGGCGCGTGGATTAAGCAAAAATTTACTCTGCGTCAACGGCTTAATTTCTTCGCCGCGCGCCTTCTAACTTGTGACGCGCTGTATTTGGCTATGGTAGTAGTAGTAGAAGATACTGCCCAAGGAATACCCTCATCTGTTATTTGATGCAACCCAAGTTAACATATTAGATAATGAGTATGTTAATAAATTACATATGGGTTGTTTAGCTAAATTGGATTGGAGCATAAGGTGTGAGGTCAAAAATAAGTAGTCGACTTTTTGATCAACTTATTTATAAAATTAAAGCGTCGGAGGACAGAAAGCGACAAAATAGTTCAAGACTCAAAAGGGAACTAAGTATAAAATAATTCTTATTCCAGAAAAAATACGTGGGAAATAGATAAAAGGGGGATTAAAAGTACACGACAAAGTCGCTGGTTTCTGCTTTCATATTCGTGTCCAACTGTCAACCGTGGTAAAATTTAATGTTTGAGTAAATGATTAATGCCCATTACGAACAATCGGCAATTTGATAATATTTACTACGTAGTATAAACTTTACGACTATGTAAGAAAACCGTTTACAAATGGAAACTTAATATGTACCGAGGACTAATAGTGATGTAATAAAAAATAAAATTACTTATACGATGCGGAAGAAAAAGTTGTCCTCGATTAGATAACAAATTGAAAGAGATTTGAAAAACACTAAAATCAGCCAAATTTTGCGCATATACGTAATAAGTCTCCAAAATAAGAACCATCTGGAAATAATTAGTACATATTTTTCTTTTTTATCTACGATCACATAAGAAACTAGCTGACTCCGCGGACTTCGGAGGCGGTATGCCTTGGATTATTTTTTTGGATATGGAAAATAGCTTACGTCCTATTCTCAGACCTGCTGAACATACACTCCAAATTTCATAAGAATCGGTCGAGCCGTTTCAGAGGAGTTTGGTTACAAACACTGTGACACGAGAATTTTATATATTAGATAGAGCCAAAGCCCTTGTCAATACATGCGCCAGCATATTTACTTAATGTTTACATGTTTCGTACGCATGTAGAATGCGATTAAAAAAAGAATCATCGAAATGGGTTCAAAATTGTTGGAGCAATCGAGGAACATACATATACCTACCTATAAAAAATAAAAATAAAAACATACAGAAGACCTCCTCCTTTTTTCGAAGCACCCATATGTGGCCAACATGCTGAATAAATTAATCATTGAATTTAATATACTTACAACAAAATACACCATAGTGAAGGCAGCCCAGCTAGAATGTCCGCTGAGGAAGGACTTCCGCATATCATCGAACCTGTTACCCCGAGGGCCTTTACAGCTGTACTCGTGAGGATGGATGTAGACTCCGCTGTACTGCGGGTCGGTACAGTCCACTGACGGCTGGCAGACCTGGGGAGACGAGAGGATTCTGAGGCATCTGAGGCAGGACAATGAAGTTCGAATAAGATTCGAGATTGAAATAGAAAAGTTCATGACTATTGAGAAAAAATTAGAGGTTGTTACCAAGGTTGAATTCCGAATCGCGCTCAAAGCACACACAGCACCTTGCATCCCTTTTCCTCTTAGGAGTTGACTTTGACGAGGAAAAAAGATGCAAAGTGCTATGAGCGTTCTAAGCGCGATTCGGAACGCAGCCATATCCTTGTTATAATTTTGAACGTGGAATAGAATAATTTGGATAAGATGCGTGTACAACTAACCCATCTCCAACACATGATGAAAAAGAAAATGAAATAAAGGCGAAGTAGGTAAAATAAAAAATCAAGCTACCTATATAAAGCTGCTACGTTTCTCAGTATTTTAATAAGTAAAATTGGAAAACTAGTCCTTCCTCCCTAATTTACAAGTGAAAACGTGAAAAGATAAGTTTTCTGTGATCCAGCTCGCTCAATTATACACTACTGACGTTCAAGGGACTAAATCAAGCCGGGATACTTTTTTTTTATTGTAGATAGCGGTAGGTACTTGACCAATACATACCACCATCTTACCTGATGGAAAGCAAGATGTGATCTACGGTGGAACGTACCTTCCCAGAAAATACCTGTGCACTCTAGACTTGACGCGTGAGCGATCCTATAGGGAACAGCGAGATCCCTGTTTAAGACTTCGAATATAGGCCAAGGACGCCTTCCATTCCGCTGTTTTGCTGAGCGCACACGATGATGATGATGACACGATGAATGTTGAAGCCATAGACGTAAATAATATAGACCCGGTCTAACGTACACGTAATATGTCCCCACTTCCACGGTGTCCAATCTAAAAGAGCGTGAAAATAAGCGTTTTTTAAAAAACTTTTTTCGAAACTGTTTCTCAGTATCTAAAAACTCGTCTCGTTGTTGAAAAAATGTGACCCAGCTTTAGTGTCACGATATAAGTTTAACTTTGGATTGGACACCAATGAAGTGGGGAAACATGACATGTATCTACGTTAGGCCGGATCCATACGAAGTATTATTTATGTCTATGGTTGAAGCATAACGCTTAGTGCGATACTTGGGAACTTGCACTATGTACGGATGGCTGGCAGCCGTGCCTCTTGTAGTCCGTACTTGGAAAAAAATGACCGGTCGCTTGACATATGGCGATTGGCGACAACGCGTGACTTATCCGTAGCGATGTCTAAGTCGAGCGAAGTCCGACAACGTCACGTCTCTTCACTCGACGTCGCTGGTGACACGTGTCGCGGGACATTTGCCCCCTAGCGTATCCCTGGCTTTATTATCCACTAGCTTCTGCCCGCGACTACGTCCGCGTGGAATTCGTTGATAGCATTCCCGCGGGAACTATGCATTTTTCCGGGATAAAAAGTAGCCTATATGTTGACCAGTGTTATAAACTACCCCCATACCAAATTTTGTTGCAATCCGTCTAGTAGTTTTGGAGTTAAAGCCGGACATACATAAATACATAGTATCGTTTATACTATAGTCCCCTCGACTTGATAGTTTCTTTTAATTTTCAAGTTTCAGACGCGACTTCTTCTACAGAATTATTATTACTATTGGACTAATATAGATTAGTATAGATGCGGGTGCGCGATATGAGATATCCTAATAGTATTACGAGCCACACTCGGTATACAGATAGAAGGAAAGGCCTTGTAGAATTATCGTAGCCTATTGGAAAATTTGCAAGTCAATGCCGATTATTGAAGCAGTTCTGACCTCAATTTCCAGATCAAGTTGGTTTTGTACTTTAATAACTCTAATTTTTAAAAGATCCATCAAGCCGTTTAGGCTGTAGATCATGCCAAATAAATATACTTACATACACTCGAAAAACATACATAACCCTCCTTCTGGCACGGTTGGGTAGGAAGACCAAGATAAAGATAGTGTTTAATTTTCGACTCTAACCCATGATGCAATATTGTCTTATCAGACTAATAGGTACCTATTTCATAAAGACTAAAGCCACTCTATCGGTTCTTTTTATTTTAAGAATAGAAAGATGACCTTAACAAGTTTTATCACATTGAAACGAAATAATTGAATAGGAAGACAAATAGAACATAATCTATATTTATACTAGTCGCTTCATATCGATTTCCAACGAATCTATAAAGGGATCTATCTATAAAGGTCAGTCAACTATCTCACTCAGAGTTGACGGGGAGTCGGACCCAAAGCTTCTGTTATCTCGTTGAGATAATTTATTTGTCACTCTTGGAACATTTCCTTTTGTTGATTAAATTGTACCTACTTTGTCAGAGATCAAATGATGTAACATTCAAGCATCACCTAATAATACAGTTGGTCGACACCTTCCCGTCCCGGCAGGGCTTGAAACCGGTTTTTGCCCCCATACAAATAAACCGGTTTGCTTATCGTTCTTTCGTGGCTATAAAAAAATACGAAGTAATAACCTAAATACACTATGGAGTTCCACATAAAGAGTATAAAATGATTCTAAATATTTGGCTATTTCGGGGTTTTTTTAATTAACCGGTTACAAGCCCTGCGTCCCGGTGCGCATACGCCACCGTACCTACTTTACCATTCTTATACTGTGAAACTGTGATTCAAGTAACAGCCCCGAGTAAAGAAGGAAATTGGACTACCTATGTGATTGTGTAAACAACGTTTATATTTCCATTTCCGTTACCGGTCTGCGCAAAGCGAAAAGTACTTAACTAGGTAAAGATTGCCGTCTGTCACAAAAAAATCCGAAAATGGTGGACTAATTACTATATTCAGTTTTAATAGTTAATCAACAATTAAAACTAGCTACCTACTTAAAAACAATTATTTAATTAGTAATAATAATAAATAAACTAATTATAATAGAAATGTAAACAATTACTTGTATGTCTATGGTATTGTAAGTAATTTGGAAAATAATCAACAAATGAAAACGTCTTCAGGGGAGTTTAACTTTCTCTAATCAGTTTTCTTTTACCTAGAGACGGACCGTCGGACATACCTAGGCAGAGACGGATTGAATTTTCAAACATTCAATGAGTCGTTATCAACTCTTCTCACTATAAGGAATTAGGTTAATGCATACAGTATTTACCTCAAAGAAATGCGGCCGCAGTCGTCCAATAGTAGCCTTGGTTATTTCGTTGGTGACTTCAATGAAGCAGACGCCAAGAGCAAAGGAGACGAGTACGCAGTAAAGGCCGCGGGTCCATACAGGGATAGACACACCGAGAACCATAGTGTTGTCTCGCTCTCGCCTTAGCAGGGTCCATTCGCAGATGATCATCTGAAAAGGAAAGCATTAGTGAATCCCTGCAAAATTCAGGCGGATAGAATTCGAGAATTAGTGATGGAGGAATCCGCGCTGAGAATTTTTTTGTCTCCGCATTAGGTATATGATAGCACAGATTAATAAATAGTTACTACGTACGATAGTAGGCAAAGGTCGTTTGGATCTTTATGATATACTTATACATAAAATAGATATACATATCTTTGACGTTCACTGTATAAGAGACTACTTAATAAGGTTCTGACATACATTCATCGCTGAAGAAATCTTGAGCACTGTTTAAAGGACCCCTTGCTGGGAATACCGTATACACTTGCATCATCATCCTCATGAAAATCTATTGATATCCAAATGCTATAATGAATAATGTATCTTGAACAAAACATTGTTGTCGGCGTTCTTGGGAAGTTCCTCGCTCCACTGAGCATGAAGGCAGGCGTCTTATTCTCGATACTTTTTGCATGAATCTTCCACAATCAAGCGTCATTTCATTTACCCAACAAACAGAAGGAGCAGAAACAATATACCCACAAGGAGTAGAAGAGGAAGCAAAAAATTGCATCGATGGTAAAGTACCTAGGTAGTAAAAAATAAATACCTGGTAAAAATTATAATGATTTTACTAAATTACACTTTCACCAGAAACTACTTACTACTTTTTCTACTGAAGGACCGGTTTGATATCGATGCATTTCGTTTTTATTAGGGTTCCGAAGTCCACAAGGAACCCTTATAGTTTCGCCATGTCCGTCCGTCCGTCCGTCCGTCCGTCCGTCCGTCTGTCCGCACTATTGCTCGGAGATGCTTAGGTCTAGAGAGCTGTAATTTGGCATGAATATGCATATTAGTTACGCTGACAAAGTGGTAGAATAAAATTTTGAAATATATTTTTTTATAGGGTACCTCCCCTACTCGTAAAGTGGGGATGTATTTTTTTTTTCTTGCGTACCCTATGGTGCGGCATATCGTTGAATAGGTCTTAAAAAAATATTGTGGGTTTGTTAAAACCATTTTTTGATTAAGTGATGCGTTTGTGAAATATTAAGCTTTAAAGTGCTATTTTTTGTTAGAGTCACGTGTCCCCCCCCCCTGCCAGCTAAATGGTGGTATTTGGATAGCTGAAAAAAATCACGGTTGTGGCATATATAACGTAGTTGAAAGACTATCAGAGCTAAGTAGGCTGTACAAACTTACGAGTAATAGTCGACCAACTTATAATGATGATTTTTCTCGAGCGGCAGGGGCGTCGGGCGGGCACGTCATATCACAGGCTAGCTAGATGCTAATAAGTCTTAGAAAGGTACTGTGGGCATCCTCAACTTCGGAACCCTATAATTTGCGCGTGGCCCGACACGCACTTGACCGGTTTTTTTCTTCTGGTGCGTATAATGCACCCTCCAGATCATTCGTATTCACCTGATTACTACGCTGTCACCAGGTCGTCGCCTTACAAGTATCTTGAGGAAGTCTGCCGACAGCTCGTATATAATATACTACTACTACAGCCTATTTGCGTCCCACTGTTGGGCACAGGCCTTCCCTCTTCATGAGAGGGTTTGAGCTATAGTCCCCACGCGGGCCCTGTGTATATAATATACTCACGACTAATATAGGCAGTCCCAGTCCAACTATCGTCAGTGACTGTGTCTTCATGGTCCAGGAACTTTAGGGTATCATCCTTGCAGTAGCATCCTCGCTGGATAAGCAAGTCGTCCGGTAGTACGGTAGTAGAATACTCACGGCTAATATAGGCAGTCCCAGTCCAACGATCCTCAGCATGGACCCAGTGACTGCGTCTTCATGGTACAGGAACTTTTCCTTGCAGTAGCATCCTCGCTGGATAAGCAAGTCGTCCGGTAGTACGGTAATAGAATACTCACGGCTAATATAGGCAGTCCCAGCTCAAATATCCTCAGCATGGACCCAGTGACCGTGTCTTCATGGTATAGGAACTTTAGGGTATCATCCTTGCAGTAGCATCCTCGCTGGATAAGCTAGTCACCCAGTAGTACAGTAGTAGAATACTCACGGTTAATATAGGCAGTCCCAGTCCAACTATCCTCAGCATGGACCCAGTGACCGTGTCTTCATGGTACGGGAACTTTAGGGTATCGTCATTGCAGAAGAAACCTCGCTGGAACGGCGTCCAGAACAGCTTTATCGCGTACATGCATAATACCACTGGAAAAACGATATGAGACTAAAATACTAAAAATGTGGAAGAGCGATGTTTAGTGAAGAAACGCTCTCAAAACTCCGATGTAAAGTTCACTCTACGAATGTCATAGATGTCAAAGATTTGGATCGGTTCACGAGTAGGAATAAACAAAAACAAAACGTTAAAAATTGATATTGTTGTCTACATTTAACGTTCTCAAGTATAACTGTGAAAGACAATAAATGAGTAGCTATATGTAGGTTCGAGTAAACATGTAATGGAAGATTGCTTCTGTTCACTTCAGTCGTTATCGAGACTGGTGATTTTGAAATACCTATTCTGCACGGTGATATTTTTAATGTAAAAAAGATGAATTGCTGAAATTGTGATAATCAGAACTTTTCCGCCGCTTTACATTAAAATAAAACATTATTCAAACTTTATCAGCCTTAAAAATACACACACACACACACACACACACTTCACATTGCTTTGTCTTCTTGTTATTTTTTTTCTGTGCCTTTTTATCACAAAACTAGAAAAGACTAGGCATAATTTTATCCTACTGCTAAACACGTCTAAGTAAACAAAAACGTACTTACACCCTGCTACGAGGAAGCTGTCGACCACGACCTTCCGCAGTATGCTTACGGAGGCACCTTCCTTGGACATGGTGGCGTCTTCAGCTAAAATTCAGAACTGGTGGAGAGAACCCGAAACGCCTCCTTAAGTAACCGCGTCTATCAGCACACTGCCGCTGATGCCATGTTCACTAGATGCGACACTGCGATGGTAAACAACGATATACGCGACTTACAATTTCAAACTATGGCGATAGAGTCTGAAATCCAATAAATCCTCGCGACAGTGGAATTGATTAAGGCACAAAAAGAGTAAATCGTTCTAAAAAAAAAGCGTAATCAAGTCTAAAATGACATCACTGTACTACAAAAAAAAATGCCTGTTGCAATTACGTAAAATTATTGATATTTTAGTTCGGCGCACATTTTTGCATTATTTATTTGAATTTTATATTTTATGCTGTTTCAAACTACTAGGTGGCGAATTGAATTAAAAACCCGTTTATCAAATTTTACTTACACACCGCTATTTGAATTTGAATAGATTTTGATATTTTATGAATTTAAAAAAAAATCTTCAAACAGGCGACTGGCCGAGGGTTCACTATTGTGAAGAATGTTCGATAGGTTAGTAGGTATACTTAATACGAGTTTGCACACGAGTGAGTGTGTAGTTACTAGTTACATAACAAAATGATTGTGTATTGTTTCATGTGAGTGATGTATTCCGTAAATAACAATGGGATCGCAGCGGTATTTATTGTGAAGATTTTTTGCGACATAATTCTAAATGCATTTCTACTAGGTATAATTAAAGGTGGTCTTCCTTCTTCCACCTTTAATTATAGTAGAAATGCATGCACTGTTAGACGCCATTTAAATCAGAAGTATATTGCTATGTCGTGCGCTAAATTAATTGTGTCGTTATTATTATTAATTTATTGTTTTTTATAATTTGTTTGGTTTGTATTTTGTGATTTATTCGAGAATTAAATAAGAACATTGTGTCAGTCGTCCTTTATGTTAATTTCTTATCTTTTTATGGAATTTTTTTTACCTACCTTTTAAAACGAAGCTATTAATCGACATAAAAAAAACATGATAAAGATTAACACAGACTGCTTCCATACATGTCATGTAGCTACTAAATGAAGTCAAATTACCTATTTAATATGCAAATAGACAGTGAGTGATTACCTATGTTTATGCAAATAAATGTACTTTGACTTTGAGTTTTGGCATAAATCGTTATTTAAACCATTTATGTATTATTATATAACGGTATTCACAGGGTTTTAACTCTGCAATTCGGCTTCACTTCTCGCATAATCCATATCAAGTTTTTATTGGAAAAGTGTTTCCGGTAATTATGTGGCCTCTTCCAGTGTTTACGACTCTGTTCCCAGATGATCATTCTGCGTACACTCGATTGTAAAAATAGAGTATTGAAGCAATCTTATCAATGGACGCACATGAGAGGGGGCGTGGGTCAGCTATCGGCGGCGACGCGATCGTGAAATCATTTCGTGAAGTGTAGTCCGTTCCGTGGTTAACATCTAATATATAAAATTCTCGTGTCACAGTGTTTGTAACCAAACTCCTCCGATTCTTATGAAATTTGGAGTGCATGTTCAGTAGGTCTGAGAATAGGACGTAAGCTATTTTTCGTAACCAAAAAAAAGCTAAGGCGGTACGAAGTCCGCGGGGTTAGCTAGTTACCTTATAAATATGCTTAAATATGGACTGCTCAAATGTTGGTCAGAATGGTTATCCTTTTAAATGAGAGTGATGATTAGATGGCGTCTTAATAATGCTAGTAACCTAACGGAAAGCATCTATAAAAGAAGAGTATATTGATTGAGTTATAAATTATTAAGCTAGTGGTAGGGCCTGGTGCTAGGTCCGTCCGGGGAAGTACCACGGTCTTTCCCCGCTAACCTGCCGTCAAATAGCAGTGCTCGCACTGTTGTGTTCCGGTAGGGGGTTAAGGCAGCCGGTGAAAATTCTGCCACAGAGGCATTCCATCTTGGGCCTCAGGGTAGGCAACGCATTCGAGATCCTATGGTATGGGATCATAGGATTTCGGTGTCCATGAGCCGCAGTGACCACTTACCATCAGGTGAGCTGTGCGCTCGTTTGCCTATACCAATGATGTAAAAAACCGGTCAAGAAGCGAGTTAAACTCGCGTGGAGAGGGTTTCGACCCTTGATTATTTTCAATGACGTCATTTTCAAACCGTTTCACAGGATAAGCTCTTTTATATGATAGATTTCAAATAAAATGGACTTCTTAATAATTTTCCTGTAATCTATAGGTCATTAACTATGCTCCGTATTTTTTCAATAATTTTAGGTGCAGTAGTTACGGAGATAAGGGGGGAGGGAATGGTCATTTTTCGCCTATTTTCTTAAATAACTCGAAAAGTATTGAACAAAAAGAAATAAAAAATATATAATTATTTGAGATCCTCATAAGAAGTACTTTAATTTGATATGTCACACGATATAGTTTGAAAAACTTCATTAATATTTTTTTCAAATTTATCCCCCAAAAATGGGGTATATGTTTGAAATTCGTTTATTTTCGTTACACGTCCCTCTTTGGGTCACAAACTTACATATACATTCCAAATTTCAACTTATTCGGTCCAGTAGTTTCGGAGAAAATCGATTGTGACATACGGACGGACAGACACACGAGTGATCCTATAAGGGTTCCGTTTCTACCTGTTGAGGTTCGAAACCCTAAAAACAATTAAATAGAGCCACATAGTGGAGCAGTGCAGTAGATAGGTTTTATGTCCAGCAGTGGACGTGTCCAACATACCTACTCGTACTAGTTAATGATGATGATCAAATCTGGGGCATGAAACCATGGAAGAATAAACTACACTTGTAGTATCATAAAACTTATTCTTCATTTCATATTTGGAAATAGTTTTGTTGCAGGAAATCGTTAAAAATTTGATGCAAAAGAAAGTCCTGACAGGAAGTGAATCAGAGTACGAAGCATTTCAGAATTTGTTCTATCTTACTAAAGAACTAAAGAAATGGACATGTTTGCTAAGCCTTGCCTTTTGATCGCCATAGTCGGACAACGCTTATTCTACAGCATAAAAAAATCATGGCGGTCATTTTTTTTTTATCGGATTGACACCTCAACTGGCTGCTGTGAACATTTTTACGTGCTGAGTTCAATAAAGCGTCATAGAAACTAACCTAACCTAATAAGAACAATGTATGTAGATATGTAAGTAAATTAACAACAAGCGCATGGAGTGATTAAAAACCGGGCAAGTGCGTGTCGGACCACGCGCAAAGTATAGGGTTCCGAAGTTGACGAAGCCTACAGTATCATCTCTAAGACTTATTAGCATCTAGCTAGCCTGTGGTATGACGTGCCCGACCGACGCCCCTGCCGCTCGAGAAAAATCATTGGTTTTTAATCATTTCATAAGTTGGTCGACTATGACTCGTAAGTTTGTACAGCCTACTTAGTTGTAATAGTTTTCCTTTCAACTACGTTATATATGCCACAACGTGAATTTTTTCAGCCATCCAAATACCACTATTTATCTGGCAGGGGTGGGGGGGGACGGACACGTGACTCTAACAAAAAATAGCACTTTAAAGCTTAATATATCACAAACGCATCACTTAATAAAAAAATAGTTTTAACAAACCCACAATATTTTTTTAAGACCTATTCAACGATATGACGCACCGCATGGGGTACGCAAGAAAAAAATTACATCCCCACTTTACGAGTAGTTAAACTCGCGTGCTACCCTATTAAAAAAAAAAATTCAATTTTTTTTTGTACCACTTTGTTAGCGTAACTAAAATGTATATTCATGCCAAATAACAGCTTTCTAGAACTAAGCTTCTCCGAGCAATAGTGCGGACAGACGGACGGACGGACGGACATGGCGAAACTATAAGGGTTCCTTGTGGATTTCGGAACCCTAAAAACCATCGTGATTGCATTGCATAGTAATAACATTGCTTCAGGTGTAATACTTACATTATGTTTATAAATAGGTACAATAAAGCATTTGTTGGAAGTAATCCTAAAGCAAACTTATTACTTAAGTTGTTCATTACATATAATAAAACAAAGTCTCCCGCCGCGTCTGTCTGTCTGTTCGCGATAAACTGTAGGTACATTTTATAATACGCAGTGCTACTGCATGGTCACTTGTATAGGTTGGCAAAATACTTAGAGTATTGTTGCGGTGACAGGTTGATTTAAAACTTTAAACTTACTAATCAAGATTACCTGTTTCACAAATCTCTGAAATTTCGATCTGTTTGCGTGTAACTCTTATTTATTATTCTTCAAGTAATTTGAGTTTTCTTTCAAAACCCTTTTCAAAATTCTCATTTAAGGAATCTAAATTGCGAAAGTGGCGACCCCATATTTCTCATACTCTTATTTGCCTAGCTTATACACACTCCTTAAAAATTGAAAAATATAAAAAAAAAAAATTAGTAAGTAAATAGATCGTGCTCTGGGGAAACAGCACAGACGCGCAAACCCTGTTTACCTTACAGAAAAAACTGATCCGCATCCTTGTTAATATCCAAACAACAGATAGCTGCAAACCCTATTTCCAAAAGCATGAGATTCTGACACTTCCATCCATTTACATTTTAGAGATATGCAAATTTGTCCGGAAATATAAAAACTTCTATACTACACGGGAACACCTCGCTACAACACATTCATTAAGATATCAAAATAGGCTCAGGTTACCATCCTCACAACTGTCCATGCATTCATCTAGTCCATACGTAATGTCAATTAAAATTTTTAATAAATTACCTGAAAGATTAAAAAACGAAAGTAATGATACAACTTTCAACAAAAAATTAAAGCAAATTTTAAACTCAAAAGTTTACTATACTGTAAAAGAATTCCTAGATGATAAGATTTAGCTTATATAAATATATGTAAATACGTAGTTAGCAGCCTCTCCAAAATTGCTGTGCCCACCAGGGTCCACATTGATCCTTATACAATGTATATTATTATTAACAACTGTAACACATGTGGAATGCAATAAACGATTGAGTATTGAGTATTGAGATCAGAGTCTGTCTCGAAACGTTTCTATTTCGAAGCTATTTCTTTACTTGTCAATTAATAATTTTAATTATTTACATTTCATATGTCTTATTATAATTAGTTTATTTATTATTATTATTAATTAATTGTTTTTAACTTCTTATTAGAAAATTTTAGCTACTTAATAACCTCAGTTCATCTGAGATCAATTCAGATAAGAATCTGAAATTGATGTTTAAGTTCAAATTTAGTTTACAAGTAATTTTTCTCTTTGTTTATTTAAGAGTTTAAGAGCCTATTGTTCTTTACGGTGGAGAACCTGGTTTTATCTTTACCAAATTACCAGTCGAATTTGGTCAAAGGTTCTCGGTAGATCCCTTGTTTAGTTGTTTACCATCTACTTATATCATCACAACAATGTCATCGACATACATCGTAGTTCATTAAACTATAGCAATTATTTTCCTTTTCAAAGACTCAAGTATCTAATCTCCATTTAACTTACGATAACTGTATTAAAAATAAAGTCAAATTCGTCAAGCTTATTAAAAATATTTATTACATAAAATTATATTTCATGTTATCAGTATACTCATCATTATTTGCGTGCTATAATTGATGTAATATTACACATGGTGCTGCTCGCCAGTTCTGTTAGGTTGGACCTTGGCTTGACACGTTACCGCGTGTCGAGCTAGACCCTATATATGAACAAATTGATCTTTCAAAGTCGGCTTTGTTGGTAGGTCTCTTCCCCGATAGTTATAACTTGGATCTTTTCAAGTCGAGAGTGAACAGGTACTATCTAAGTAAGCAGGTATATCATCTTCGACCGCATCGTCACTTAATTACTTACTTATAGGTGAGGTCGTGGTCAAATGCTTGCAAAAAAAAGGTAACTATTTAGTTGGGTTTGCAAATCAACGGAGTAGTTTGGAGCCTACATATAAACGTGTCTCTTAAGCAATAACTCATTTTTATCGGAAGAGGTCAGTATTTTATCGTTACATGAATATGTGTAAGTAATTGTGTAATAAAGAAGTCGGTTGACTGCGGGGGATATTTTATCTAATAGGTACCTTTAGAATGTATATACTTAAGGAAATAATATGTGCAATAGGGGACTTTAATCGGGTCGAAAGGAAAGAGGATAGGAGAACGAATTAAAGTTTCGAGAATAAGGCATCAAAATTATGAGAATTTTGGTAAATGATACGAGTTAACACCTAGTAGGTGTATCAATCGAGTCAGCACTATATAGAGATTATCTACTATAATAAGGAAGTCCCGCGCTTCCACAATTCAAAACGCTTCAAAGTATTTAAAAAGCAATTTGCAAAGAGTATTTTTGGAATGCCGCCACAATCAATTGCCTGAACACATTTTAGCGAAAAACAATTGATGTATTGACATGTATTTTAAGAGATCACTGTATAATTAGAAAGAAGCTTAAACTTAAAGCCTATTATTCCCTGCAAGAGTTTTTAATGACAATTTTTAGTATGTATTGCATGCATAATAAATATTTCTTGAATATTTGTATACCTGACGGCAAAACATAGTGATACCTCCATAGTATTGTGAACACCTTAATATCTATGTTTATGCAAATAAATGTACTTTGACTTTGACCACGAACAGTCTCAACACGTGTTTGACGACTGTCTCAGCACGCACACATGCGTTGAGAGTGTAGGTGGTGCTTTTTAAATACATACCTACCTACTTTCCAAATGCATTGAAGCGTTTTGAATTGTGGAGGCGCGCGACTTCCTGTAAGTAGTAGATTAATTATCTCACACTGCTAATTGAGTCCATTCCTCCATTTCCTCAAATTTCCCAAGTACCTAGGTACTTATAATGGATTCTCTGTTGCCTTCCGCTTTCAATCATTTCACATGGTTCCATATTTTTCAGCAGCTTCTTAGATTGCGTAGATCTCGAAATTCCGCAAAATAGGTCTTGTTCGTTGTTGCTTAATATTTTTGAAAGCTATTGCTATTACCTACATGCCTTACATTTTAATAAAACTTACTCGTAAAGGGGTTACCTACAGTAGGTAATGTCAAGAACCTTATAACCCACATGTTAATTAAGACGGAGAAAAACAAAATAATCGGTAACATGATTTGTTCAGGAGTGCAGGTGATAACCTTAACGTGTAGGATAGTTATTGAACCTTTACAATAAAATTAATTACGTTCTATTAATACCTACTTATTGTCATTCAGTATCTCTTGTTGACAATGGAAATTTTCAGGATTGGTTATGCAAGATTAGACGAAGCCAGTATCAGATCTAACCCTCTCGCGATGAGAGGAGGAATGTGCAGTTCGCTTCCGCTCTACGTTGCTTAGTCTCGTGATAAAATGACAAACTTTTCGCACTTAGGGGTCATTCATTTATTACTTTAGAAGGGGAGGGGGTCGACCATGCCTTATTTTTTCTTACAAGGGGGTGGGAGGGGTCTTGGTAGTTCTTACGTAATTAAGATCACAAAAAAGCGCAAAGTTAAGATTATAGGTACTTTGAAAAAGCGCTCGCTCCGATATTTAATATGCGTACCTATAGGTAAACGATTTCCATGGCAACGGATCACGTAATTACGAGTAGAACATACAATAGAATACTTGAGTTCTAATTTGATTTAAACGATATTTTAACATAACTATGTAATTAGAAAATTGCAAGATTAATTATAATTACAATGACTGTACGCACATTTAGTCATTGCAAACAGATGCAACGTCCAAAGGGGATTTCAAAGTCCAACTCAATAGTCAGTTATCGCACTAAAATAGGAGTTGATATTGAGAGCAATCACGTGGCAAGGACTGTGACACAGACTGCTGTTAGGTCATTCAAAACGTTACATAGGAAAAGGGAAATTCCCTATCCCTGCGCTCACGCGTCACGACGTTGAAACCGAACTTTAAGCAGCTATAGACTTAAAGTTCAATTTGAGCGCCGTGAAGCGTGAGCGCAGGTATAGGGAATTTCCCTTTCCCTACGTAACATTTTGAATAGAGAATGTTTACACGGAGCTAACGCTGACACGCCAGTAGATACATTGCTTATTCGCTGATGATATGATATTAAGAGTTTTCCCTAAACCAGCAATGTACGTCTACTGGTGTATACATTAGTGGCTCCGT
Source organism: Aethes cnicana (assembly GCA_963971205.1). Lineage (NCBI taxonomy): Eukaryota > Metazoa > Arthropoda > Insecta > Lepidoptera > Tortricidae > Aethes > Aethes cnicana. Next base: position 2,940,334 of record OZ020290.1, on the reverse strand, counting down.
GTAATCCTGCCCTTAGTTTTACTCATTCTGCCAGTTAATTTTTAGCATTTAAGTGCCTTAGTTACAGTTTTCTACAGAAAGGTGTAATTTTGAATCTTATATTTGAAAAAACTAAGATAGTTCTGTACAAAGCTTAGCTGCGAATATTTAATTTCTTTTTCAATTCAATTTTCTTATATTTTTTAACAGGGCGTAGATATACATTTTAGTGTAGGTATAAAGTCCTACGGCCCTACGAAGCTAATGTGGTGTGTTCCATGTGTGGTGTGATCCTTCAATGGAATTTGCTATTGCATTTTATTGTTGGTAGCAGTTATAATGGATGTAACATTTAACTTCGTTACAATACTATTATAATTATTATCAAAGGGTATCATAGCGATATCAGTGATTGACATACATTGTAGAAGACAATTAACATTTGTAATATTTTCCTTATAAATACTACTAGCTTCTGCCCGCGACTACGTTAGTACTATTACTTATTCTGTGCCTCGACATAGCCCGCGAGGAATTCGGATACCGCGCTCCCGCGCGTCCTTTTTCGGACCCCAAGAATCGATATGCCAAATTTCATCTCAATCGGTCCAGCCGTTTAAGCGTGAAGAGGTAGCAGACAGACAGAAAGAGTTAATTTCGCATTTATAACATTAATAATACGGATATGGACATGGATGTCGCGCTGACTGACTCACTTTCTGCACTTGGTTAAGTAATTTCATCATCATTCTTAGTTTTTAATGTTGTTATGATTTGCATCATACTCTGATCATACTCACAAATCGGCAGGGCGAGTTGTACCAAGGTTCCTTTTTGCAATGACAATAAAATAAAACAATAACAGAATTAGTTTACTTACACAATTAGTTTATTTTGTACATTTTGTTCACACTACTCGGCACCTTAACGATATAATAAAGGAACTTACACACTGGAAGGAAAATAAAGTAAGAACACGAACATAGTAAATGATTAAGTGAAAATAGAAATGAAAAGTTATTAGACAAAAGGAAAAAATAGTGAGAGACAGTAAAATGTAAATGAGCTTCTGACTAGTTATGTAGGTACTTGATAAATAACTGATGAACGATATTAAGTATAAACTTACTTCATGCCTTGCAAGTTATAGGTACTTACATTACATGCTTAGCCACTTTTCTCAAAATATAAAATTGTGATGTGGTTTCACATGTTTTTAATTTAGTTAATTATGTAGTTTCATGTTTTTTTTTGTTTTATTAGGCAAGCCTTTTATTATTATCTAAATGATGAAAAAATTGTCTTCAGTTTGAACAATTAAAAAATAACGGAAAACACACTGAAAACTGAACAGACTGAAAAGTATCTACGTTAAAACTGAAACATGAAGTTGGATACCAAACTTCATGTTTCAAGTTTTAAACGAATGGAAAAGTTTATTATATTAAATATGGAGGCTTAAGAGATCAATATAATAATTGATACTGTTAGGATATTCCTACCAGTTAGAAGTAAAAATGAAATGACATGGGATCTTATTCGAGTTCATTAAATCTCATAAACCTAAATAACGTCTCAGCACCTCCCTTTTTAACAATATAGTAGGTTAGTATAATTAATTACAAGATATGTATTCAGAGAAATGGATCTACTATCTAAATTATAAGGACTTCATTGGGTTTAAATTCCAATAGAATATTCACTAAATTGGGAGATAATGTATCATTGTTACGGGATATGGAAAATCCCAGATTCCCACATTTACAAACTCGAATAAGGCCCCTTAGTAGCAGTCATTTCATGTCGATATGCGCCAGAAATTCAAACTTATAGTCTTTCTAATTAATTACCAAAGTAGGTAATGGACCCGTGCAGTCAATTAAAATACCTTGGTTACACACATGACAATAATTCTCGGATCTTACCTTATCCTAGTTCATTAATTGCACTCGTATATCAAATTTTAGATCAAAATCGTATTTCTCAATTGAACAATAGCTATATTCTCCCAAGAGGACTTAAAATAATTCTATTATACTTAACACGTTATGAGCTCTAGATAAATTTCAACCAAATAGGCACCCGAAGTACTTTTCTGAAGCTGAACGTTTGTACGAGATCGAGAACTTTTGAGAAATCTGTGTCTATACATAGGTACTAAGGTATCTAAAATAGACGGATCCCAAGTGACTTTAGTCCGGGTTGATTCAAGCACAGTTGACGGACTCATGGTCCTTAAACATGGCCGCCGAGCTGTCATTCCATACAGAAACAATATTTTATCCCAAAGCAAAATATTTAACGAGCGCTACTTAGTTAACCGACGGTTTGGATCAACCTACCCTTAATCTTTAGTCTTCGCTCAGTTGCTCAGTCATATATCGATATATGTTTAGTTTTGTCGCTTGATGCACCACCCAACCTCGTGTATCGCGTCGAATAGTCTCCGAGACTGACTGTTGCCTTAGACGTTTTTGTAGATACATTTGACACACACGGGTCCTGGGACCTTATTCTATAGTTCGAAGAGATTTTCAAACCAGCTTTTGAGATTTGCCAGTCGATGTTTATAGTGATGAGGCTAAGGAAAATAGTTTTCGCATGAACGAATAGCGAAAGAATATGATCGATTAAATCTAACTTAATGACGATTATTTTCAAAATAATAATAAATTCAAAATAAATAAGTCGATTTGATCGATCGAGGTACCTACCTACGGTAATGTCATGATCGATTATAACGATTAACGAACTATTTGGACACTACTCTAGTTAAAAAAAAGGATATAGCACGTAAACTGTAATCTTAATTTCATAAGTTGTTTTATACGTTTTTAGGTTCTATGACGATCACCAGGTTTCAAATGTTGGTTTAAAAATCTCTCCGACTATAGTCGGTAATTTAGGGATACGGGATTCCCGATTCTATTTACAAAGTCAACAGGGCTCCCGTCACTTGTTCAGTATGACCATGAGAATGAACTGGAGTACGACTAGCGGTCTGAAATTCTGGCGCGGTGGCCGTCATCGGGCCAGCACTGGCCGAGGCAGCATGTTCTCCTGATGGGCAGGCTCTTGCCAGGTCACGGGGTCGTACCGCTTCGGCCGGAGGACGTATGGCACCTGTGGTTGGAAAAGGGGATGAGAGAACATTGGAATTGGGATTGAAAATCCATACTAATATTATAAATGTGATAGTGTGTTTGTTTGTTTGGTATGGATGTAGTTTGAGACCTTGGGAATAACAAAGGATACTTTTTATGCCGATATTTATCAACGGGAAAGGGTTTTCTGCGGGTCAAAATAATTATATACATATAGCTATCTATATGTATAGTATCGTCGGGTACGCATATTCTAATTCTACGCGAGACGAAGTATGGCATAGTTTCGCTTTTGGTGTAGTTTCGACAAAAAGTATCGTCAAGTGACCATCGTGATTATAGACGAAGGGAAATTATTAATACATGTTTACGCCTATAGCATTACTGGCACGGAATGAGATGATTGTTACTGCTATCATTTTTTGTTCTTGATTTTAGCCATTAATGCATTTCCTAAATTCCAGCCAGTTAAAGACATGTGAATCCTCCGCTATACGTAACGGTGCGTAACATGTGAATATTTTTTTATTTTATTTATCCAAACACATTACAAATTATAATTCATTACTTATTATACAGTTCATCTCTCTACATTAGACTCCTTGCTGACACGCTTACTCCTTGCTGCTTGAAGACACGGAATCAGCAATAAATAGGGTGGCGTAGGTATAGAAGGCGCGCGGATTAAGCAATAAAAAACTGCGTCGACAGGTACCTAACTGCTTCGCCGCGCGCCATTTAAATTGCGTTGTGCTGTTGTGCTATACTTTATTTCAACCTCCATTAAGCATATAAGAACTACTCCAAAAAGCACCCACCATTAAACACCCGTAGAAGGCCCCTATGATAAATCCAAAGGCGATGTCCTGCCAGTGGTGGAAGTGGTCCACAATCCGCGTCAGCCCGACGTACCAGGCCGCCAGGAAAACCACCAGTTGTACGCCGTGGCGGAGCAGCTTCGAACCACGCCATTTGCCCTTCACTTGGATGTAAATCTGGAAAATTTGAACCTAAATTATAGCCAGCATCCTTCAAGACATTCAAAAGGAGAAGGTACTCAAGTCGGCTGCATGTTTTTTGCAGTGTTTTTTAGGTACATCAGAGACTTTCCATCGTTTATGGAAAATTTTCTAAAATTATTTTTGTAGGTTGGTAATCAAAAGGGTATTCTTCAATGTTGGTAACATTTTTTTGTGTATCTAGGAGAAAGCCTACATTCAACAAGTCTTTCGGCTGATATGATGAAAGTAAAATGCGTGTCTGATCGTTAGTTGTTGTTTAACTGTAGGTATCTTGGTAAAATTATTCATAGGATAGGTACGCTATCAATTACCCGTATTTTATTTTTAGTTTCTGGCACAGAGGCATTCCGTCTTAATCCTTAGGGTTGGCAACGCCTTCGAGATCCAATGATTTCTTAATGTGCGTCCATGGGCCGCAGTGACCACTTACCATCAGGTGGGCGGATCCTAGCATTTTTTTCATTTTTTTTTTATTAATAAATAGTTATAGTAATTATTTATCGTGATAAGTGATAACAAAATAATTACATAATACCTAAATGGCTGTAGGTACGCATCATTGTCGGAGAAATTCCGCTGTAGCGTCGAAACACCATCCCTTTTCGGGCAAAATTTATAAATTTGGCTCATCACATACAGCAAGATTTCCTTACGTACAGCGAGGAAGACAGCAAGTACATGGCGACGCTAGAGGCCCTGGGGAAGAACCGGACCTTCTGCACGCAGTAGCTGCTAGAGTTCAAGGAATACTTCTGGATGTAGATGACATTAATACAGCGGCTAAGTATATTCGAAGTCTTAAATAGGGATCTCCCTGCTCCCTATAGGATCGTTTACGCATAAAATCGAACTTTAAACCTATCTGCTTAAAGTTCACACGACGCGTGAGCGATCCTATAGGGAACAGGGAAATCCCTATTTTAAGACTTCGAATATAGGCCCTGGTCTACTCACCGCGAAGAAGTCAGCGCAGTACATGGCAAAGCTGGCGTGAGCACTGGGGAAGGACAGGACCAGCTGCTAGGTTTCAAAGACCTGGATGTTAAACTGGATGTAGAGGTCATGAATTCTGGTCTACCTAACTCACAGCGAAAAACACGGCGCAGTACATGGCAAAGCTGGCTTGGACACTGGGGAAGGACAGGACCAGCTGCTAGGTTTCAAAGACTACTCCTGGATATAGAGGGCATGAAGTCTGGTCTACTCACAGCGAAGAACACGGCGCAGTACATGGAAAAGCTGGCGTGGGTAATGGGGAAGGACAGGACCAGCTGCTAAGTTTCAAAGACTACTCCTGGATATAGAGGGCATGAATTCTGGTCTACTCACAGCGAAGAACACGGCGCAGTACATGGAAAAGCTGGCGTGGGCACTGGGGAAGGACAAGCGGACCTGCTGCACGCGGTAGGTGTCAGGGTTCATGCAGGTATACTCCTGGATGTAGCCCAAGGCGTTCGCTGTTGCGTTGCGATCGTAGATCGGCTGGCACACCTGGAAACGGCAGAGGGAAGATCACTGAAGATGTTGGTTGAGATACGACTAATATTAAAGCTCTAACACAGAATGAGGTAGACACAAAATAGTAATCAAAGTCTGACGCCAAGTTTCCAGCGTTAACATTTTTGAAATTTCACCTATTATCTTCATCATTATCTATTATACCGGATAGATGACCGGCACTTGTTTTTGGAAATCTAGCACTTTTTTGAGCACTATTAAAACCCCCAGGAAAATGGAGAAACGGAGCGATAGTCTTATAGTTCGAGATTGCCAAAAACAAATATCGTTCGTCTATTCGAATGCACCTAAGAGGATTTTCCGAAAATCCTTACTAATCACTATCACTACATAGTATAAAACAAAGTCGCTTTCTCTGTCCCTATATCCCTATATGTATGCTTAAATCTTTAAAACTACGCAATGGATTTTGATGCGGTTTTTTTTAATAGATAGAGTGTTTCAAGAGGAAGGTTTTCGTATATAATTTGTTATAGTTTAACGCTCAATTCCCGCGGGAACGCTATAAGCGAATTCCACGCGGACGAAGTCGTGGGCAGAAGCTAGTAATATTATAAATGTTAAAGTGTGTTTGTTTATTTGTCCTTCCTTCACGTCGCAACGACTGGACCGATTTGGATGGAACTTGGTATCGAGATAGTTTGAGATCCTGGGAATAACATAGAATACTTTTTATCCCGATATTTTCACGGGAACGGGTTTCCCACGGGTCAAACCAATTTCAATACTTCAATAACTTTAACCATCTATATGTATAGTATCATCGGATATGCAAATTCTAAGTCTACGCGGGACGAAGTCGCGGGCAAACGGCTAGTCAAAAATACTTTCGGTAGCTGTAAAGTTTTATGGCGAGTTCAGTAGGTACATTTTTCAAAATTTTATCTATCGTACGCAAAAGTGCTAATTTGTGTGTTTAGACCAATTTCGGAGAAGTAGGTCATAATGTAATTAAACGTAAAAAGAATCTTCATTACTGGTTTACCCAACTAAAGTAAACTGCCAACATATCAGTCAGAGTCAAATTTTAACTAAGGTACCTACCTGATCCGTAACTCTATATGTTCAAGAACGGTCACTTGACATACAGCTATATCAGTTATGAGGTGATAACATCCTGAACGGTAAACATGTGAAAAATAAACAACATTTGTCGCACGCGTGATTCATCGAGCACGTGAGGTGAACCACCTCACTAATATGCAAATATTTAGCAGTTAACAAAACATAGGTACCTACAAGCTTTTATCACCTTCGTATTCACAGTTAAGTTTTTTCATTAAGACAATGTCCTTTATTACACAAAAACATGTTGTATTGTAAATAAGGGCATTGAAACAAAACCCTTCAGAAGTAGGTAAAAGAAGTATATCTCGTCTGATGATTTTGGTCCAGTGTAGTGTAGGTGATCCGTTGAGTAGGTATAGACTATTAGACATTAAGGTTATCCTGTACGAAAACGGAGCGACATGGTATATAATATACCTATCAGTTGTGGTATTGCGTTTGTTCATTGGTTTGCGATGCCGAAGACGACCACTAATTTTTCAATACGAAATTACGAATCTTCTCGTCACTCGCCAAGTGACCCATCGCAATGACCCTGCATATACCAGTTATTGTGTTCATATTCGCTTGCACTGTATCTGCTATGAGATTTGACAAAACATAAGTTATAGTTATTAGTATCTTATCCCGACCCCCCCGACCCTCTCACCCGACCCCGATCATCTGCGAATTAATTCCCCAATCGATTGTGTGAAGTCCCCAATTCGCACTGGACCCGCGTGGGGACTATAGCCCAAACCCTCTCGTGATGAAAGGAGGTCTGTGCCCAGCAGAGGGACGCAAATAGGCTGTAGTAGTAGTAGTAGTAGTAGTAGTATCATCTTAACGATTGTCCTGCCATCACTTCGCTCCAAAATACTTACCGCAAAGAAGTGAGGTCGCAGCCTACCGAGGACGTACTTGGTGACCTCTGCCGTGACTTGCTGGCTGGCCGCTCCGAAGGTGAACACTCCTAGCGTGATGTAGCTCTCCCAGACCCACCCTGGCACCAGGGAGCCGCAGAGAAACTTCTCCCCCTCATTCCTGCCCTTCTTGTGTCTGACGAACTCGACGATTAGAATCTGGAAGAGTTTTTAAAATAACTAAATATGGGGAGGATTGGAAGAGTGAAGATCATTAGCGTTCATTGGGTGAGGCCTACATCCAACAGTAGTCAGCTGCAGGTAGTTGTTGATGATAATGTGGAGGATTTGATTTGATGATGACCATTATCATGCTCGACCAACACTGTTGAAAATATTAAAATGGTAACATATTTGTCCGTAAGGAGATGAACGGAGAAATGATAAGCGTCAATTGTTTAGGACCATTGGTTTGAATGGTCTCTGTTGGCGACTGGTCGACGTGCCGCCTCCTCTATGTTAGCCTATTTTTTATTATCTAAAATTCTGACCGTCGCTTAGAGACGGCTTGTTTAGGTATTATTAAAAATAGGCTAACATAGAGGAGGCGGCACGTCGACCAGTCGCCAACAGTCTCGATTCCAAATGGGCTTTTGTTTGTACCAAATTAAACGCTAAAGTTCATTTATGTATGTAAGCCACTTGGATTCGGAATCATTAAAATAAACGACTCTTAGTACATAATTACCCCGCTGGTGAAAGTGGGGATGATTACTAATGTTAATTTAAAATCTAAACTTGATTGAGGTGAGTTTATTGACAGTATTTTTATCTAGTCTAATAAATGTTTTACGACAATCGATTTGACGGTTTGAAAGTTACCGGCCATTTTCTGTCCTAAATGTGTTTTTTTGTTTCAAAGTTTTATTTATCATGCCGAAAACAACGTACAATTTTTATTCAAACTGCTAATACGCGTACCTAATCAATGTCACGGCATGGAGCGAAAACAATACAAGCTCTCGTTTTTTCAGGAAAGTTCATCTACCCACCCAAACATCAAACAATTAGATATATTTACTTACAGAAACCATTCAAATTTTTTACAACGAAGCTTTCAGACCATTGTTTATGAAAAGTGAAGAAAATCTTTTAAACGAGATTCTAATGCACATATAACAACGATTCAAGAACAAAGGAACAACGGACGGATTTAACCACGGCCGACATTTTTAAAAAGAGGAAATCTAGATACCATTCTTACATTTTTGAGACGTTGAAAATCTAGAATTCATTGCGATTTGTTTTATGGCTTTCGTTGGCAAACGAGCACACAAGTCAAAGTCAAGTACTGTGGATTGCAATGGAAAAACTGTACTACCTATGTACCATTATAAATTAATTACTTGTACATGAATTAATATATTCATGTTTAAAAGCAACTTACTCTTCCAAATTCTTACTTGATATTCTTTATTAACAGTTTATTTAATTCAATCTTAAAGTATAAATTACGGCTTTAACGACGGATCAATGGTAATGAGTTGCTGTCAACCATGAATGGAGGTTGACAGCTCATCGTCTTATTGAGGTAAATTGATTTTTCTACTAACTTATGAATATTTAAAATGTTATCAAGAAGTGCTTACTTATTACCACTTCAAAGGTTTAACAGTACTTTAATTTGTTAGACAAGAAAGAATGCTCAAGTATACCCTACTGATGATGCAATGTAATAACCAGTACATACCGAAGCGTAATAAGTTTTGTTTACCACTACCACAAGAACAGCCTATTTACGTCCCACTGCTGGGCTCATTCATGCCTCCTCTCATTTAAGGGGTTTAATTAAGCTATAGACTACTAGCTTCTGCCCGCGACTTCGCCCGCGTGGAATTGCCTTTTTTCCGGGATAAAAGTAGCCTATGTCCTTTCTCGAGACTCCAACTATCTCGATACCAAATTTCATCCAAATCGGTCCAGCGATTGAAGCGTGTGGTAACAGACAGACAGACGGAGTTACTTTCGCATTTATAATATTAGTATGGATAGTCTCAACACGGGCCCAGTACGGATCGGGGATTTCACAACTTCATAACACATCTTTGAATTACTTTGCAAATGCGTTCAGGTTTTCTCGCGACGTTTTCCTTCACCGAAAATCTCAGAGGTCAAAAATTTCAATTCACAAATAGTAATTATATACTCACGAGGTGCGAGCCGGAATTCAATTCCCGACCCTCTGAATGAGAGGCGGGTATAGATCAAACCACTAAGCTACCAGGGGCTCTATTCGAAACATTACATAAGGAAAAGGAAACTCCACAGCGTCACGGCGCTCCAAATGAACTTTAAATCTAGCTGCTTAAAGTTCGGTTCCAACGCCGTGAAGCTTTGACGGAGGAATAGGGAGTTTCCCTTTCTCTGTGTAACGTTTTGAATAGAGCCCAAGGGCTATTTAGTTAGGTACCTATATTATATATTTTTATTCTTACCGTAGAAGACATGAACACGAACCCGCTACCAGCTAACCAGGTTTCTGATATCGTCTCCTCCCTGTATGGCAGACTCAGAGATCGGTCGTCTTCGAAGAAACCTATTTTGTGAGCCTTCCCCCATAAAAGAAAGGCTAGCAGAGGGGCGCCGGCTGGAAAAAAATTAAACACAATTTATCTAAGGGCATTCCGGAAAAGTTTTGTAGCTATTTTACCATAAATTAAACATTTCAAATTTTTTGTAAGATGTAATTCGAAAATCATTTCTGATCTCCGTCTATTAATGGTTTAAATAAAAATAAAAACAGTTTTTTTTGTTCATGAGCATTAATTTTAGAGAGAATCGTGGTTTATTGGTAACTGGTCAATGAAGGTTTTTAGAATGAAGAGTTATTTCACTTCAAGTTAAATGTATGAAATTTAGTTAAAAAAATCCAACTTTCTAGATCAAGTAGATTTTTTCAAACACAAATAATCTAAACTAAGTTCAGAGATATAGAGTACCTATGTACTCTATATCTCTGAACTTCTCAATATACACTCAACAGCAATGAATTCGGCTCATTTTGTATAGCATTTTCCATACAAAGAACCCGAATTTATTGCTGTTGAGTGTTAGTACTTTACCAAAGCTTCCAACTATGCTTCAACTAAACACTCTCGCACAATAGATACCTAAATAGGTAGATAAGCCGATAATAGATACCTACGCACTCATAGGTCCTGTTATCTAAGTGTTCTAAAATGAGCAGATATCTTGTGATTATTGAATCGTATTAGTAATATTATCTACCCATATACTCGTGCTGCAATAAGATGAAGCCGTGGTGGCCTAGTGGTTTGATCTACCTCCTCTCATGCAGAGGTCGGGGGTCCGAATTCGGCTCACACCTCTGAAATTATGTATGTGCGAAATTCAAGTTGAATTTACCACTGAGCTTTTCGGCGTGAATATTATTACGCAGAATAAAATTTTATACGTTAAGATTTTCTGTGATCTCCAGTAAATCTTAATTAAATTACAAAGGAAATCATGGTGAGGAAACCTGCACGCATCTGCAAAGTTAATTCAAAGATGTGTGTGAACTCCCTAATCCGAACTGGGCCCGCGTGGGGACTAATCCTAAACCCTCTCGTGATGAGAGGAGACCTGAGCCCAGCAGTGGGACGTAAATTAGGCTGTTGTAGTAGCTGCAATATTATTGTGTCTAAGATAAAAATGTATGTATAAGTAAATAAATCAAAAGAACGCATTCCGATAAGACATTTCTAATACTTACCCTAATGTTGCCTGTAGCTGATTTAATTGGTAAAAATAGATTAAATTTATTATTCTTTTGAACATTTCTATATTATATGATAACTAAGTACTTCAATATCCAGTAAATTTACTACGTGAAATTAATACTATCTAGGTTCCTACTTGTTACGCCTACGTAGTTATAGTGCGTAGGCACACTTGAACTACACATATTTCGATTAAGTATAGGTACCTACTTAGCTAGTACTCTATCTACTTATTTTTTGTCATTATAAAAAAAGTAAGAAAGCAATAGAACGACTGCAGTAAATCGTAATAGTTATCTAATAAACCTCGCAAGGTTACTTTTTATCAAACTTTGACGCGAAACGTTTAGCGATCAAGGTGATGATTCGATCGATGACGTCGAATTCGACCGAACCGATGCATCGTACGCGAAAAGCACTCGTGATTTATCAATTTTATCATTATTCGTTATAGTAGATAGCGATTTACACTTGAATCAGAACTATGCAGACTTTAAGGATTCATTTTCTCCATTAACGTGTTTCTTTTGTATGGGCTCCACCCGTTCCCATGGGAATACTTATCGGGCTAAAACTAACCAATATTATCAATCTGGTGATAAACACTGTACAGAAACCAACCTTAGTGGGTACTATTTCAATAAGTTTGTTTACTTAACGGCATAAGTAGTATTTACAGGACCGTTTGTTAAGTAGTGTTATGTGGCTTTGACAGTCGAAGTCAATAAATAGGTTTAGTTGAATATTCCCACATGCCTACCTAACGAATAAGTGGCGTCTGCGAACCGGGAGACAAGCTGTCGGTAGGCCTCCAACAAGATGGAGTGACGACCTTGTAAAGTTTGAGGGAACGCGGTGGATGCGAGTGGCATGCAGCACCGGTCTGAGTGGCGCGCCTGGGGGAGGCCTATGTCCAGCAGTGGACGTCGTCTTTCGGCTGAAATGATGATGATGGTGTGATCAGTGTGATCTTGATCTTCCGACGTGTTAAATTGCGACTAATAGATTCCTAATCAAAGTTTAGTGGCGGATCATTTCCTTACTTGGTGATTTGATTTGATCGGCAATGACGTATCACGTGTGAATGTGCTCTTATCGTACTTTTTGTCTAGTCTTTTTCACCGACTTCAAAAAAGGAGGAGGTTCTCAATTCGGAATCTTTTTAGGGTTCCGTACCTCAAAAGGAAAAAACGGAACCCTTATAGGATCACTTTGTTGTCCGTCTGTCCGTCCGTCTGTCAAGACCCTTTTTCTCAGGAACGCGTGGAGGTATGAAGCTGAAATTTATATCAATTACTCAGGTCTACTGTCCCTTGAAGCTGTGAAAAAATCAAACTTCTAAGCCAACGCAATCAAAAGATACAGCCGTTTATGCCGCAAATTTTCGACACTTGCAAGGGAATCAAAACCTACAGGGTGCTTCCCGTGAACTCAGAATCTTGAAATTTGGTACGAAGCAACGTCTTATAGCATAGATAAAGGAAAAATTACGAAAACCATAAATTTTTAGTTACATCACATAATATTTTTTTTTTTAATAATTTTAACCTTACTACCCATTTCCTCATAAACGCGTAGAGGTATTAAATTGAAATTCATACCAAATACTCAGGTCTATAATACCTTTAAGCTGTAACAAAATCAAACTTCTATGTCAACGCAATCAAAAGAAACAGCAATTTAAGCTGCATATTTTGAAACTCGCAAGTACTCGCAAGGGAATCAAAACCTAAAGGGTACTTCCAGTCGACCTAGAATCTTGAAATTTGGCATGAAGCAACGTTTTATAGCACACATAAAGGAAAAATTCCGAAAACCTTAAATTTTTAGTTACATTACAAAATATCTTTGTCTTAAATTTATGCTACTCCATCTTTCCCCATTGTAATGTTATGAATTTCATTTTGCAATAAAAATACCATAGTTATGACTCGATTGTCGTAAAGAACGAACTTTGTAAACCTTACAGGTTTGTACGGAACCCTCGGTGCGCGAGTCCGACTCGCACTTGGCCGGTTTTTTTATGTATGTTCACCAAAATTAAATAGTAAACGATAACCGATTTCGATAATTCTTTTTTTATTCGAAAGGTGGTACTTCCAAGTTGGTCCCACATTAATTTGGTTCAGTTCTGATGATGGGTTCCATGAGAAAATGAGGGAAATCCTCAAAATTTGCTAGCACGTAGATGATTTTGGTGTCAATTTCGAAGACTTCAGAGTTACTTATGTATTTTTATAGTAATGTTTAAAGACTAAAGTCGAAATTTTTTTTTTACTAAAAAATAAAAACCGATTTTTAATAAAATAAAAAAACACTATATGATTATCATTTCTTTGGGTCGGTTCACTTGACACCGACTTCGCAGTCTGTTGGAGTTTGAAGGCGGTTTTTTTATTGTAATTTTTTTAAAGTTTCGTCTTCCATAACAATGAATCTACTATGTTTAAAGATAATAAATTAAATGATCGCACACCGGTATAAAAAGTAAAAAGTACCTAATAGTAAAACCCACCTACAAATTGAACGTGCCAGCCAAGTGCAAAGTGCTAGTCGAGTGCAAAATGATTAGATATGACGAAAAAAAAAACCGGCCAAGTGCGAGTCGGACTCGCGCACCGAGGGTTCCGTACAAACCTGTAAGGTTTACAAAGTTCGTTCTTTACGACAATCGAGTCATAACTATGGTATTTTTATTGCAAAATGAAATTCATAACATTACAATGGGGAAAGATGGAGTAGCATAAATTTAAGACAAAGATCTTAAAAAATATATATTTTGTAATGTAACTAAAAATTTAAGGTTTTCGGAATTTTTCCTTTATGTGTGCTATAAAACGTAGCTTCATGCCAAATTTCAAGATTCTAGGTCGACTGGAAGTACCCTTTAGGTTTTGATTCCCTTGCGAGTACTTGCGAGTTTCAAAATATGCAGCTTAAATTGCTGTTTCTTTTGATTGCGTTGACATAGAAGTTTGATTTTGTTACAGCTTAAAGGTATTATAGACCTGAGTATTTGGTATGAATTTCAATTTAATACCTCTACGCGTTTATGAGGAAATAGGTAGTAAGGTTAAAATTATTAAAAAAAAATATATTATGTGATGTAACTAAAAATTTATGGTTTTCGTAATTTTTCCTTTATCTATGCTATAAGACGTTGCTTCGTACCAAATTTCAAGATTCTGAGTTCACGGGAAGCACCCTGTAGGTTTTGATTCCCTTGCAAGTGTCGAAAATTTGCGGCATAAACGGCTGTATCTTTTGATTGCGTTGGCTTAGAAGTTTGATTTTTTAACAGCTTCAAGGGACAGTAGACCTGAGTAATTGATATAAATTTCAGCTTCATACCTCCACGCGTTCCTGAGAAAAAGGGTCTTGACAGACGGACGGACAGACGGACAACAAAGTGATCCTATAAGGGTTCCGTTTTTTCCTTTTGAGGTACGGAACCCTAAAAATAATTAAATAGTTCTAATCAATAATCATTGTAATCGTGACGGATAATTATAATTAGTTTACCCATTTTAGTAGCGGGTTGCACGCAATTTGACTCGACCGAATTTACCGCTGCCTTGACCGATATCACAGTATAGGTACCACTATCTAAAACTTAGGTCCACTCTTACCTATTGACTAGTAGGTAATGTCTTCATAAAAAAACAAAAATATTTATTCAGCAAATAGGCCACATCAGGGCACTTTTACACGTCACTTTTAAATGAATTTAACAAAAATGAATTTATCAGCGCTTCCATAATACTGTTAAATGAAAGTTTTTTTTTATACCAATGGTATAGGCAAACGAGTTCACAGCCCACCTGATGGTAACTGGTCACTGCGGCCCATGAACACCCAAAATCCTATGATCCCCCATTAAAAAACCATAAGATCTCGAATGCGTTGTCTACCCTGAGGCCTAAAATGGAATGCCTCTATGCCAGAAATTTCACCGGAAAGTTTCAATTATCATGAGATTAATCTTAACTTTTATTTTAATGTTGACCGGCTAAATTATATTTCACGTTTAATTAAGCTGATATCTATATTCGAAACGGTAGGTACATAGCGATATGGGACGTTCATATCCGTAAATAAAATACACTTTCTTCCTATTTAGAAAGATTATATCACTACCAGTGTTTGCTAGTGGCAGGGCCTGGTGCTAGGTCCGTTCGGGGAGGTACCACCGTCTTTCCCCACTGACCTGCCGCCAAACAGCAGTGCTCGCACTGTTATGTTCTGGAAGGGTAGGGGTTTAAGGCAGCCGGTGAAATTTCTGGCACAGAGGCATTCCATCTTGGGCCTCAGGGTAGGCAACGCATTCGAGATCCTATGGTTTCCTAATGGGGGATCATAGGATTTCGGTATCAATGGGCCGCAGTGACCACTTACCATCAGGTGGGCTGTGCGCTCGTTTGCCTATACCAATAATATAAAAAAATATAGATATTATATTAAACACTAGTATTTATATCTAGACACGCGGTGTAAAATATGTGGGAAAGTATATCTCTAAGTAACGTTTCGAATAGAGCTGATTAACATCTGGCCCCTAAAGTAAAAATCCGAAGAAAAATATTAAGTAACTTTGGTACCAGCTTCCGCCCGCGACTTCGGCGCAGAATTCGGTAACAGCGTTCCCGCGGGAACTATTACCAGCATAGAAAGTAGCCTATATGTTGACCCGTATTATTAATCTAGCACCATGCTAAATTTAGTGGTAAGTTATCCGACCGCTTCTCGATTTAAACCCGGACATACAAACATACGGTCACGTCACTTCTACAGATAGATCAAGATATAGGTAAAACTTGACAAATTATAAAATTCATCTAAATACATCATCATTTTCATTAACGCATTCACTGCCACCGACGCATATATGCGTTTTGCTGACTTTCCCGCAGTGCCTTGAACGCACATGTGCGTTGCAATGTTCCCTTAATGACAGATGTGGCACCTGGCGAAAGTTCGTAAAAAGAAGTGGCAGTGAATGCCTTAATTTGTCTCATAGTTAATGTTGAGTCCTAACTATATATAATGTGCAACATTTCCAATACCTAATACAAAACCGTTACATGAATTCAAATTCACAATCAGTTATAAATTAGCAAACCCAACCGGCAACCGGCTGCAACAAATCAATATACCTAGTGAATGCAATGCAATCCGTGCATGAAAATGTAAAAAAACATCAATTTGAAGTAGGAATTAACTTACCGCAAGCCAGCACCACGAAATCCAGTATCATTTTCCATATTAACTTGTCCTGGGCCATTTTCACGACACTTTTTTATTTCACCGCTCGAGACGCCCACCTCATCGCGGCAATGCACGGTACTGATAGTGAATAATCAGTTTGCCTTGAACACCGTTACTTCGGAACAACCAGTACAAAGCGCTTGTTTGGAAGTGGGGTGAGGGTACATTTGAATTTTCTTTTTTTTTTTTTCATGTTGTGGTTGCTGCCAGGCTTTTTGCATAGTTGCTTGCTTTTTTTAATGCAAAACAAAAACATTCTAGACAAATATTTTTAAAATTGCTTTCTTGGGGTTCGATATGAGCTTATTAGGTACCATTTGAGGTATATCTTAACAAAAAAATCAGCGGTATCTTATCTAGAGGAGGAGGATTTATGATGTTTATTTTTATTTAAAACAAGCGACTGAAATGTAATAGTTTGTAGTGAGCATTTTTAGGCGTACCACTGGCACTACTTGATAGGTACAATTGCGATGTGTTTCATTGGGTTGACTTTAAGTTTAAAAGCTGGGGTCATTTTTACACAAATTTAACTTTGAACTCTTATGAAATGAAATATATGAAATTAAATTAAATATATAAAATGAAAAATATATGAAAATTATGTATTAAGATTGGGTTTTAAAGAAACGACTTGAACTTTTTACATTTTACGTTTATTTCGTCCTATAGCATAAAATCAAAATAAGTCGTTTTCACCGTCGAAACATTCAAAATGCTGCCAAAAGCTACGGTATCTAGTTACTTCATATGATATACAAAATACTGTGACTACAAAAAAGTCAAATTTCCTGCATAAATATTTTTTACAATGACCGAAAGACCTTATAAATATTTTTTACATCACCCTTGGCCATAAAGTGGGATTTTCTGCCAGCTACGCGGAGAGAAAACCTCACTTCTTGGCCAAGGCAAGACTAAAACTTTTGACAAACCACGGGCGGTAATTCGTAAAGCCCCAGATCGCCTATTTATGGCCCTCACCTTCGGTTCGGGCCACAGAAACCTGCGATCTGGGACATTTATGAATTCACCACCCTAGGTCTGTAATGTACTATTACATCACCCTTGGCCGTAAAGTGGGATTCTCTGACCGCTAGGCGGGGAGAGAATCTCACTTCCTGGCCAAGGCAAGAAGTAAAACTTTAGACAAACCACAGGCGGTAATTCGTGAAGCCCCAGATCGCATATTTACAAACACCTGCGATCTGGAACATTAACGAATTCACCGCCCTAGATTTGTAATATATTATTACACGCCGGTACTTTCAAAATAGCCTTCCAACCATAATTATACTTAAAAAATGCAATGGTACATAGACCTTTTTGAAACAATCGACGTAATCCACGGCGCTTTAATAGTTCATTACTATGCGTGACTATGAAATAAATACACACCTTAATATAAAATAAAATTAAACAAACTTAACTATGGAAAATATAAAAAAATGGATCTCATCTATACATTACTAAGGCCACCGTTAGTGTGCTTTTTACATATTTTGTTAATAGTCAATGTTTAAAATTGGGGAATACGTTTAAAGTGCATTCGCTAGTAAATTTATATCTACTTTCTTAAATCAAAGCTCGTGTTGGTAACCTCGAGCTCTTTATTATGTCAAGTGAGCACACAGGCCACCTGATGGCAAGTGGTCTCTGCAGTCTGCGTCCCGTGGGCATAAGAAATCATAGGTTACATTTCAAATGCGTTGGCAACCCACAGAGGTCTAAGATGGATTGCCTCTATGCAATTTAACCCGATCCCTTACCGGAACAGAAGACACTGTTGTACACAACCGTACAATAAATTATCAATTAGTACTTGGTGTGCATTTGTATTGTATTGTATTCTGTACCACGTTCACAATCATAGATTCTTCTCTTCAGAGCAAAAGCTTAAGAAGTGTAAAGCTTTTAAGTATAAATGGAGAGAAAACTAGCATAAATTTAATAGAAAGGAAAGATTTATGAAAGACAAAAATGTAACGAGTTTTAGTTTCGTATTTTGGATAGGATAAGTAAACATAGCTACAAGGCACCAACTTCATACTTATATATATATTATTTGTCATACATGAACCATGAAAGATTCATCTGAAATATTTTACTTTTCTATATCACAGTATAAATACGTCCCCCTCGTCTTCAAGACATAAAAGGTTATTTTTATTTCCCCTCAACTATAACTAATACATAGTAAATAAATGAGCTGTGAACGTATAATTTTAAATTTAAAAATAAATATAAATGCATTTAAAACTTCCTAATTCGTACCAATTTAGATAAAATATTTACAAAACTATGCTACAATATAACTTAACTAATAATTGTACTTTAAATTATTTTACACGCATCCTGTACAGGGTTGCAAATAAATAGTGCATAAATATATAAATAACACATTGCACGAAAACTTTAAGTAGTGAAGTTTCTAACATACTGATTGGTAGCATATTGTTACATGTACTTACTGTACTGTTGCTCTAAAAATTACCTTCACGCACGTTCAAAATAAATACATACATTATTTAAGCAATAGCACGCATTTGATTACATAGTGCAATCGAGTTCATGAATACCTATGTATGTATACACTTTTGGACCTAAGCACAAAGCAGTAAGGTGTGTGTAAATTTTGGTGACCTCGATTGCAATAGTCGAAAAGTCTATCATGTTAAAAACTGAAGCAGAATCTACGATATAATTATTGTACTGTTTTTATTCATAATGTTGACAAAAAGGCAATCTATGTAGTTTATATAGAATTTCAATCTTACTTAAAAACTATTTATTTAAAGATTTAACGTTTTTCTACTAAGCCCATTTTGGCGATGATAAAAGGTCACTTTGCAGTTACATTAAAAAATGTGCTTAAATCTAATCTGTGGAAGCAATTATCAGCCGTTGTACTCGTAAATCTAATAAAAAGTACGTAAATTCCAGTCTGACGGCACTCCGGCTACATTTGTCTACTAGCGACATCTATCAACATTATATGTCGAAACAACAGTTTAACTTTGCTACAAACAAACTCTGAATAACTCATATATTTCCAAACGTTACCAATTCCACATACACTTAGCTATTAGATTACAAAACGTGCTTGCGTGTACAATGAAGTTATATACACATCGTCGTAGTTCCAGACTTCACGAGCAGATGGCGCTTACCTCAACTAAGCCTATAATTTAGTATTCGGGCGATATGACGTCATGCCACTGGTCGTCGCAGTTTCAAACCCCCCACCCGGGGCCAGACCGGGTATTTCCATTGGTTGTCAGCTCAGAGTCGAGGTGGTTCATAGTTTGACGACGCGGCGTCTTGCGCAGATTTGACACGAATGCAAACTGCAATAAAAATGGAAAAAGAAACATTTTAATATCACTTGAATAAATTACTAGCAAAGAATTGCAGAACATTGAAAAAAATATAAATGTAGCGAGTGTAATATCAAGCTCACTAATGCCATCTATGTGCTCGTTTAAGTTGTTATCGTTAGTTTACGGATACATGGACAGATGGCGCTGGTAGGACTGAATTACGTTGATTCTGGTTGAATGCAGTTTTCTTAGTTTAGATTAAATTACTAAATGTGCATTAAATAACATTAAGCAGAATTCAACTTTGTACGTTGTTCAATAGTAATGTAATCCACATGTATGCTTTTCATAATAAGTAGATATTATACCAACTTATCGTATTGTAGCGAGATAAAATCCTTGCTACACGACCCAAAACGTGTTTAAAGGTCACGACAGAAATTGAGAATAAATTGACAAGTATATATAAAAAAACATACCCTCCTTGACATTCGGGTAAAAAGCTAGTCTTTACTTTTACAATGAGTCCACAAACTCCATTTGCAATTCGATTTATTTTCCTACCCAACAGCTGGAATACAGATTGTTCAGAGACAGAGTGAAACGAAATTGCCTAAGTATGCAAAACGGCTCTTTAGCGGTATCTACCCGCAGCTTTTACAAATTACTTGACTAAGGTCTGCTTCTCCTTACAATGCCTTGACATTATGTGTCTGAAGAAGCTAAACGTTTAATTTTTTTCGGGCGCCATTTGAGACTCACTATAACACAATTACAGCACACCAACACTACAGTTTCAAGATACTTCTGGCTCGGCCACGACTTCGCGCAACAGCGGCAGCGGCGGGCGTTTTACTAAATACTAACACATTGCGCGCGACGGTGTTGCTAACCGATGCGCGGCGGGGGTCTGTAATAGTACATTACAGACCTAGGGTGGTGAATTCGTAAATGTCCCAGATCGAAGGTTTCTGTCATAAATATGCGATCTGGGGCTTTACGAATTACAGCCCGTGGTTTGTCAAAAGTTTTACGTCTTGCCTTGGCCAAGAGCGTCTCCGCGTAGCGGGCAGAAAATCCCACTTTACGGCCAAGGGTGATGTAAAAGTGTAAAACGCTCGCGCTCGCCGCTGCCACTGTCGCGCGAAGTCGTGGCCACTCTACAGGTAGCTAGTACTCACCACTATAACAGCGTACAGCAGTCCAACACTGAACCCGGCCAGCACGTCGCTCCAATGATGCTTGTAGTCAGACACGCGCGTCATGACGGTGTACCAGGACAGCATAGCCAGCGCGAACTGGAGCCCGTGACGGAGCAGCTTCGACCCTCGCCAGGTGAACCGTTTGTGGAGGTAGAACTGGAAGGATAATGGTAGGTTAGAAATAAGGGTAGGCTTTTATAATTTTACTAGCCGATGCCCGCGAACTTCGTCCCGCGAAGACTTAGAATTTGCGTACCCAATGATACTATACATAGACAGTTATAGTTATAGAAGTATTGAAAAATTGGTTTGACCCGTGGAAATATCGGGATAAAAAGTTTCCTATGTTATGGCCCGGGTCTCAAAACATCTCCATACCAAATTTCATCCAAATCGGTCCACTCGTTGCGACGTGAAGGAAGGACAAACAAACAAAACAACACACTTTCACATTTATAATATTAGTATGGATGAATGGCTTTGAGAAAAAGGATGGTACCCGTCTTCTAAGGCTGTGCCCTTTTTCGCTCGACTTGGCGATATGATAGTTGTCACCTGCGTCTAGTATACGCGGAGAACGACGAGTGCCGTGCCCGCTAGGGAAGGACAGACGTATCTCCTTTAGCAGCTTCGACTCCTGGCCGAGGCACTCAAACTCCGTGATGTAGGTGAGTAAATAATTAGTAACTTCAATTACTTACAGCGAAATACAGCATAGTATACGCGGAGAAGGACGAGTGCCCGCTAGGGAAGGACAGACGCATCTCCTTCAGCAGCTTCGACTCCTGGCCGAGGCACTCGAACTCCGTGATGTACCGCCACTTGTTTTCGATTGCGTTGCAGTCGATGTCGGGCTTGCAAACCTGGAAAAGGAGAATCGAAAATTAGCGGTGTCATAACCCGACTGCGCCAGAAGGAGGATTGGGTGTTACCCGTTTGGCAGCCTACTGCCACTAGCGTAGCCATCTAAGAAGGCACGGCGGCCGATTATACCTAAACTGCGCAGTGAAACCCCCCCTGTCACAACGTCGCTATCAGTTGTCCTTCGCAGAAGCATGCCGATTTATTTACGATGTCTTCTTTCTTTCAGGGGAAAATTCATATGCAATATTATTAATTAAAATTCGCACAAGTAAGATTCTTATATAATACTCAGCGTCTGCAAGAGACCACGCTGCAAATTCCAAATCTACTTATTATTAGAATAGGTAAATAAAATAGCTATTTTATAAAGCTCTATACTTCCATCATTGCACTACGTCAGTTGTCTGAAACTTGATCTATGAAAAGAACTTAATAGGATTTAAAACAACTTGTCGCACTAAGGAATGTTAAAATAATAATTATGGTACATAGAAATAGGTTAGAGATAGATACTCATGACTACATAACTTAGATCATCTCTCCATGTTTGTCAAGGGCAACGATACCGATTTCGGGCATGTGGGAGTCACCAAGTGTGATAAAAACAATTCTATTCTATTCTATTGTAAGCACACATAACATAAAGAGTACCTAGGTAAGTATTATTCCCGCCATATAGCCTTTATTACTGCTACTACTACTACAGCCTATTTGCGTCCCACTGCTGGGCACAGGCCTCCTCTCATCACGAGATGGTGATTGCTATTGAGGAATCTAAAGATGCCTACAGTCGGGACCCATTTAAAATCTAGGTTAAAATGTTACAAATAACGGGTCCCGATAGTAGGCATCTTTACATTCCTCAATAGCAATCAATATTTGATTTATGTTAGTGTCGAACATGAAATTATTTCCATGGTGTCATTTCTCAGTAGGTACGATCGCCATTAGACGTAATATGAGCAAGCAAGAATGATCAGAAATATCTGAGCATGTAGTCTAACATCTTTACAGTAAGATCGTGTCCAGATATTTATGATCACATTGTTCGCTACCATATATCTGATGGCGACGGTAAATATTACTTAACATAATCCTAGCTACTACTGAACTAAGTAGTCTTGTTTTTTTCTTTTTAGTTTTTTACGCAGTCGGGTTTTTTGTTTTTTTTTATTATTATCTAAGTACGAACTTGGGTACATTTATTACTCGCATTTTTACAATATCTGTCCTATTTGGCAACAAGGCACTTTATCACCGCCATTGTCTGTAACCGTAATAAAACTTTATGGTAAGTACCACTGCATAATTTTACAAAATCAATGGAATGACAAATCGATAAGTTGCTGACGACGTGGCTAACTAGTTTTTGATGCTAATGTCGTCAGAATATGATGCAGTATACCTGCTGGAACCGTCTCAAAAAAACCGTCATAAAAACCTGCCGATGTTATCATCTAAGAACAGTTTTAATTGCTCAAGGTTTTAGATTACCGATTCCAATTAATTTTCCTTAGCCATTAACTTCAAGAATAATCCCCATCCATTACGAAACAGCGCTCGTAAATTGCTAGTCAATTAATATTTTTGCACTTAAAAACAATCCGCCTTGACTGACGGCACTCTGCGCCTGCGGCTTAAACATTATGACATTTACAAGCCCCGAGAACCGCAGTCACGACAAAGTTACGGTTTCAGTTCGCTAAAACTGGATCGCCTACAAACCAAAGGTAAATCATTTTTTGTCGACGGTACATTGTGGTGTTCCTACTCCCCTTTTTATTTCACGCTAATGTGCCAGTATTTTCTTTATTACTTGAAGCCTTAGTGAATCCGAGTGGAAAGCGACAGGCGGGTCTTTACTGTGCGAAAACACCACCGTCAGGCTTTTAGCTGCAACACGATCTAGACAATCCTGAGCTAAAAATAGAGTATTCAATTACTTAAGTCCAAGTGTCTACTTAGTTATGAGTTTTTATAAAATAATCTGACCTATTGCGAGCAGAATTTCCAAATGGATACAATAGTTAACCGCCGGAATCAGGATGTCTAGTCTAAAACCGTCCGACCACAAAAGCCTATTTACGTCCGTCTGCTAGGCATAGGCCTATCATCACTGGAGGGATTGGGCTATAAGGCCCACGCGGGTCTAGTAGGATTGGGGAGTAAATAGGAAATCAGTTCAGTACCCAGTTAATACATGATTTTGTGACAAACATTCATCATTTACTATGCATTTTTTCGGGATAAAAAGTAGGTAGCCTATAAGTTGACCAGTTGCAATCTTGTTGCAATCCGTCCAGTAGTTTTCGAGTTAAATCCGGACATACACAAATACATACACATATTTTTTCTAAAAATCGTTATTTTGTGTTCAGTATCGTTTATATAGTCCCCTCGACTTGATAGTTTCTTTTAATTTTCAAGTTTCAAACGCGACTTCTTCCACAGACTTATTATTAGTATAGAAAATCATTATTTTGTGTTCAGTATCGTTTATATAGTCCCCTCGACTTGCTAGTTTCTTTTAATTTCCAAGTTTCAAACGCGACTTCTTCTACAGTTACGATTACATCAACATAGTTTCACGAACGCAGACTCAGCCAACGAGAGCCTTAACAGCCGTTCATAATTTTGTTTACAGTATCGATAACATGCAATTACGGGCATGTTCTGAATTAATTTCTATACTATAAAAGGGCACGTCAATCATCCAATCAAGTAGCCCGTTCACTTTCCAAGTCGTTTCGCGATTATTTTTTTGCACGCTCCTTTAATCGCCGCGAAATTGGTGGTTATAGCGGTTTTACCGTCTCGTTCCCTCGAAAACGGGGTAAAGTATTTATTTATCCAGTTTTGCATACTAAAATGGCCGGTAATTTAGTGATTACGGCAACGAGCCGGGCGCCGTAGGGCGGGAGCCGCGAGATCGGGCGATAAATTTCGACGTTCTTACTTATTGATGAAGTTTTAACGTACCTACCTAGAGTCGAATAAAAGTGTTAGGTATTTAATGAGTTGATTTTTGAAAAAAAAACCGTTTGCACTTTTGAAATACTTACCCATTGTTACTCTCACAATCAAAGCGAATCTAACGACACCTCACACAGCCCTTAGAGCGTGCCAGTGAAATAATATACATACGTACAATAGGTACCTACACTCGAAAAACATAAACCTCTTTCTGGCGTAGTCGATAAAATGTGTATTTAATTTTTATCTTTATTAATGAAGACAAATTTAAAGCGAATCAGCCACATTCTCCGTGTAACAACAAAATGTTTTATGACAAGTAACAAGGCGACTAAACTTAGATCTAAGATGGAACTTTATTTTCATCGCTCGTTTTCGAGCCAAATCGTAAGTAAAGTCATAATAATGATAACAAATACGTATGAAAGTTTTTGAGATATTTAATATCAATACCATTAATCTAAACATGAGTCATTTCATTCATCCTAACTCAAAAGATATTTATATTATCTGCTTCCGTGTCTAGGAACTTACGACTATCAGCTGACAATAAACGAATTTTAATTTTGAATTATCTAAATATAAAATAACATCTCCATAAAATTGCGATGCAATCGGTCATCGTGAAGTGAATCTAACGTCACATGTAACATGGAGGATAGGTTTTCGCATTTGACTTTCGCTTTCATACTGGCTTGGCCGATTATATCATTACTTGTCACTTATCGCAGGAAATAGCCAGGTTTGCATCGATGAAGTGAGTATGGGTAATATGCCACTTGATATTACAGCCGTGGACTAAGTCCAAGGTACCAAATGAATGTTTGCAGTTTGCAGTATGCACGCGAGGTATTTTAATTTTGTAATTGCATGAGGTCGCCGATTAAATTATTCCTTAAGTCTCTAATTTCTGAATTTAAAGTTCATACCCGCATGTTCAAGCAAGCAAAACAAGGACGCGAGTGGCACAAGACCGATCTGATTGGCGCGCCTTTCCAGCAGTGGACGTCTTTCAGCTGAAATGATGATGATACGTAGGTACCAATTTTATGGGATAATCAGGCAGACTACTCCCCTCTGGTGTAATGTGGTTACTGCCCTTTATACACCCGCCCGCCTTCCGACCGTGGCTCACAAACTGGCCAAGTCCGACAAACTCATTCATGTCATGGGCCCAAAGGTATATAACCACCACATCATGACATAGTTGCAGCACAAAGCACTTCTATTTTTAAATTCAAGCTCAAGAAGTGGCTTGTCGAGCAGGCTTTCTACGATTATCGTGAGCTATATGACACTGATACCATTTGAACTGTACAATCTAAATACTTAATTTACCTATCATTATTATTTGGTTCCCCTTGTTTACGCATATTTTTTTTTGGCAGAATTCGTTTTTGCATAATAAGTATAGGCATAATAGTGTTTACGCCGAAACTAAACTCGCATAACGATTTTTCGTCGAATTCTATTACGCATAATCTATTTACGCCGAATGGTTTTCACGCATAATTTTCGAATTTCGAATATTGTTTAGGCAGAAAATTACTTTCGCCGAAATTCGTTACGCCGAAAACTACTTTCGCATACCTTTATTCTCGTCGATTTAATTAAATGAGTATCCTGTATAACATCAATCATGATATTGGGGGAAGGGGATTTTTACTAACTGATAATTTCGTTTACTTATATAAAAAATAACCTAACCTAACCTATGCGAGTCGGCTTTGCTCCAAACTTTGGGTGTTACCGCGCACACCGTCCCTACATAATTTATTATGTCGGACATAAATTCGGACAATATAAAGTATATTGTATTGTATTGTATTGTAATATTTCGGCCTATCCAAATTTTGGTAAATTACTAGTATGCCAAACAATATTATGCATAATAAAATTCGGCCAAGTCAACATTATGCCAACACAATATTCGGCTAAACACCCATTCGGCCAATAAAGAATTATGCTTAATAAAAATTCGGCAAGGTCAAGATTCGGCGTAGATAAATTATGCGAAGCCTGTTATGCGTAAACAGTTTCGGACAAAAAGAATTATGCCAAATAGAGGGCACCCTTATTATTTACATACTAAATTCTAATGTAATTAATTATTTTAGTAATTAAGCAATACATTAATGTATAAATAAATGTAAATGTAAAAATATTGACAAGTAATGATATATTACCAATAAATATGAATATGAATACATTTTGCAAGGGAGGCTTCACGAATGCGCTGCATGTGTTGAATATTATTTGACGACAACTTTTTCAAAGGCCTCGCTACTATTAGCGAACCGTGAGAACTCCACAGAATTCTGTAATATAAAACATAATTTACCCGATTACTCATACATAAACTGCGACTTGTATTGTACTAATCATAAAGGCAGTTAACGCATTAACTGCCACTTCTTTTTACGAACTTTCGCCAGGTGCTACATCTGTCATTAAGGGAACATTGCAACGCACATGTGCGTTCGAGGCACTGCGGGAAGTCAGCAAAACGCATATATGCGTTGGTGGCAGTGAATGCCTTAAGCGCCACTTCCAAGTGGGCGGTCAAAAACGATTCGGTGATGAGTTTAAATTCAACACGTCACACCAAGTTTATTGGCCATCGGTCACGGAACGGGCACGCGGCTGGAATCTAATGATGGGCAATGACGTTTAATGATCTGTTGATGCATTGACATTATCAAGCGCAATGACTCCTTGGGATTCTTGGGAAGGGACAATTTCGCCCAGAAAAATGATAGAGTTGAGAGGTTCAAGATTGAACATCCATTGAATAGCTGGATCTCATTACAACAATTTTATTTTATTGGTGATGAAAGCCGTGGTGGCCTAGTGGTTCGACCTACCGCCTCTCATCATGCAGAGGGTCGGGGGTTCGATCATCGATCCATGCTCGCACCTATGTGCGAAATTCAATTTGAATTTACCACTGAGCTTTTCGGTGAAAGAAAACATCGAAATAATTCAAAGATGTGTGTGAAGTCCCCAATCCGCACTGGGCCCGCGTGGGGACTATAGCCCAAACCCTCTCGTGATGAGAGGAGGCCTGTGCCCAGCAGTGGGACGAAAAATAGGCTGTAGTGGTGGTGGTGATGAAAGCAGTGTAAAAGTTGCATTATAAAAACCATAAGCATTAAGTCCGCCTTTTGTACACTAAGTTTTATTTATGTGCAATTAAGTTTAAATAAATAAATAAATAAATAAGCTTCATCCATCACACTCAATGAAAGCTTTAATACATTATTATATACAGTATTAGTATACAGGAACGAACACATAAGCGGATTTGAATCAGATAAAAGTTAAAACCCAAAGACCACCGGCTCCAGATTTTACGGCAGATTCCATAGTAGATACCCCAGCCGTGTAAGGCATGCCAAATTGATTCACCGGGGCACCTCTCGGCCATCCCAGATATGAGATAATCGGTACACGGCAAAGATTGCGATCCCATCGGTTCCTGTTATTAAATGCGTGCTGGACTGTAGTAAACCATATTAGAAAATATTTACAGGTGACAAAGGATTTTGGACTGTATTCGGTAATAGAATATTTGTTTTTAGTTTATTCTATTGATGGAGATTTAGAAGATAATGCGGTTACAGAGTTCAGAGGACACCGCAACATGGTTGTAGCTAATTTAATTATTTGGATAAAGAACAACGAAGCAAATACTTCATTATATATAATTTTACAATATTAGTACCTATGGATCAATGGGATATTAAAGCATCAACGTTGAAAGAAATGAGAACTGAAATACAATCATAGAAGTGCAATAAAGACAAATAAAACAAAACCAATGATTCCATCTGCCGACAAACGCGTCGAAGTGAGAAAATATTATGGCATAAATAATGCATAGAATGCTCGTTTATAAACGCCTATTCCATACCTGTTCGTTGAAGTCGAGATATTTGCTGGCTGTCTTCCGTACAAGATAGCCGAAGTCCCGGAGCGACATGTAATAGGCAGGCGAGAAACAAAACTGGTTCTAGATCACGAAAAGATAAACCCAATTACAGAATCATTCTGAGATAATACTGCGTTGTTGTGTAGGAATATGCTCGTAAACGCAAATCGTATGGCGACGAGCAAGGCGGTCTTTACCACTCTCGTGACAACTTCAACGTCTAATCTAGAGTTTACAGCATTTGAACTGCTTTTTGATGTGCCGATGATGTTAGAAAGGTCTCGGACCGTTACAGTTTGTAGGGAAGTTAACTAAATAGAATATCCAGTGTGGAATATTCTGTGGAGAATAACGAACGGGAATTTGCGCAAAACAAATTGAATTATGTGCATGTTAAAGAAGTCTAAACTAAATTAATAGGAATTGAATAAAACATTCCCCTCATAAGAAATGCATTTCGCCACCTCGAAGCTCCCAAGTACAACCACTTATGCGCTTGCACGAGACATGTTTTGAATATGAATATGTTAAAAAAAAACATCTGTATTTTCCAGACCACTTAGAGAAAACAGTCAGGATATTCTGCAAATACTCGTACAAGTACTGTTATTATCAGGCAATTTAGCCTTCTAAGAGCCTAAGAAAAGCCGCTATGTTAATTATGTGAAACACATCTCATTACTCACAATTATGCCTTATTTAAGTTCTTAGACACTTCAACAGTTTTACGTAGGTAATAATTAAGAAAAGATATGTTAGAACCCGTGGGTATTTATAAAATGTTGACGGAAGCAATAATGAAGTTAAAATTTGCAACATTAGACATCTAGATCGTTTGCATAGGACAAGTCAAATTCTTTACATGCCCAATGCAATTGTGAGGAGTAAGTATAAATGAACCCATAGTACCCTGAACTGGAAAATCAACAGCATAACACGCCTTAAGACAGAGCTCTGACGTACACACAGACAATGGTGGTATACTGGTTATTATGGCTTCATTGATGATAGAAACAAGTATGGAGCTAGGATAGTCAGGTGGGTTCGGTGACACGGAATGTAAAGTAATTTAGATATACAATTATTTACCACCCACTGCTTGTTATTTTGTTACGTTGATGTTAGAAGAGTTGAGTGAGGAATACGAAATGAGAACGGTATTAGAATAAGAATGATGTTGTTTAAGTTTAAGAGGAAAAAGAAGTGTCTCACATTTGAATAGCACATAGTAACATGTAGATACTCTTTATCCACTATCTTTTTAAGAAAGTAGCGCTATCAAATGGAGTTACAAATTATTATAAATTTTCCAAATAGGCATTCATTATACTCGTGTGTAGACTACTTTTATACCGTGCCTAATATAAATTGCACCTTTAAAGTCCATCGAATTAGTAAACCAATAAGTTTCGGCTATTGTTGGCTTCCCAGTCCAAATTTAGAACTTAGTTTCAGCTTCAGTATCATAGATATTTTTTATTTGAAACTGCGACTTTGTAATAATACTTATTTGTCAAGCCTAACAAAATATGATCCCTCAATAGTATCGAAATACGAGCCGCCACATGTTAACCTAGTTTAACACGTAGATATACTCAATATTTAGACGGCCGGATTGGTCCAATTGGTAGTGACCCTGCCTTCTGTTCCAATGGCCGCAGGTTCGAGTCCCGCTCGGGGCAAACTTGGTGTGATGAGCACGAATATTTGTACTCTGGTCATGGATATTTAGTATTTATATATGTAGGTATTTCTCCATATAAGTATTTATGTCGTTGTCTAGCACCCATAATACAAGTTCGCTTAGTTTGGGGCTAGGTCAATATGTGTTATATGTCCCAGGATGTTATTATTTAGACCAGCGGTTCCCAACCTTGTTTTGACCAGGGACCATTATGATTGCGTTTCCTTTAGTAAGGACCACAAGATTAAAATAAACTTTAGATATGCAAAAGAAAGTTTTTTTTTATAATAACACTTGGTCAAAAATACAAGTTTATTTATACTCCTACTAGGCTTTGTTTTTTGAGCACTAGTGCTTTTTCCTTTTTCAACTTCACCCTATTGGTTTTTTACTTTATTATATTTTTTTCGCAAATTTAAAGAATGACATATTTTCATTTTCACTTGTCCAAAACCACGCGGGCAAAAGTTAATGTTTAGCATAAACGTCGAAAGTAACATTAATGAGCGGTGAAAACCTGTAACTACTTTTAGTACATAGTATATCAATGAGATTACTGAGCTTGCATCTTCTGTACAAGTCCAGGAATTCTTGGGTTGATTTGATATGCTCTTGTCATATTGTTTCGTCAGATGCTTCCCTCCTACCGGTCACGAGAACGCGGTGAGCCGCGTTTTCGTTCACGTACATTCAAATATGAAATCTGTCGCGGACCATATTTTAAATCTCGTGGACCGCTTGTGGTCCGCGGACCACCGACCGGTTGGCAACCACTGATTTAGACGCTGTATTATGCCTATAGTTGTTATAACCCACATTTCTATTGTAGGTAAGTACGTCATTCGAGTATTTCCTGCACGCTCCATTTGAAAATAAAACTGGAGAACAAAACGCAGTTTATACGCCAGCGTGTGTCAAGTGAAAACAAGGCACGTGGCCATGATGTAATGTATTATTGTATTCGTAGTGGGTGTTGTATTTGGTGTTTTAACGTAATTTAATAACAAAAAGTTTCAAGCTCTCATAATGCGATGCATTGCCAATCGTCAATCTATTATATAAAATTCTCGTGTCACAGTGTTTGTAACCAAACTCCTCTGAAACGGCTCGACCGATTCTTATGAAATTTGAAGTGTATATTCAGGAGGTCTGAGAATAGGACGTAAGCTATTTTTCATACCCAAGGCGGTACGAAGTACAATAAATTATAAAACTATCATTCAACTGAGCGCCTGAAATTTAATTTGACGAATTGTGAAAAAGAAATTATTTGTTTTCTTTTCAAAGAAAGGAAGAAAAGGCACCCAAATTTTAAAGTTTTTTATTTTGAAAATATTCATTTGTTTGGTCATACTAATTTGATTTGAGTTTTCTCGAGATTATCATTAACAACAAGATTAAGTAGTTTTGCACCTGTCTTAAAAACCAATAGCGATAAAACAATAAAGTCTTGTTTTAAGGCATCTGACAGGCAAAAATACAATGTAAAAATAATTCGCATAATATCGGTTGTAGTTATAACGTATTATTTGCCATATCAGCTGAACTGCTGATGGCTCAGTTATACGGCAACGTGACTTGGACAATGAAGTAAAAACCCGTGGATTTTAATGTGCCGTTTTGATGGCAATTTGCCAAAAATAGATGTCATCATCATCGCATAAAGTTTATGTCAGTACTAACTAGTAGAGTCTTTTGTTGAATTCTACTATGGGAATCTGACGAACAATTTAAAATCTTAAGGAATTCACAACTCGGTATAGGCAGAATTATTTTCCTTTTCAATTTCGTTTCAACGTCCAACATATCTTTCTCATATTTAATTCAAGCAATTTACAATTCCAACCACTTTGTAATGTTTGCGTTGTATAGCTTTGTCAACAATTTTTATAGTAGCAGTGCGCCTGTCACAGCCAATTAGACTCGCGGTGCCGCTAACGACACTTAACACTATTGGCGAGTCTGCTGTAAATTTTATCTCAGAACACTATCACAATGAGCTTCAACAAATTCCTCCTCTTTTGCTGATGCTGCTAGACAAACATCATCCATTTTTAGACTTCATCGATGAGTTTTATAAAGAGTTCTTATTCGACTGAAAGTAGTAATCAGGAACAATTGCTTTTAATAAGAGTAAAACCGAACCCAACAATCACTCAATCAAAAGGGACCAGCTGCGTTAACTTTTTGTTTTAACCGAGCACTTCGATGTATTGAATTGAGAGGCTTTTATGTTCAGACAATTACAGGGCTTGAGCATCCTTGCATTTATCTTTATCACACACGTGTACAAAGATGTACCTAAACATAAATACATGTGGGAAACTGATGAAGATGTAAAAAATTGTGATTTCACGGACGAAAAAATCCGAAACATCGATTAGAATTATTATAAACCTGACAAAAAGTGAGTTTTTAACCTTGGATCTGGTAATCCCGTACCTTCCGACACTTCGACAACAATAGAAGCGGCCGAGGGAAGCTCGGCATCCATTCATGTGGACAGACGAGTTGTTAAGACTACTGGGTTCCAGATAACAAGACCCCAATAAGTCGCATCGTTGGAAGGATTAATAAAAATGTGACGGATCAAGATACAATGGACGCTACAGATCATAGGAGAATAGAGGGGCGAAGCGAACATTTTACTTGTGCGCGCTGTGTGGAGACTTTCCATGGGGGCAATGGTGATGCGTCATAAGTTTTAATTAATATGGAACATTAAGTTGGGGCAACTGTCGAAATTGAAATAAGTGTGAAAGAGAACGATGGCGTTTCTATGGATGGTGTGTAATTGATTGTGCGTGGTGGAGAATGGACTGTGATAAATTGAATGAGAGAAATGTTGTCACGCGTATACATTCGGTAGGTCGTAAATATAGTGTAAAATCTGTTACAATGCTTGGTATTGTTATTCTTAATGTTGAATAAATTATTGGGATGGTAGACTTTAATTGAATAAAAAAGTTTTGCAAGTTTTGCTTTTTCTATGGAAGGATGTGTCGGTACGAATTGATTTAGATAATGACTTAATTGATGTCAATAAATACAATTGGCTTTAGCATTGGTCACAAACAAACCGAGATAGGATACTAACCGCAAAGTAAATTCAATTCAAAGTAGGTATTACTGTATTTTTAGAATAGAATAGAATACATTTATTGACAATCGGACGACACAGAGATACAAACGAACACAGAAAAAGTTCCAAATGACCATACGTGACAACGTGACAGCTGGTATTTTAATTTTACTACCCGAATTAAATTTAGGAGTCAAAGATAAACGAATTCACTAATTTAAAAGCCAATTAACGTCCATCACGGCAGTTAATGGGTTCATAAAATAAACAGGAAGAGTTTTCCTGTTCAGAACAAAGTTGTCATTTCAACTTTTAAAAGTTTTATCGTTTTCGTTAGTAGGTAGCTCTTTACTAGTTTACGAACTTGTTAAAAGTAAGGGTTGTTTTTCTAAAAGCAAAAACAAAACCGAATAAACAACAAATTCATAAAAAGCTTACACCAGTAATTGTTATGTTCATAAGTCATATGAAATCGTAAATAAACATAAAACTAGAAGCCGCTTTTGTGTGAACAGTGGAAGAGAAATCGCTCTAAGTTAACGATTGAATATTTTACGACTCTGTAAGGTCAATGACATAGTAGACTTCAAAGAACCCTGGGTAAGAAGTAAAAATATCAAAATTCATTCAATATAAAAAACGTTTCAATGTTGTCAGGTTTTTGTATCGACTCCGATTGAAATCAAATTGTCTAACAATACATTCATTTTAACAGAATTAGGTAATTAAATTGAATTTAAATCGTGCAGTAAAAACATCGGCGAATTGACAATCGATAAAGGAACTTATTTATTCGCTAAATTGTTCTAATAATAGACACACATAAATGTCACGTGCTTGAAACTTTCGCTGTAAAGTGTCTAATGAAGTATTGACTGAGTTGGTAATTACTCGATCGACCAAAATTCAGTTAAGTAGGTCAACTTGTTAAAAACCAACAAGTTGACAAGTGCCCGATTTGGAATCATAAAGAAGTATTGATGTATTCAGTGCACTCATCAATTTCTAAACGATCGCTTATTAAAGAAAAAGTGTACTGTCAAATAATCTTTACTAAACGTCACAGGGGGAATCGGATCTCCGTGTATTTAAGATATACGAGTATTTTACATTACACGTAGCGTAATTACACTGGACAGAAAACCGTTGCCGGGTTACATGAAAACGGGAATCCGGCAACGCATGAAACCCGGATATAAACTTAGAGCCCTCTCATGCATAGAAAAATAAAATATCTTTACCTACTTAAGGATTATTTATTACTGTTTATTAGGAATTTACTTCTCAATTCTTCAAACTTATGCGTATATAAGAAGCATCTTTTCCTAATTTTTTTTCAGCCTCGGCCGTGGTCGATCGCTGGCCATGGAATTCAAGCTTAACCGCTCCAGCCTCTGCACTGCATTGCGCCTGCGCAGCTGCGCCTGGGCTGGCGCTGGTCACCGGACCGATAGAGCTAATAGGCAGTTGGAAACACGCCGCTAATGCGCAAACGCAATAAATCCGATCTGGGGTCGATGACACACGCGATAAGGAAACTGAGAAAGTATAGGTAGGTACAATGATTAAGACGTGTTAGCTTGTCATTAGGTCATCTGATTTTTAAAGTTATGAGAGCACGAATAGCCTGTTTTTATTCCGTTAAACTAGCCGTTATCCCATGCTATTTCTCCTATCTTATTTCCAGGGTCTCAAACTATCTCTATACCACAAAATTGGTTAAACCGTTTAGACGTGAAGGAAAGCAAACAAACGCACTTTGACAGTTAAGTATAATATTATTTATAGTATGGACTTTCTTTCGTCAATTCGTTTCGAGCGTATTTCTTCAGAGTTTGCATTGGACTGAAATCTGGATGTTTTATGAATATAAATCGGACGATTTTCTATTATTATGTTGTCTTTTCAGTTTGAATTTGTATTTTATCAAAGAAATCGCATTCAAACTCTTGAGTTTACCTTGGTCAGAGGTCAGATCTGCTGATGCTGCATAAAACGGTGAAAGAGATAGTATATTTATTGCCTGTCTATTTCTGGCATGTTTGTTGGCATATAGAAAGCACCATTTCTTTCACTCAGGGTATGTGCCACGGACAATCCCACGTTGAATTTTCTCAGAAGTGAAGCTGGTATCGTTATGCGACATTATTGCATCTAAAAAGATAAATATGACACGATCTCCGTTCATATTCCTATAGGCAATGAAAAACAAGTCAAGGTTTTAAGTTATAACGAAGATGACACTGACGAAACCGGGTCAGCTTACGGACGAACCGATAAGTAATATAATACTCGATATAAATAATTTATTTAATATCTTAGTTGATCATCGCCACAAAATTGATGTAGAAAATGATCTTTGTATTTTTAGGTGATCGAATAAAAATAACGATTACTTAAATACATAAAAAGATAACCCGTAGTTCAAGAAAAAGATAAAGTAAGTAGGTAATATTCAATGTTATTCGAATCATAAGAGGTCATGTTCTTATGACTTTATCAATACCAAACGTGTTCGAAGTGAAATTTTCAAAGAATTGATTCATGTCTATATAAAGTTATGTTTGTGATAATTTTGTTATGGAGAAAGTGTTATTATTTATTACGATATTTAGATTGTCCAAGGTATCTTATGATGAAATTTATTTTTAATATCACGTTGATTACAGGTGCTAGACGAGAATCATCACCAATATACATAATTACTTAAAACAATGTTAAAAAAGAAAGGATGAAAGAGCCTTTAATTCTTAAAGTCGCCAGTCACAAACTCATAAAGAAACAAATGAAATCGGACATAAATAATTTAGCTTGGTGTAATTTGTAACAGCACTCCGAAAATAAGATTGTAATAATATGAAACAGGACAAGGAGGGACGAAATCACTTACAAGCCGCTTGCTTCGCTTGACGGGATAAAGACGGTGAAATAAAACCAAGTCAGCACACTCGATCGTATCCGGCGCAAAAATGGCAGGAACACGAGTCGAAATTATTGAAAATAATTTATAATGCAGAAAGAGATAGCATCGGAAAATAAACGTACTGAAAAGTAACGAGACAATCATAAATCATTCTCATTTGCAGAAATGAATTTAAAGCAAAAGCGTGCAACTCATCATGATATAAATAAAACACAAACGGTCGGAATGACGAGACTAATTTCAAAATGTATGCACTGTCACGTAAACACACTTGAAAGAGCTTTCAAAATGCTAACGAATGAACTTATCTGAAATGAGAGTGGCGGTGGAGATGACAATGCAGCGTCATTCACAATATAGTTCAAGCGGTAAAAAAGCAAAAACTGCTACTTGTTCACACATGGAGCACTTTGAAAGGGCTTCTTGGCACAGATGGCCAGTACGCGACAGATATGAAAAATAATAAAGCACCGACCAAATCAATAAAGTCTCTCTTAAATAGGGATGACGAAGGGAATTTACATAATATAAATTGAATTGTGCCGGTCATTGAAACCCTCAAGGGCATCGATGTGCGGCACAACAGAATTGCAATCGTTCTGGGTCGGCAGCCAAGCGTTCAGCGGTCTGAACACACCTTTGTTCGAACCCTTTTTAACTGCTTGCAATATAATGCTCCCCTGGTATGTCACTCAAATTGTCTTCACAAATATCACATCAGTCAAGTCGCGGCATGACATCAAAAGCGATATTCTAATAATTGTAGAAATAACACGCGAAAATTTCTGCTTCTTTTTAAACTTTACTTATAAAGCACCTATATCTGCGTGTAAAAGAATAAATAAAACCATTAAACGCCATATGGTGAGCTACCGTTGGGCCAATAAGTCAAAACTACAAGACAGGGGCGGCGAAGCAGATCGCCGAGCATTATTTATACCGGCTGCACCTCTTCGCGGCGACTCACGGTTTACGACCGGGCCTGCGGTTTTGACAGCTCCTTTTACCCATTTTAGAGCTACTTAAGTAAGATATTAGTATTGTTAATAATAATTGGATACGTTGGAGCTTGCCGCTTTAAAATTAAAGCGAGCATAGTGACATTATAAAGGCTTTCCTCGACACCCCTTCTTATTAAAAAAGGGTGTCATCAAATATTTTTGTGACCGGTGCCGCACTGGTGATGCCTCTGGTGTCACACAATTGAAAATGACGCAGCACATTAAAGCTTACTCTTTTTTACACAGTTTAAAAATCGTAGCGATTTAACGCAAAATACAAGGACCTGTGTACTCCAGAGACGAGACGAGCCACCCAGACGGTAAAACGTCACTTAAACCATAACATAGGCCGAGTAAATATAGCGCGGGCTGCGTCGGTGCAGGACTAACGCACTCGTATCCTTGACTGGGAATATCTGAACCTGACACTGATGGACTAATGTGAAAAGCATTTTCAACATGTAATATAAAATGCATGTAAAATGGATGGGCGATGAGGAAGACGTGTAATTCGAGTGCTTAGTTAGTCAAACTAAAGAGCAAGTGCCACGTCTTATGGCGACATCAAAAGACGGAAAGATAGACAGACAAGGTGATTATACCGCCGACTCTTAAATAAAAGAAGAACATATAAGAAATAATAAGCATCACATTCAAGTCTATTGTGATTATTTTATGGCCCATGAATTCTCCTTTAACTAAAAAACAGCAAGCACTAATATTTTATTAGACATTACAATCCAACACGAGAACGCACTTAGGCGACCTCATAAGATAAAAGCAAGATCACACCAGGCGTGTAAACATAAAGGAAAAGTTGCATTATAGTGATGAAAAATTAAGAGAAACTAGAAAACCGTATCGTAACATTACAGTGCTATTATATTCTTTTTAAATAAACCGACACAATTTTCCGATATATAAAGGTTTCCTGAACTATCAAATTTATTTTATAGTCAAATGGTTCTAATCCAAACACATTAATTGTCTATTGAACGAAATATAATTGAAAGTTAAAGGAATTAATATGTTCATTCAAAGATAAAACAACTACATAAAAAGGCCTGTGCCCAGCAGTGGGATGTACGCTTTTTGGTGGAGGGGTGACTGAAATGTATAAACGTTTTAACAGTTTCACTGCTGCTAGCGGGGTTCATTTTGTATGAAAACGCAAACATTGATATGACTAAAATACAAGCAAATATAATAAAATCCCAAGGCCCTTTCCCCTTTAACGATAATTAGAAATCAGTGTTCACAACATTACAGACCACAGTGCAGCTACATAAAAGCTGACAGGCTACATAAAACGACCTAACAATATTCTGTTAAAGTCTAATTAGTTTCCCGCTGTATAGAGTGAAAGGTGCAGCATTTGATTCTATAGAAGCGAACTGTAAAGTGTAGATAGCGATACTCATCTAATTTGCCAAGTTTTATAGAAAACGGTGTACGTATATATGATCAGAGGGCAATGGAAAGGGCTATGCTCGGGGTTTCTCTGCGTGATAGAATCAGAAATGAGGATATCCGCAGCAGAACTGGGGTCACCGACATAGGTAGGTCTTTAAGGTATATGTAATATGGGCCTAGATGCCCGAAATAAAATTTATTATTATTATTATTATTATAGCCCGAAGAATTGCGAACCTTAAGTGGCAGTGGGCGGGGCACATTGCTCGCAGGACTGATGGCCGATGGGGCCGGAAAGTTCTCGAGTGGCGTCCGCGAACCGGGAGACGAGCTGTCGGTAGGCCTCCAACAAGATGGAGCGACGACCTCGTGAAAGTCGCGGGAAACCGGTGGAAGCAAGTAGCACAGGACCGGTTGGAGTGGCGAGCCTTGGGGGAGGCCTATGTCCAGCAGTGGACGTCTTTCGGCTGAAATGATGATGATGATGATGATATATGATCACGTAGCAAAGTGAATGATATCAGAATCACGTGTAAATGTTCCCACATGTGTAAGTACGTTAATTTCATGTCGCTACTTGCTATTTCCCAGCCAGCTTTATATAACAAGTTGATTTTATCTAATTTGAACAGTGATAATTTGATGATTGTTGGAATAATGTCGAATCCACGGAAATAATACGTTTGTCGTTGAAATATTACGGTAACGCAATTCGCCGGTTTGTTAAAAACGAATACTTACCACAAAGCCACATCAACTACTAAATAGACAAAAGGTACGTCTGCAAATAACCCTGTAGGTACATTATTGAGCTAGACTTGCAACAACAATCAAGTATACTGTAATGTAACATTATTCACATTGAGCTTCGCAAAGTTATTTTTCCAAGATGATTTAACGTTACTACCCGGGTCAGAGTGTCAGGTAATTTGAAGTACTTGTAAATCTGCTTTGCTATGACTATGAGCTTAGTTGATTTGTTAGCTGTTAGTGTTATTATGGAAAACGGAATATTGCACGAGGCAGACTGTTAAACTTAAAACTAAACTGTAGGTAATATTACGGTAACGCAATTCGCCGGTTTGTTAAAAACGAATACTACACACAAAGGAGTACCTCTGAGGAATAAGTGGCAGAAGGGATGGTTTACGCAAAGTACAGTAGACTGAAGCCTAGAGCGACAATTTTTAGAGCAGCTTTTTCTGGGTTTAAAAAAATTGTCAACAAGGGTCCCTAGGGTCGGATGTTAGAGATCGGTAGGGTTTCAAAACCATAAATCTAATACTAGGGGTAAAGGTGCAAATCCGCTGGATAAAGTCTAATTCAATACAATATTCATTAACATCAGTCCACTGCCAGAATTCTCCCTTTAACTAACTACATCGATCAAACGAACTTTATCGATCTTTACTTATTTGCATCCAGTTTCTGCCTTCAGCTCAGCGTAGGTCTTCGTTCCACCTAGCTACAAGGCGTCCTACACTTCTTTAGGTCTTCTGAATGACTCGTCTATAGATAAAGAT
This sequence comes from Aethes cnicana, assembly GCA_963971205.1. Classification (NCBI taxonomy): domain Eukaryota; kingdom Metazoa; phylum Arthropoda; class Insecta; order Lepidoptera; family Tortricidae; genus Aethes; species Aethes cnicana. The sequence continues at coordinate 2,899,838 of OZ020290.1, read as the reverse complement.
AGTAAAGCACTTACATCAAAGAAATGCGGTCGTAATCTGCCGATGGTGTATTTGGCGATGTCGGTGGTGAGCTGCTGGCAGGCGCAGCCGAAGAGAAAGACACCGATCACCTGGTAGGCCTCCCAGACCCAAGCGGGGATCTCCTTGCCGAAGATCTCCCGACGGCCGCTCTTGAAGTCACGCAGCCGGATCCATTCGGTAAGGCACATCTAAAGACAGAAAAGTATTTTTAGTGAATAAATTCATACTAATATTATAAAATACTAGCTGACCCCGCGGAATTCGTACCGCTTTAGAACTTTTTTTGGGTATGAAAAATTGCTTACGTCCTATTCTCAGACCTACTGAAAATACACTCCAAATTTCATAAGAATCGGTCGAGCCGTTTCGGAGGAGTTTGGTTACAAACACTGTGACACAATTTTATATATTAGAAGATTTCAGATCCTCAAGGGAGACGCAGCGTGGTCGCCCGAAACAAACTTAGGCGGCGCAGTTATTGCTGAAGCTAAGTCGCTCGGGCTCACCTACGTATAGCGGAATCAAGCATGCCACCGCGTAGAAATCAGGATGGCGAAACATTGTATCTGCTCTCTGCCCAGACCGTGGGACATAGGAATTAAGAAAAATAATAGTATAATTACGAAAGTTAACTCAGTCTGTCTGGCAGTTACCTCTTCATGTTTAAAACGCTGGACAGATTTAAATTAAGTTTGGTAAGTATAGAGATAGTTGGAATCCTGGGGTAGGACATAGGCTAATTTTTATCTCGGAAGGACTATTCTGGACGTCCCAATCACGGCTCGATTTGAGAAGTTATTTTGATTCCTCTAGGATCCTGTCATCAAATGTCCAAAAATAGGAGATCAAATGATATTTCTCTTTCGATCAATGAAAAAAATCATACCCGAGAAACTTGTGCCTGGACATAAAATAAAACAAACGCGCCGGTATTTTTTCAAGTTAGCATTAATTAAGTACTGTAATTAACATCACGAATCCTAAGCATGTATTAGGAAAAGCCAGAACTACCGTGAAATTAAAGTTACGCAATAAACACAACACGACGAAAATAAAAAACCAAAACCCGCCAGCTATAATGTACTCGTCTCGTATGGACTTTTAATTGCCGTTTGATTGTTCACGTCGTTAAAGTCAATCATATTGCTTTACGATGGCAATCAATGTCTAAGTCAAGGGAACCTAAGTATCCCTTGACTTAGAGCGCTAAAATATGTGGTAATATAGAGGACAGATAATCCAGACTGTGATAAATAAGAATTAAAAATGTTTTGACGTATTTGTAGAGCTTTATCAGCTAAACCTTTGAAACTATTAAGCTATGAAGTAGACGTACACACTTTTTTAGAATCCTGATCGGAAAATCCGCGGACATAGAGAGTGGTAGAAAATAAGCACGACCGTTCCATGTTAAAAAATAGGGATAGTATGTATAGTATATTTTAGGCAGAATTGCACAGAAAGCTTCTGCATCAGGGTCCCGTATCTCAAAAGTGTTGTTGACCTAATCACGAAGTTTTTTAGCAAGGATAATTGGCGCACGGTATATGCCTATCGCAATTTGCGACCTTCGCGATACGGCGCAGGGTCGGGTCGCACGCGCTAAGCATAATGGCACATCGAAATTCACACTTGCCAGTTTGTGAAAGCATCTGAGGGAAACAACGAGTAGACTAGGTATATTAAATTTAAAAATCTACAGGGTTGTCAACCACGAAACACCTAGTACAGTAGTAAAGGAAAACAAAACCAATTCTCGGCTTCCGCGATTGAGAACGCTAAATTGTAGTTGGCGACCGTGTAAAAACTAAATGTACGAGTATATAAACTAAGAGAAGAGTTGACTAATACGAAGTTAATAAAGAGAGGAACACAATATTCATGAGCCGTCCAAATGTGACCGATCGGGTTGTATATACATATTACATGGTCATGATTCATTGTGTTTACAAACAATTTCATGTGCAACTGCACATTTTAGAATTTACATTCCGTTTCCTAAATGGTCATGGCAAAGGTAATTAATTCAGCACTTCAGACACGCACGCAACGCAATTCCAATACCAACATCTTTAGTGTTCATATTATTATGTAGATGAAACAAGTAGGTTATCTAAGTAATTTCATGCTACATACTCGTAAAGTAACATGGTGGGTCTCGACTAATTATGGAAACTAAGTGTTGACTCGATGAGAAAACAAGTCGCTAAGACCTCCGAAATGAGAGCTCGTCATCGTTCGTGAAGCGACTTTTTCTCACTTGCCTGTGTATAGTTCTGATCATGTCAGACACTGTTGGACATAAGCCTCAACTATAAAGTTCGCCACACAAATCCATTCTAAGACACCCAGTGACTTTCCACGATCGTCACCCACTAGATCAACACTCCATATTATTGGAGGCAAAGCGACAGCGCGTTTTTCGAACATTATAGATCTAGCTAGGTAGACTCTTCAAGCAATAATCCACGATATGACACTAAGTAATTATTCGGAGTATGTCGCCGACCCCGTTCTATTTCCGGATATAATAATGAATTAGTTACCGATCCAATCACTCAAAGCACTCCTGAGCATAGCATAGCCCTCTCCATTGCCAGAATGACTTAAGAAAACATTGGCATGAATAATTGAGTATCCAGTGCATCTTCAAGACATTATTCATCTACAATTCTCTATGACAGTCTTGTAGACCGTTCCGCGCTCATTGCTGTCTGCAATTGATATGAAGCACGTCAATAGACCGCTCTGATAACCAATGTCAGCGAAAATAGGTCCAGTGAAACACATGGAGGGTTCGGTAATGATAGAGAAGTATAAACATTAATACCATACCTGAAAGGACCAAAATGTGTGCAGTAGTAAAGGTGCATTGGGTAAATATCGAAAATGAACCTAATTTTTACCTTTCTATTAAGCAAAGTATTTGCGAAGAGAAGATCAGTTCAAGAATTAAAAGAGATATTCAAGCGCCTAAAACCTTTATTTGCCTTATATCTAGTGTTTTTTTAGTCTCCCACGTGTATCGAATTGAAAGCGACTCAAGTTTTATAATTGAGTGAGTCTCATAATCAATTTATTAGTTGAGATAAAAATAGAGATATTAAGTGAAATGATAAATGTCTATTTAAATATCAATGTTACTAAAGTAGTTCATCATATCCCCTTATCATGTAACACATTTAACAAATAAATATGCATATCTATTAGAAATGTTCATCGCTACATCGTGCAATCTAAAGAGAAGTATTTTAATTTCATATTTGAACTAAAATTTTATATTTACATTCAAATTATATTTTCAATTCGTATATGTAGTTAATATAACATACATATTGATTTTGATATTGGATCTTTGGTCTTAATTCATTCAAAACCTTCGCATGTCGGGAATAAATTAACATTAGTCGTACACGGCTACACGCATACGCTATTAAAATCTACAATGAAAGACTTCAGCGTAAACATAACAATACAAATGCTACATAATAAAATTCATAAACCACCATTATCACCTTCACCAATTACACTTGAGAAATAATAGATTTTATCAATTAAACAACCGAGCGAAGAGACAAATGATCGGCAATGGAACACTAGCGTGTATTGATTAATTATTCTTATGCAAATAGATCGTAAGAGAGTTGCATAAACGCGTCGTGTCGTGTTTGATGCAACGACCCTGGTGTTTTTACTATAAATACCGCGAGAGCAATGGACCAATCCTGGACTATAGATAACGCTTTCTTTACTACACGGATACTAGAGTCCATTTGTTCCTCTGATTCAGTATCACTTGGCCGGAATGGTCCACTATCATGCAATACTAAGTGCAAGATAGTAAAGCAAACGAATATGTTAATTTCATGGGTTACTTATACGTTCTACGCATGATATGGCTGACGAGATAAATTCTTTGAAGGATATGGAAATAAAAATGATCTTGACGCAAATATATAAAAGATAATATTACATAATAATCTTTACAGCAAGAGCTCAACTTAAAGCATACTTAAAGCAAGAATGCAGAAACGCAAAGAAATCTAAAAATGACACTACATCAGGAAATCTCGGAGTCGTAGTGGACCTATTAATAGAAATAATGACCTCGCCGCATACCCTTGTCCCTGTTAATACTTAAACAGACAAGACAAGAAAGGATTAAAGCGGTGCTAGCATAGCTTGACATAAAGTTATTTCTGTTAGACTTGAGAGGCACGAGACAAACAAGGCAGTAGAGGACATTAACTATTCTGAAACCGTAATTAATGAAGCGGTAGTAAAACAAAGTGACAGGCGGTGGAACGTCGGCTGGAGCGTTCGGATTGTCAAACGTCTTGATGTCTTCTGTTCTAATAAAATAGGAGAAACGTCGTCTTATTATTTTTTATAAGCTGACTGCATGCGTGTATAAGCAAGACTTTGGTGTAGACTCTGTACAATATATAGATAGATACAAGGGTATCTACTTGGTACCCGACTGTCAAGCTACGGTAACGTTAAAAACGTTTCAAGCATCAAATTTCCAAAATTATCGAGGTACCCAACCTACTTAAAACCTGAGACTAAGTAAATATTCTTCTTTTTTAATAATTTAAGCTTACCTACAGAGTTAGCACTTATTCAACTCTTACCCTAAAACTGAAATAGGTAATTTACCTATTTAATTTAATTTAATTTAAAGGAATCTGTTTGCTAATCCAGCATGAATGCCGTTAAGTAAGCCTTTACTTCAATGAGGGTTTCTTAAAACCGCAATGGTGCCATCTGATGGCGGAAAAAAATAGAGGGAACTCTAATTTTGTCATTGTCAAGGAATACTTTACATCAAGCATTTAAGCCGATATGCTGGAAATATCGATGACGTCGTGATAATTTGGACTTATGATAAATTAATACTATTGTGAATCATCATTTCTTCATAATTCAATCGCGTCGTTAAATCTTCATAACGAAAATGCCTTATATAGATTAGGTGGTTACGCATAGTTCGATTACACTAAATGATTACGGGAAATGGTGATTTACGTTTAGGTTACGTTTATCTGATAGTAGCTAGCTATGACGCATGAATGTCAACACCTTATGAAGCCTCTTATGTTGTATAAAATTGAAGTGTCCAAGTTTCGATTAAAAAGCCTTTAAATATTTCTTACTGTGTATCTCTCTATCTGCCACGTCCCACTACAGGCAGGGCACATCGTTTAGTCACGAAAGACTGGCCTGTTAGATGGAGCAGCTATAACAATTAGTAGGCACCTTGGGGGCCCATGGGCGAAGGAGTAGCTAAAAAGTAATCCCAGATATGACTCCTACTAATCATTTTTTCGCACTAGTAAACTTTCGCACTAGTTGTGTTTGTGTTTTTATTATTACTATTGTTTAAAATATTTGTTATTGTCTATCATTGTATACCTATTCTTTTTGTGTGGCAATATACGTATTCTTATTCTTATCATTTTCTATAATGCAAATTTCGTCCAAATCGTTACGACGGTTTCAAAATCGTTTGTAGAAATAAATATTGGAGAAGGCTAGCGCGTTTTAAGATTCTACTTTCAATAGAAAAGTGTGTCTGTCTGAAGCTTCTAGATAGCCGATTGTTTCTTCGTTGTGTATCATTACAGTGAAATCTATGAACATAAAATTAGTAAATAAAATATGATATTATGTTATATATTGTGAAAATTCGTCGCTTTTGTGTCCTGTGTATACGATATTTTCAGCTACAAAACTGGAGTGTCTTGACACTAACCTCCTCTATGATAAATTGGGATACATTTAGAAAAGCATTGAAATAACCCGCATGTACCTTCTAAAAATAGAACAATGTGGCAATGGCACGCTTACTTCCGATAGCGTTCACGAAACTCTTCCATTAAAACTGATGCATTTACGCCATAAACGTGGTTATGGAAGTAAAAGCACATAGGTAAAATCAAAGCATATCACAAAAGTAATAAACTGGTCATAAATCTACAATCCGTGACGCTGAGCAGAAAACCGTTTTTTAAGTCACGAAATAACTTGTTTGCGAACATATCTCAAATGATAGTAGACAAAACATGTTCATTAAAGTAATTAAAGTAATAAAACCACAAAAAAATTCGTTATCATAGTAAAAACAATGATAACAAGGAGATTTGTCAAGCATTCAGTTATGTTTACATTACATAATGAAATAAAATATACACTTTAAATATAGCAAACAACCAAGACTAAGTTTCAAGACTGTTTTTAAAACAGAAATGTAAAAATAAGTTGTATTTAGTTCCACAATCCGCGTAAACTTGTACTCTGAATTAGCAATAGTAGACGAAAATATCCATAGGCAAAATGCCAAGAAAATCTAGTTTTTGCATGCTTAATGATCACGAACATTTTAAAATGCAGATTTAATTTAAAAGAATGACTAGACAACAGTCCGCTAACAGGTTTGTGCAACCGGTAGCAACATGTAATTTAGAAAATTAAAAAGATACAATTGACATGAAAGTACAAAAACAATTAAGAACAAAAGCACATGCCAAGCAATTAAGGAAATCACCCCGAAGAAAGAAACTACAAACGACCACGTTGACAACTAAGAAAGCGTAACATCTGTGATTCTTGTAAGTACTGTAATGGTGGCGTAAAGTGATTATAACCTTGGTTCAACTAATTGATTACAAGCAATTAATTATGATACCGATTCCAGAGAAGATGAAAGCCACGTAATATGAGATTTATTATTATTTGTTGGTACATTTTCATGTCACGGGCCCATGGGGACCCGATCATTAAGCATTCATGGGGCCGAAGCCAACATGAAGAGGCTATTGGTACCTTTTACTAGAAAAGTGAGATGGCCGCAACTGTGGAGATCTGTTCTCCCAGTACAACATGACATGAGGCTACTTATTATTATTATTATAGCCTATAAAGTGACCCACTGCTGGGCAAAGGCCTCCCCTGTTTATCGCCACTCTCCTATATTTTGTGCAAGCTCCCGCCAATCTGGGTCAAATGCAAAAATGCATATCCTGTCTTATTACAATTTCAGTTACAAACACAGTGACTGGAATAGTACAATGGGTTGAAAACAAATTATAATTTATGTTGACAATTTGCATTTAATAATGAAAATAAAATAAGAAACTATTCAATAGCAAAAAATACATTCTCAAGACGGATCCAGTTACAAGGTATCGACCGAGCAATTCAATAAAGCATCCGTTTAATCGATGATCGTCGACTTAATAGTAGATTGATGGATAAAAAAAGTGAAATGAATACCGGTCCAACAAGTGCAGATAGATCAAATGAAATTAAGAATATCGATTAAAAAAGCGTTCAGGGAATACAGGAGATGAGACATTTATTTCATTTATTTACAAAGTTTGGACCACGGAGAGCAATATGAATGTATGTAGGTAACTTATGGAAAATCATACGATAGGCATCACTATTACTTCTGAAGGCCATCTTAATCATACATAATTGCGGAATAAATGAGTATGAGTTACCAACAGTACAGGAAATCAAAGTCTAGACCTAGACAAATAGTAAATCTATTTGTCCAATTGCAGTATACGTACTTAGAAGTCTATAGCTCGCACGATCACGCTCGGTAGCAACGTAATAAATTATCCACTTATATTGGATCGATAAGAGCGTTTGTCGTGGGAACGCATCACACGTGTTGCTAAGAGTATTGATTTGGATCTCGATTCCTTAAATTGGATCGGCCGCTATAACGCTTTAGAATCAAATTAAAAGGTGATTCGGGGGCCTGATTGTGCTACCTGATACCGCTGATGGAGGTAATCGATTCTAGTTTAAGATAATTTATATCATCTCATCAGGTGTTGTGTGATTTAAGAAAATTTATAGACAAGTTGACGATGAAAACTTTTCTCAGACTTTTAAGGCATTTATTGTGATTTAAAAATCAAACAACCGGAGAACTAAATGATTCTTAACCACTATCTAGGAACGAAATATAATCATGAAAGTCGGTACACAAGCAAATAAAGGCTTGACAAGAATTTTACGTAAAAAAAAAGATAGCAAACAGATAATCGATGTCGCGGAGACGATGTGTACAAAAGATTGTAAAATGAATGTGTATATTATCATTCACACCTTTATATTGTTTGACTCGGTCAACGCTTCTTCGATGAAAATGTAATATAATGTTTAGTAGAGTAGGTTATTAACCGCTTTAATATTTTTGATCCTTTTGTACTTTCTACAACAGTTTACGTTATTAACTTTGTTGCCAGTGTTATTCCAGAACGTGTTTATTTAGTCTGCGCAAGAAGGGCATGTTTTCAAAACATTGTTCATATTTTGGTAATTTTGCTCAGTAGCTTTACCTTATCTGCAAAAAACCTGTTTTATATGATGAGAGGAAGCCTGTGCCCAGCAGAGTGACTTAAATAGGCTGTCGTGTCGTGGTGGTGGTTTTATGTAATTTACCGTGAATATAGGAAGGCCCAAGCCAACGATGTACAGCATGACGTTGGTGACAGTGGAATCCTTATAGGGATGCTTGAGGGATTCGTCGTCGCAGAAGAACCCTCGCCGATACGGTGTGCCCCACAAGTAGAACACCAGGATGAGGAAGCCAACTGTAACAATGGAAGAAACTTTAAAGTTCGCTGCAAGAAACATGTAGGTATGCTCTAAATGTCATTATTAAAGACCCGTATATAAAAATGCCAACTCCTTCATTCATACTAAATACCTAAAGAATTAGTTTAAAATAAACACTGTCCAAAACGAGAGTTTTGATAGTAAGGTTCTTTTCAACTCCAAATGGTTCAGATCAAGGCGATCAAGCTCATCAAAATATAGTTAATATATCAAAAACCCATAATCAACGTGTTGGCGTTAAAAAAAACTATAGAAGCTATTAAAACAAACCAAACTCGTCAAGATGGAATTTAAATTGGGCCGACGTATGCAACCCCCTTGAGCCCGAATTAACTATTGTTTCACGGGTTGTTCTTTGTCCAAACAGTGAGAGATGGACTGACAAAAAACAGCAGGTATGCATTAGGGAGCACGGAATAAGAGTGACGGGACTTGTCAGCTATATAGGCTTTTTTGGGCGTCAGTGCAAAAAGAAGACTCAAGTGTAAACAACAAGGTAATACTTTTATTTACGACTATCGTATGTAATGCATAGGGCAGGGCAAGTAAAGATGTTCGTTCCCCGAAATTGAGATGAGCATGATGTTTGTTAACTATTCTATAGCTTCCTTTTGAAGTCGACACAAATCTTGACTTCCTTAAAAATTGTGTAAGACGTCTACAAATTCTACATACATATCGCTTCCAGTTTATTTATAGTACTTATGGAAAGGGTCCTTTGCTATTGATCTTGGTTAAACAAACATGCGTTTTATGACCGCACCATTATCGAGTAACGGCCGCCTCTAAAAACAAATGTGGATTAGGGGTACTTTTTTATGTATGGATGCGGTCAATAAAATTTCATCTAAACTGTACTTTACCGTTTTTTGGAAACAGTGATTGGATACTACGAATATTACGACTGTCTGTCTAACTAGTTACGATAAAAAAATGGATAAAACTTGTATTGCTGGATCACTTTCTCTACGTACAATCTTAGTCTGTCTATACTTAATTCAGAAAACGATAGCATTACGAAAGTTGTTTGAAAAGTTAACAAGCGAGATTGACAACATAGAACTAATACGGAAAACTCGCTATGAATGAGAGAAAAGATTTAAAAAAACGCTTGAAAGAATCGTGAATGTATGTATAGACGCTTTTAAATCAGACTCGTATGCAGTACTTTGAGAAACGAAACTGTTAATTGATACCTCACGCATTTAGTAACAGTTGAAAGAATACTTCCACGATTATGTAAACGTAACTGCACTTAATGTGGATAACTTTGATCTACGAAAAAACCAAAGTCAGTACCCGTCGATAGGATGTTTACATTACGCAGTGCGCTGTTACGAGTACTTGACATAATGCAACTTCTGTGCTAGTAAGTAAAGCCATAAAAGTGCTATGAATCATCGTCAACGTCTTGACAAATTAGGACGATGACCTGTTGCACAACCCGCAATCTCGGATTACGTGATAATCCAAGGTAGCGGAGCAAACACAAGGTAGCGCGACACCTTACCTAATTTTCGAGTCTGGAATTTGATCTCTTGTCATTTTTTTAGTTGCTACATCGTTCTTAGCTACTTTGAAGTGTATATACGAGTATAAACTTTAGATTTTAATTAAATATTTGATACTTTTGGCAAGCTTGTATGTTATGTTATGTTTACTCAAAGCGACGATTATTTTTAAAATGTGCCGCGTATCGTATATCAACAGTTGATCGATAGTCGTTGCAAAAAGGTCAGCGACTCCTTAAAATGTCAGTACGAAAAAGTCAAACGGACTACGCCTACATATCACAAGCCGGTTTAAGAACCGGTCTAATCGAAAGGATATTATATTTAGTTGAAATTTTATTATTTTACTTTGTAATTTAATTTTGTTAAGTTGCTTTAAAAAAATACTGAAACACACAGGTGGCCAATTTTCAGAAGTGCATCTAAAACGTAATGCTGATGTGTCGAGTTTAATAAATAACAAAAAATATGGAACTAAAACGATTATTTAAAGCAAGGAAGGAATAAAACAAGTTCAATAACCTTTAGAAATTAAGAGAAGAAAACACTCGAAATTAAAAACAACTGACCAAATAGTGATAGAAGCTAATATTTATTTAATGATTGGTGCTAGTGCTAGCAAACAACTGCGAAGGTGGCATTTATTATAGCTAAGTACAATCGAATTGTCTCATGGAACGATAAAATAGAAAATATGTAAGTACTCGTAGCTGCTGAAAGAGACTAAGTATACTTGGAAAGTTTAAACGCAATCTTTTAAAACAAATAGGATCTTTTGAATATTTAAAAACTAGCAAGTCTTCAAATAATGCAGTTGAGAAGACAATGCAAATATGAATGTATAATGTATGTGCGAGCCACTTCATGCAAGTATGTTTACATGACTCTGTGAGGTTAGTGTTCACACGAGAACACCTAGTTCCACTTGTTCAAATAACGATGTGCATACGCATATTAGTGAAGAAAATGGGACGAATTTACAACGGCGAATAATACTAAGTTTCTTTTACATTATCCTACTATTAGCTTTCTTTTAGTAGTAGAATAGTTACAAGCATTAGTAAAGCACCGCTTTAAAAAAGATAATAAATTTTTTACATGCCACGTACGCCATGTATAAAACTTTCATTCACTTTTTTAAAGCGGTGTTTAAGGTACTTTTAACACTTTTTTATCATAATAATATCTAACATTTATCATAACAGTAACAAGAAGTACATGAACATTCTCAGGATTAAAGAACTAGTTCGTCAATGGTCTTAATCAACGCTGTCATCTACGACGTTCGTCCATCGATCATTAAATAAATTGTTTCGACCAGCCCACGCCATCCAGCTGTCAGATAAACTAATATTCGAATATAAACAACACAGAACCACAAGATTTTCAATAAGAAAACTCGTTATGAAATTGCAGGAGTTTGACGGCGAGAAGCCAAATGAGCATGTTAAATGATGTATTTTTCATCTATTTTAGTTCAGAATAAAATCATCATTTAATCTCGTAGATGGCCATCCTAGTAATGACCTGCTGTATCAAATAATCGCATGTGAAGGATCTATGATTAAAAATCAGTTTGCTTTTAGGAGAAATAGCGAGAAGAAATCGCATCCGATGTTAAATTTGATGGTGTGAAATTCCCAATGAGATGATAGCAGTATATCACCCTGAGCACATAAAAATGACGAACGAAATATATGTGGTTGTAGTGGACTATTAAAATAAATGAAATCAAACAAGCCTTTAATAAAATGCAACGGAACGAGCCGACGACAATATTGGTGCAACGTTTGTGCGTGGTGGCCGCGGTCGAATAAAAACATTGCTGCATGAATGGATGCACTGTTAACTAAACTGGGTTACTACGTATGCGTAGACGGAAAAAACGAAATGTGAAATTTATGATCGATTCGCAGGAGAGTCGTAAACGGATGCAGATTTGTATTGGAATATGGAATATTATGTTTTCATTCACCAAGCGGATGAAACGGATTGGTGTGGAATTGGTGCGCTTTATTATTTCTCAATAAACATGGCGATTCCTATGAAAAACTGATGATGATAATAACAAACTCACTCTTGTTCCCCGTTGGGGAAAAATCAATAAGCCCGATAGACCGATAAATAATATAGTAGGTACACTAGCATCGTAGCATATCCCGGATACTTAGTGTAATTTTCCGGTACACGAGTCCTGATTGCAGATAAAACGTAACAAACCCGTTACTAAACGTCCGATCTATTGAAAGTATTGGGCCGAGACAAGCTTAACACACTCCTCATACGCAGGTTCGAACGAGTAAATCTAAAATGACTCTAACTAAGAAGCCCCGAAGAATTTTACAGTTGACAACGACAAGAAACATATTGGGACACTCATAAATTCTTATTTAAATGATTTCAAAGAGTAGTTAAATAGGTTGGCGTCTCTAATATTTCTAAAATGATCTCTCCAATTATAACTTTGTACGTAATAGACCAATGTATAAAAAGGGATAACAAATTTTCTTATAACAAACAAGCGTCTGATGATGCGTCCACGATTGAAAACAATAACGTAGTAACGGATACAGTTGATTTTGTTGAAGCATAAATTATATTCGATATTATAAGACGGTCGTAACCGATATGTAGTATGCCCGGCGGTCATTTAACCCTTTGACCGCTTCTGCCAGCTAAAGCCGACAAAGCTAACAGCGTAAATATGCTTCTATGTCGTGCTCGTATAGTCCAAAATGGAGCTAGCTACGTGTACAACTGGCGTGGCGGTTCGATGGAGCCAGTCGCACGATGACCCCGATCAGGCTGAAAGCCGAAACCCACTTATTTGTTTTACGGTAACATAAAGATGTAAGACAAGCAAATTACATAAAACGTTAATTAAGGAATGTGAATTAGGGAGCTTAATTTGATATTTTATAGAGCATAAAACATAATTAAACGGGTAATAAAAAGATTATAGTCATTAGAGAGTAGTCATTGTCATGAAATGGACTAAGCACTATAAAATAATGTAACCAAGTGTCAGAGGGAGTAATAATGATGACAAATGAACTATACACCACAACGGTCTTTTTCTGACGTCGTAGACTAAACAATAAGAGTTGTAAAATGACAAATCGGTCGGTATAGTACTAGCATAGGTAAACGCTTTCCTCCTTGTAACAATTGAAAACCATGATGACGTAGTCATTGTGATTGTATAGGAAAGCGTAAACATGACCTGTCTCAAAACAGTAGGGAGCAATTTAACTGCGCACGAGTCACACGACGAACGCAACGTGTTCAAGCAAATGAGCCGAAACCCGACGGTTTAACATAAATTATAATAACAACGAATGAACGTCGTCGGTACTCTTAAGTGTAAATAGTTTTATTGCAACCACATTTAAATCTTTAGTTAATAGGATTTGTATTCGACTCGTAGCAGTACATCTAAGTATACAGTTTAAGGAATTTGTCGCTTTCTCCTCCAAAGCCTTTATAGATGTGTCTAAAAATAAAAATAGGTAATGGCTTAACAATAAGAGACATGTGGATATATTTTATAGAATCTCCAAAAATAATGTTACCAATAAAGATGAATAAAATACACTACAATATATTCATAACAGAAGAGATGGTTGGCTGCATGCAATAAATGTTTTATCAAATTCAGATCATCTCCATATTCAATCCGAAAGTAGGACGTTGATACGGGTAAGTAACCATTTAATCTCTTCCAGAGAAATTTCTCAAATCGATCACACGTGACATTTATAAAACTTTCTAGGTAACATCAGCGTTTTACTGCTACTTAGCACGAGCTAAACTACTTTTTCCACTGATTGTGGTAAAATTGGATCTTACTTGTCTTATAAAGGCTATAATAGATCCAATTTCTGTTGAGTTTAAGCTTTTTCCTTATTTAAATTCATCTAGAGAAGATTAACCGGCCCTTTTATAGTTTGCAGCAACAATACGAATGTGATCATTAAGTTTAAAGCCTGCCGGTGTACATTATTTTTATAACACCTTTATTCCAGCAATTAATCAAGATTCAGTCCGCGCCGCCTCGTTGATTGCTATTGGTTGCTAATTCCTTTACTCGCATTTATCTTCTGTAGTCTTTTTTTCTTTCTTTTATTCAAATTGATATGGAAAATAAATGTGCGCATTATTAACGATACCTTTTTTTGAGGGGTAAATCTTCTGTATCAAGATATTCGGCGCCTTGAGGGTAGTGCCGAATGATGTGAAATTTCTACCCACTAAAACCCCCCCGTCACTAAAAATTTGGGGACTCCGGGATCTCGTTTGAATGCACTGGGATCCCCGGCACTTTGCCGAAGGCCGAAGCACAACTCAGGCAGACTTTGTAGTATGCCTCAAACATGGGGTTTTGATCTATTGACAAAATCACGGGCCACTCCGTGTTGTAATACGTTTAATTCTCCTTTTATTACTTGTCCCAAGAATCTTTTAAGGCAGACGTCGTAACTCGTAAATACTAGCTTCACAGAGAAGAGGTTAAATTCGACATTTCCATTTACACCACAGTAAAAACCATCGTAAATCTTTACTTAGCTTTACTATAAAAGACAACAGTCGTATCCTGGATGTGTTTAAAAAGGATGAGGTATATTATATTTTACAAAAACATGGGACTTAAAAAGATTCCGACGAATTGAGAACCTCCTCTTTTTTGAAGTCGGTTAAAAAGAGACACAAAAACATTAAATGTTTATAAAGCAGAAACAAGAAAAGCAACGGTGAATATTTGGGGCCAGGACAGTTCAAGGATAAACGAAAAGTCAAAAAAAAGTATGTACGAGTACATAAAAGAAGGATAAAGGAAGGAAAAATACAGAAGTAATTACCGTTATGATGAATATCGATCGCTATGTCAAAAATCAAACATACATTACACGAAAACTTAGATTATAAAAAATAAAAACATACGGAACGGTAATATTAAAAACATGGTTATGAGAGAAACCACAGGAACCGTAAAGAATATTGTATATTTATTTTGTATAATAGCTGGAGTACCAATTAAAATATCTCACGATATTAACGGTAGGGTTTCACCGTAGTTTACGGGCATCGTTAAATATAACTACAAAACTACAATTACTAGTGGATGCGTGGCATTGACATTGGTCAATGCTTTAATGAGTCATTATTTACATGCGCTCGCGCCGAAGATAGCCGTTATTGGGTCTTCTAAACGGTCATTGTGTTACGTTACGTTCAATGTTATCAGGTGTCAACAAATCATTATATTGAGGAAACTTGATTGGAAAATTGTACCTATTGCTTTTAATGATACTGTTGCATAATCGCTTTATTAACAATGTGTACCTACGTATCTTAAAAGGGAAGAATAATACTCGGCCGGTAACGGTACTTGTTCATACAAAAATTTCTTGCAAATTAAAATAAAGAAAACCTGTAAACTTAGTATTTCATTGTGTCAATAACATTACTAAAGAATCATGGAGATTGGAAAATATTTAGAAGTAGAAAAACGTTTTCTCTTTTTGTATGGACGTATTATTCCCTCGAAGCGGGGTTATACATTTTATCAATTTATTACGTTTAATAATGAGATATCATCATCATCATCATCAACATTATCATCATCATCATCGTCGTCGTCGTACTCGTCGTTTAGTTATCCAAACCACTGCTGAACATAGTTCTCCCCCATTTCTCCTTTGATGTGCCACGAAGACAAATCCTATATCAGTTGCATCCACCGGATGCTTATGACTTCTCCATATTTATCACATCCCACTACTTTCTTGGATTCATGTTGCGGTTGTCTTATTGCCAGCTTGCGGGGGCGAAGGCGTGTCCACGCCAACCCTGTCATTAATTACGAGAATGATACCACAGATATCGTCGGCACAGCCATTGTTTACGCGGTGCTTTGTTCAGCTTTATGAAGAAAGACAGGTCGGCCAACGATAAGGGATTCCCGAGTTAACAACTATCGTGATTACCATCGCCACATAAGAAAGGGATATTATTACGCTAAAGAGGGCCTCAAGAATGTATTATGCGACAAACAAGATTTAATTAGACTCAATTATACAAACGCCAGACAATATAGACTGCAAAATTGAAATTCACTGCATCATGATTATGTAAAGGGTGCAATTTAAGCGAATACATTCTGCATCTCCAGACATATAAAACGTCGCGTGATATTAATGCTCATTCATTTACGAGTAAGCCGACTGAGCTCATACATCATACGAGGCGGCACGGCAAAATTAAGGACCCCTTGCATGGCATCTAAATTCATTACCATCTGTTGTTTCGTATGATATTGCAGCAGGGTTTAGTTTATCTTGGCTTTTTAACATCAAGATCTGATCTTAAGTTACCTGTCAAGGGGTGAGATACGAATGCGATAACCCGATAACTTCAAATCGCGTGGGTGTAGCATTAAGAAACAATAAATCATCAGCGGGCATTAATTATTTCTTATCTGCAAGAACACGAGCGGCTTCATATGAGATTTTTATTTCATTAGAGTGCAAGATAAGGTTTGTAGTTAATTTATTGGTTTTTGTACCTCCCATGTAATTTGAAGTGACAATTAAAATGGACGGTGCGTGCGTCATGTTTGTGGGCTTTAACTGTTTCATTGCGCTGCTGATGGTTTTAATATACCTACCTGGATTCAAGCCAATAGGTATAACGTTCGATTCTACAATACTCATCGTCTTAATTTCCATTACATTTACCGAATCCTTCTTTTTAGTCTATTTTTCCTTTAAGCTCACTTTTAAATTTTTCCCAACCATTAACAATTAGGCTTGTTCGGATGCAATAATCTCGTAACATACTGCGCATATTAAGAGCAATCTAGTCTACGAATTGCAGCGAAAAGTGCGCTAACAACAGACAGTGTTGCCATAATGATGGGTCGTACGTAATCCAGTAATGCACCGTGAAGCTCGTTGGTAGCCAGCTTAACTCGGGAATCATGAGGTATTATAGGTTCCGCCAATTTCCTCACGCTCAATACCTAAGCCGCGATCATAAGCGGTTAGCAAGGCTATAGACGGAAGGTGTTTTTTTGCTCCAGAGCCGATCGAGTGTGAAATTGAAACGGCTTTTTATATAAACTACCTAGTACAACAACCAATCTAGTATTTAGATTTATAGCTAGTCCTACAGTAGTAACTAACGTCTCATTGTATGTCAGATAGTTAAGATTATATTAAAGTTAACTTGTATGTAGTATTCGCCTACATTCCTGAAACAGGATGGCATCGTTTATATTCGCCGGTAGAGACCAATTGAGCACAATCTAAGCGGAATACATTGTGGAAACTGAACATAATCTGAGTAAGGGTCAACAACATCGAATTTGTGAGCTAAGCAGGAAACAGGGATAATGTTTGAAGCCCGAACGGCATGAAAGTTAATCTTAGATTACAATTAGAATGTGTTACCTTTGTTCAACAGAGTATACTTAAGTAAATTCCGGATTCCCACTGCTCCGCACGGCCGGGCTACGTCACGTGGGTTTGAAAATGCTTCATATATATGTAGTTAGACTAGCTTCTGCCCGCGACTTCGTCCGCGTGGAATTCGGTTATAGCGTTCCCACGGGAATTGAGCGTTAAACTATAACAAATTATATACGAAAACCTTCCTCTTGAAACACTCTATCTATAAAAAAAAAACCGCATCAAAATCCGTTGCGTAGTTTTAAAGATTTAAGCATACATAGGGATATAGGGACAGAGAAAGCGACATTGTTTTATACTATGTAGTGATATAGTATATCATAATATTAGGTCCTTACATATGAAATTGGCGTTTCATATGGCAGAAATGAAAACGATTTTTTTTTATGAAACTATTTTTTTATTTAGTCAAAGTATGTACCATGGCTATCTATGCACTTTTGCCATCTCGAAGGTAGTTCATTGATTCCTTTACTAAAAAAAGTGTGTGAGCGAGAATCAATAAAATCTTTGAAGGCCGTTTGGACAGCCTCGTGAGAATTGAATTTTTTTCCTTGCATGAAGTTGTCCAAATTCCGAAAAAAATGGTAATCAGTTGGAGCAAGGTCCGGGGAGTATGGTGGGTGTCGAAGACATTCCAGTCGCAGCTCCCGTAGTTTTGCGGCCGTCAAACGTGCCGTATGTGGTCGAGCGTTGTCCTGAAGCAGCAGTGGGCTAGATCGATTGACCAGTCTGGGTTGTTTAATGGCTAGCTTTTCCATCATCGTTTGCAATTGTTGACAATACACATCAGCCGTGATTGTTTGCCCAGATCTTAAGAAACTGTAATGGATGACACCGGCACTAGTCCACCAGACACTTACCAGTACCTTTTTCTGAGTCAACTTTCGTTTCGGGCAGAATTTGGCTGGTTCACCTGGGTTCAACCATTGTGAAGAACGTTTCCGGTTGTCGTACAAGATCCATTTTTCATCACAAGTAACGATACGATTCAAAATGCCTTCATTATTGTGCCGGTTGAGAAGTGAAACGCAACACTCGACGCGTGTTTCTTTGTTTGCGTCGCTCAATTCATGCGGTACCCATTTTTCAAGTTTTTTCACTTTTCCAATTTGTTTCAAGTGAATCAAAATGGTTTTATCACTCACACCGAAGCCTGCCGCTAACTCTGACGTGGTTTGCGATGGATCTGCTTCCACAATTGCTTTTAATTCTTCGTTATCAACTTGTGTCTCCGGCCGTCCACGAGGCTTGTTCTGTAGGTCAAAATTTCCAGAACGGAAACGTTGGAACCAATAACGTACCGTATTTTCTTTTGCAGTAGCTTCCCCATACGCATTGTTAATCCTACGAGCCGTTTCTGCAGCACTAGTGCCGAGGTGAAACTCATATTCGTAAATATAGCGATATTTTAAGTTCTCCATATTGTGAACAGAACGATGTGAAAGAAAAACAAATGACGCGATAACAAATAAATTTCGTAATTCGAACACAGAAATACATGGTCTTAAATTTGAAATAAATTTGAATTTGGAATTCCTAGCCGAACGCCACATATTTTGAATCAAAGTTGCCAGTTCGCCAAACGCCAATTTCATATGTAAGGACCTAATATATTGTCCATACGTCCACAGCAAAGCACGGCCACGCAACGCGCGGACCACTCATTGGACTAAATGCGTAGTGTACGCAGCAGAGGCGTTGCGTGCGGCTTTATTCTCTGTAGGCAGTGATGGGCAAAATGTAATCGACTAACGATTAACAATTAAGATTAACCTAAAAGTAATCGATTAACGATTAAAAGTGACGATTAATCAATCTTAGTCGTAAGATGTTCGACTAACTTAATCACGATTAAGTTAATCGTCGATTAAATACGAGCGATTAAATCTATAATCGATTGATTAATTAGATTAATTTTCTTTCGATTAATATCAGAAAAAAAAATTGTAAGTCTAAGTTTCGGGGTACGCTGACAGACTGCTATACCTTAAGGCATGTATATATAATACCTAGGTCATTACGGGTCTTTTGATGGACGAGGAGATACCTGTTAAATTGAAATATCCATATCATTGTAGGTTTTAACAATAAAACACTCAAAATTATATGAAAATCAAACTTTTTACTATACATTCAACTAACATTTTTGTTTCAAAAACATAAAAATCGACGTTATTTAACCATAACCATGCTCTAGAATGATTTCAAAGAACATATTGAATGATAATACATATAATTTTTTTGTTATGCACTGTGTTTCAAAATTTAATCGAGACTTAATCGAGAAATTTAGTCGATTAAAATGGCGATTGATTAATCGTTAATCGAATTCTGCGACGATTAAGTTAATCTTAATTAAATTAATCGCGATTAGTTTTGTGACGATTGATTGTTTAGTCGATTAATTAGTTGATTAAAAAAATAATCGATTAATGCCCATCTCTGTCTGTAGGCACATCAGTGGTAGCAGCCAGCATTAGCAGCGCGTCCCTTGAGAAATCGCAGGAAAAGCTGCGGTTGGGTTTGGCCGAGTGGTAAGCGAGTTCACTGTGGTGTAGGAAATGTATATTAGTGGTTTATTACCTAGTTTACTCTCCTGGTACTTTCCAAAATGAGGTAAATGATTTTCGATCGAGAATAATGATTCATTATTAATGAAAGAAAATGGTGCAAAAAATCGAGCTTATGATGGACAGTTTTCACGCATTTTGACAGTTTTCACCTGTGTTACTGAATTACGAAAGAACTAAGAGGTTAGAATGGTTGTTAATGTTCTTTAACGTGTTAATTGCCATGACTGTCGTAAAATGGGGTACTTTTATAGCGTGTGTTGAATTTCTACTGAAAGCTAATTCAATTGGATGATTAATCTTTTAGTACTTTTGCAACTTTGCGTTAATCAACAGCAAATTAGAAAGTGTTCACTTTACAACTAAGTGATAATTACTGATATCTTTATTTGTAAGTTCACTTGCTTTAAAAGCGCACAGTTTAAACTGGCGTTTAATGTAACTTTAACGATGTTTAAATGAGGTCATGTAAGTTAGAACATAATTAGTAGTTAATGATATCGCGAAATATTTTAGTACACTGATTGTGTAATGCCCATCCTGTGTCGACCAATGACTATGACTGTACACGAATATATTTAATGCTAGCAAATGTCCTATTTCTTTTCATGTTCTGAAAATATATTTCCAACGATAGATCATTCGAAATCTCCCTGCGCTCACATTTCAAAAGGAAAAATCTCAATATAATCATATCATTAAATAAAGAAACAGCTTATTTTGTTAGGCCCGGTTCCTATATCCACGAAACGCCTCGTTTTGCCTACGGACGGTTGATTTTTGACATTTGTTCCATAGAGAATCTGTCAAATTTTAACCGTCCGTAGGCAAAACGAGGCGTTGTTTGGATATAGGAACCGGGCGTAGAGGATAGGTACCTTCTCGCCGTCACACGAGTATGATTTATGAAATGTTGCTTTCGTTTGAGGCTTTACTCCGAAAGTTAGAAACGTCGCAAATAGCTGTCAAATATTTTGCTGTTTTCATTAATTTCTGAATATTACTGAATAAAAACATGAATTATCGCTCTATGGTTGAATAAAACATTAAGTATGGATTGCAACAGTTATCATAGGAACTTTTTAGTATTATGAAAGTAACGTCTTTTGAAAACTTTCCATCGGAGTTTCCATGCATTTTAATGTAATCTTGTCATTTGAATGCCTAACAAACAAATATAAAACGAGACGCGTCATTCAACCATAGAATGATATCTTCCTTTTTAATTCAGCAATATTGAGAAATAAAAACAGCGAAACATTTGACAACTATATGCGACGTTGCCAACTTCCGGATAAACCCTCTTAAATAAGTTAGCTAACAATCATCGTTACACAAGCATGTTTTGGAAAAGTTAAAAAACACCAACTTGTCTAATGTGAATAATATCTTCAGCCCTTCATCAGAGATGATGAATCATGATCATCATCTTCGTCCCTCTTCGAACCTTCAATGTTGCAAAGGCTGACCCATCAATAGTAGTTAGGGAGCCGCGGATGCTAAGTTACTCGAGCGTCGTAGGGACAAAAAGGTTACCTACTTAGGTATAGGAGAAATAACTCGATTTTTGCAAAAATATAAAACCCGACTGCAAGCAAACTTTTGATTTCACATATATTATTATATGCATATATTTTTTTGTGATCCATTCATTCATTCAACCCTTCAATTTAACACCCCAGTCGATATAGGCTTTGACTAAAAAAAATTTTGGAAACGTTTAAAATGCCTCCAAAAGTCAGCCATTTTGTTTATTGCAATTTTGATATACCCAGTGTCACTCTCACGATTAAGACGAATCTAACGACACCTCGCATGCTAAAATTCATCAAGCGATTTAGGCTAAATAGCGGGCCAAAGAAATATACATACATACATACACCATAACCCTGCGTAGTCGAGTAAAAATAATTCGCCGATGGGTTCTGGCTTAGATATAAAAGAAAAGTAGTTACATGATCATAGTGACTGTAGCGCTCCAAATATAATCTCACCCACACATAATCTACTTACTGAATTAAAACATACATGGCTGACAATGTATTTATATAATAATTTAGTGACACTTATCAGTAAAAGTGTTATGTGCAGCCGTCTCGTGCAGGATAGCGATAATGCACACAAATATTGTTACATGCACTTGCACGTGGGAACGGCGGCGTAATTGTTCTTTAATCTGCGCCGACGCAAGCCACAGAGTATGAAAACATTTCCTAGGCACTCATAAAGTTCAGATGATTTCAAAGTTTGGTTGTTTTTCAGAGGAGACGATTACATGGAATGATTCAAGAAGTAAAGTAAGAATACGTCAAAAATAAACATTTTCTAATTAAAAGTAAGTATTTGAACGTGCGAATTGCACTTGATGAAAATGAATTAGAACCTCAAGAGGTAAAAACGGAGCCCTTATAGGATCACTCGTGTGTCTGTCCGTCCGTCTGTCACAGTCGATTTTCTCCGAAACTACTGGACTGATTAAGTTGAAATTTGGTACATATGTGTAAGTTTGTGACCCAAAGACGGAAATAAATGAATTTTAAACATAGACCATATTTTTAGGGGCTAAATTTGAAAAAATATTAATGAAGTTTTTCATACTATATCGTGTGACATATCAAATGAAAGTATTCCTTATGAGGGTCTCAAATATATATTTTTTATTTCTTTTTCGAGTTATTTAAGAAAATAGGCGAAAAATGACCACCCCCCCCCCCCCTTATCTCCAAAACCACTGGACCTAAAATTTTGAAAAAAAATACGGAGGATAGTTATTGACCTATATTGATTACAGGAAAATTATTAAGAAGTCCATAGTATTTGAAACCTATCATATAAAAGAGCTTAAAGTCATTGAAAATAATCAAGGGTCGGAACCTTTTCCACGCGAGTTTAACTCGCTTCTTGGCCGGTTTTTTTACATATATTCAGAAACTTTATAGTTGCGTCAGGATTTGCTTTATAACGGCCGCTGACTGTAGTCTGTGTCGCTATGTTTCTCGCCGACTGAAGCCGCCCGCTAATTGTTGCGCGTGAGCAACATGCTTCAATCATAAAGATAACACTACGCCAGCACTTTAGCAGCCACTCGAGCGATCTCTCAGGCCATATTGAGTCTTTCGTTTTAAATAATAAAGAAAAACTTGTAAGCTTTTATGACCTAAAATTACCGTTACCTACATTCAGATATCGCAAATGTAGACATGCCTATCAACTCATATGTTATAGAAAGACTCGCAAAAGTAGTTATTTTTTACACTTGGAACAATTACTTTCGACTGACGCAAAAATCTACGTTAATATTGATGATTAGTTTACATTCTGCACTGGGCCTACGTGGGGACTAGAGTCTAAACCCTCTCGTGACGAGAGGAGGCATTTGCCCAGCAGTGGGACGTAAATAGGTTGTCGGGGTGGTGGATACTTGGTGATAGAGATTTTTAAAACTTTTTTTACAAGGCAAATAAGTTCAAAACCATGCTTTAAAACTGGAGCGTCGGAATTTCATAAAGCAAAACACACAGGCCCTACAATATTCATCTGCAATAGATACTGTGGGAAGTGTGAGATTAGCCTGAAATTCCGCACCTGACGCAGTCGTGAGCTGACATTGTAGTCTTGTAGAGCAGTTTTAAATTTAATATTTATTATTCTTTTTTTTTAATCTCTGAAGCCAGAGTTGAACCTGTCACATGCCTCCTTAGCGGATACAGTTAATCTGACGGGCCGCGGCGTCGGATGTTTTGACAGCGCAATTACCTGCCACTTTGTTTGGCGGCGGGGTGTACCGCGCGTTCACATCCTGCTGATATTACGGCTGCGATTTCGAAAGTTTGGGGCGATTTAAAGTTATTATTATTGAAACAAGATTAACGGTCTGATACCTAAGCCTTGCAGGTACTTATTAAAAAGTTGGAAACTGTCTGAAAATCTAGGAACAATCTCAAGTTGAATTTTTCTAAGGCCCCTTTCAAGGAACAGTGTCGCAATCGCAACGCGCGGGGCGTTGGGCGGCGCGTCAAGCGATACGCGAGCTCTTACTCGATACACACTTTCAAGGGATGAAGACAGGGTGAAGAAATCGAAATTCTAATTAGTCCGTCAGTCAGGTAATAAAAAAATATTAGACACCTATTTTTTGTTTTATGAAATTAACAAAGAATGACTAAGTTAAAACGCATTAAAGTTGGAGAGTGGGGGCTAACTACGTCACCGTTAGGTATAAATCGTACCTAACCGTGACGTCACGCGACATTTCAACTCAATATATCTCCGTATAAGTTTGATTACGTGAAAAAATAAAAAAATACGTGTGCAATACTTTTCAATAATCTTCCTGGTAGACTAAGGAAAAAAAAGTTGTCGTCATCTCTACGATCCCTGAAATATGCTGTGACATGAACCGACATCTTGCAACTCGGCATCGCTCACTTGAGGACGGAGTTTGGGATCGTCCTAATACAACGCGACTAATCGTGCTAGTCCAATATGTTTAATGCGAACTTGCGATAATCGCGTAGACGCGTTGTAAGTATTGGGACGACCCCTAAGACAGGGTAGGGTAAGTGGGGCAAGGCAATGATTTTCCAAAGTCAAAAATAAACTAGGATGCGACCAGTACGTTCTTATAAGATTGCCTATGTCAATAAATCAGCAATGGAATTAATAACTCTAGTTAAGAGACTAACCTTGTTTTGCAAGTCAGACAAACGAACGTGATATCGAAAAATTAGATTGCTTATGTATCATGGGATTCATGGGAGACGCCAAACACACAAATTGGTAGATATCACGGACATCCTTAGGAACGCATGAAGTGATACCTACGTAAGCCTAAAGAACCTTGTTTAAACACTGCGAATGTGAAACTTCGCAGCATTTGAAATTCACACTAAAAATTATGTGGCTGCTGTATCCAGTTCCAACTGTCAATTGTGTAGTGTCCTAATTTGTCACTATGACCTCGTCCGGTTACCTCGTGAACTCTATCCATTTGTTAGGCGAGGTTAGTTACAGACGTAGGCGGCCGGCTGAATTCCGAAGTGACCTACGTATGTAACTATTGGTGGGAAGTTAGGCTATTCTGAGTTCAGGCATTCATTCAGCTTGTTCAACTTTACGTTCAAAGGTGAAAGTGAGTGGCATTTTAAAACATTGTATCGTGTAATTTCATGACTTGCGTAATAGTACGATTCTGGCTTCTAAGTCAGGGTGTTACAAAAATGGGGGGTAAAGCTGATAAAGAGTCTATTTACAATATACCGCACCTACGTCTCTCTACTCTACCCTATCCAGACCTAACCTCATCTACCGATTCCCAGCCAACTGCCAGATGTCGTTCGCCCAACGAGCCTGCAATCGTCAACCCATACTCTTCCCATATTCTAAACCCATATTCAATGTTCATTAAAAGTGCATAGATTGTTTTATCTTCCCTAGTCATCATAATAATCATGTTGCCCTATAGACGTCCACTGCTGGACATGCCTCCCCCATTGGCACTCCAACATGTCCTCATCCACCGAATTCCCGCGACCGCTATATCTTGTCGGAGGCCCACCAACAACTCTAGTCTCCTTAAAGTAAATATGTCCCACAACCTGTGAAAGTTTTTTATCTCAGGCGCCGCCCACCCAAGAAACCTACGGAAATAATGTTGTGATACTGGCAACACCGTAATTTGTAAACCTATCTCAAAGATAAGACTGAATTATGGTCTATGGCATTGTGTAATGTAATGTTTTCTTTACAAAAGAAACGAGCGGGTGGTTATCTATGGTACATACCTACTAGTGACTTAAGGATGGGCAAGGGCAATGATATTAGGCACGTTTTTTTTTTGCGCGCCTGGCTTGGGTCGATTTGGCAAAGGCTAACCGACCTTTTGTGATCTGTGAAGGTGAACTTGTAACAAGAAAAGTGAGGTAACTAGGTAGTTTTATAAGTATTTTTTATGCAAAATGGCAGATGACGACTTGGTCTGGATGGAATAGATAAAAAAAACAAGTGCCAGTTAAACTCGCGTCACAGGGCGGATACGGCCTATAAAAGCACGATTTCGAACACAATTCGAATGAAGTGTCAGCGTTTGCGTCCGAGGACGTCTGTAACTTGTAAATGTGTGTGTACCAACGCGGGCCAGTGATCCACTCTCCATCTCCGGATGAAACAAATGACGGGAAGGGCGAATTGGGCGCGAGTTGCGCGCCGGCTAGATTCAGGCGGTTGATTCCGTGGCATATTCTGTGCTCGCGTGAAAGGGGCCCAGAAGTCCAGATGCGTGCTGAATACCTCACGATGTTTACCTCCGAAAACCTAAATGGTGAATTTCGCTCATAAGTAAATTTAAGAGATGCGAGCAGGGTTTGAACACTTTGAACCTCTGAAATCTTTCCATTTTATTTAAAAGGTTCTGAGACGAGTGTTAATTTTTTTTAAAGTAAATTAAACATTTTTTTTTTGCAACACAAAAACAATTGATAACTAAAGCTCCATATTGAGAGGCTTATAACGACTTCAAAAATAAATCAACTTAAACTTTGTAAGTTCATAGTTGGTAAATGGTAAAATTCAACTTTCTCTAGAAAACAAGGTCCAACTTGTTCTTATTGATTTACCTAGAAGTTGTCATGAACGTCTCTACAGTATAAAAGCAATCATTAGAATGGTCCATGCCAAGAGAAACAGATACTCACTAATAAATAACAATGTTAATTACATTATTTAAATATAAAGTTTATCTTGATCGCAATCAACAATGATACAATTCTTGGAATGTCCGCAGGACAGGGCCATATACCTAAATGCATCTGAATAAGCCACTGTGCCACGCACAACTGTGCAATATGTAGAGTTCAAGCTGTTCAGCTAATGTGATAAGTGGCAAGTGCAATATTTGTACACAGTAATCACAATCAGATGTTGCTTTTTCTAGCTTTCAAATTCATAATTCCGATTAAATCCACATTTGGTTACCTAATCATTTAATTGTAACAATATTTTAACGTTTCTAACTTGGAAAGACATCTAGTTAAGTTCTACATGGTTCTACTGAATCAGAAAAAAAAATTAGGTACAAATAGTTGTGTAGTGTCAATTAATTAATTAATGGATAAAAACTTTCACCATAATAAAGGTTTTGAAGCATTATTTAGAAATGTACTATTAGGGTTTGAATATGGGTTTAACTTTAAAATTCTGGGCAGTTTCAATACAAAAATAAATACATACCTATATTGAAATTTTATGGTAAATCATTAGAAGTGTATCCATTGTAAACAAGACTTTTTTTATATCATTATTTTTAATAAAAATTCAATGAATAAGCAACGTAGGTAGTTTAACAGGTAGGTATATGAATAGATTCATGTAAAACATTCAATTATACTTAATCTAAAAAAGAAAAGGTAATACTAGAAACGAGCAGATAAAAATTACGGAATTTCAAAATACTAACTTCTGTCAGGTGTCTTTGTCAAATAAATTATTTATTACTTATACATATCTAATGAGACCACCACATGATAACCATTTACACATATATATTCCATTTATTAACTCGTTCCTTTATATAAAAACGATACATTTAAAACACTTACTGCAAAAAAGTATCGCGAAATCCATCACGATTTTTCGCAAAATAAACTTGGAATCACGGTTCATGGTTATCGAATGACTGCGCGAATTGACTTTACGATCGTTTATATCCATTACAGGTTTGGTCAATTAAATACTAAGGTAAATATTGAGATTCACCAGCACTAATTGTTACGAAATCGGAGGGTGTCGTATCGGTTTGAACCTTTGACAGAACACACGTCAATCACGAAACGCATGCGCGCGCCGACTGCTGCGGTGCGGTGCGGTCCTCGAGCGCGAACGAAACGGTCGAAGCGTTTACGAAGCTCGGAACGTAATCATTTGACACACGAAACGTAAGAAATACCTATTAGTTTTTGTATGAAATATTTCGATCTGTTATTACTATTTCATTATAATAATTTGGTCTCAGTCTGAGTTTTATTTCAACGTATCAAATGAAAAAAAAGGTTTGTTTACTTTTCCTGAACAACCGCGACGTTTGTAAGGTACTTAAGTAAAAAAAGTAAGTGAGAATGATATATGCGTTGGTCTGGCGGATACCAATGTTTACCATGTTTGATTGATTATTTCACTAACTATTAACTAGAAAAGTGTAAAGCAACAGTTGGTACACCTGCAAGTAAAGCAAATAGAGATTCATTAACTAAGACCTTTCATTAAAAAAAAATTGCAGCCTTTCCAAGCAAGTAAGTAGGTAATAGAAGCGAAAGAAATGACGTCTACAAATCATTACCTGTACCATTTTATTAACCCGCAGTTTTGCCCACACACCTTATTTTATTTTTTTATACTTACAGGAAAATTATTTATTTTAATGTGTTGAAATCACATATTGATAGTCAAAATCTAAAATCTAGCGTGCGTAAATAGTGAAAATAATTATCAAATAAAAGTGTAAATCGTTAATTTTGTAAGTGTATTAGACTTTGTACGTAGTACACTGTAGACGTTGTATAGTATTGAAACGCTGAAATAAAATGAAAATTATACCTACTGATGAAGATGTTTGGCAAACTTATAATAGTTATACCTAATTTCCAATTTTTCAAAATACTTAATTACTTTCAATATATACATTTTTAGATAAAGATAAAGATAAAAAAAAACATTTATTCAAGTAGGATTTTACAATCACTTTTGCATCGTCATTATGTACAGTTTGATGTAGTTATCATTAAAAACATACCGTTATCCGCTGCAAGCTTCGTCATTGATTTAGGTACCTACATCTTTTGTAAATGACTAATTTAAGTGCATGTTTTCTTTAAGGCAGTCAGCTTTCCGAATAAAATAAAATAAAATAATCGAACCTTCAACTAAGCTCTGCTAGCGTAATGCATACGAATTGTTGAATGAAACCTGCGAAGATTCGGATTTGACAAAGGACCATTTTAATCCATTTTTTACGCGCTTTTTTGTATTGTTAACAATGATCAAGGAATGCCGACGTTCAGTAGGAGTATTTATTCAGAAGCCATTGATGACACCTGCGGCTTGATTCATATAAATAAAATGATGGGAAGGATTAAAAACTTACGTAAGTAGGAATTGAGTGATCAAGGCGGTTTTAATGTCTCGATCATGAAATAAGTAATAAAAAAATAACGAAAAAAACGACACCCCTTGTTATAAGGCTGTACTAAATAAAATTATATTTTTTATTCTTTTATTATTGCTGAATACTTGATTAGCCCTCTATAGATTTCGTGAAGATGATAATAACTATTTTAACAAGAGGATACTACAATGTGCTACAATGTAAAACACTGCCATCTGATGTACTAGTTGTAAAGTAGAAGGTTGACATAAGCTACAAACAGTTTAACTAGTATTCCCTAGAGGGCACTTACTCCGTTCTTTATTAGCGCCATCTAGCAATATTTCTTTGAACTGCCGTGTTCTGGCTCGGCTTTATGAGTTACACACTTATAACGTGGGACAATGAAACTAAAATAGATGGCGCTTTATTGAGGACATCTGCTTTGAGTGTGCCTCCTCGTTGCTGCGATTTTCACAATGTACAAAATGACGTTTCTGTATGGAATGACAGCTTACGTTAAATTTACTATAACCATAGACCAACGTAGTGGCCAGTGGTTTGACCTACCGCCTCTCATGCAGAGGGTCGCGGGTTCAAATCCCGCTTGCACCTCTGAAATTATTTATGTGCGAACTTAAAATTGAATTTACCACTGAGCTTTTGGGTGAAGGAAAATATGCGAAGTAATTCAAGGATATGTGTGAAGTCCCCAATCCGCACTGGGTCCGCGTGGGGACTATAGCCCAACCCTCTCGTGATGGGAGGAGGCCTGTGCCCAGCAGTGGGCCGTAAATAGACTGTACACCTTACCTACTTAGGTACCCAGGCTAAGTATGTGTTTGATATTGTTTACCTTTTGCCAAAGTGTAAGTAGGTATCCTTGTCCTCCTATGGCTTTGCCTCCTTCGGTACTATGAAACTTATGTTAGTTTCAGATAATCCTATACCGCCGGCGGCTTAGAAACATCTTAAAACTAATCTTCATGCTTGCTCCAAAGGATTACCGGGAAGGTTAGCTTGTGACAGAATTTTCCTGACTTAGAAAAATATCTATAGGTAGGTACCTACCATGAGATGAAGGAAAGGATGAAGTAAGTAAAGGAGCGCAATCTTTATAGTTCCAAAGGTGGACACCAAATCGGGTAGGTTGGGGGCGCTGCGGTCGCCAATCCAGTCAAGCCACCTTGGCGGATAGTCTGCAGTAGCGCCGTCAGATGGCGCTGCTGGGGCGAAAACGCAGCGAAAACAGTTGTGAGGAGAGTGTGTTTTGTTTTATTGCTTATCAAATCTGCTGGACACGTTTTCAGCTGTTTCGCCATATAAGATTGCGCTCCTTACCAAGACACATTCCACACTCCATACTCACGGTCATATTTTTTAGTTCAACATACCTATTTATTTTTCTTATTTATTTATAGGTACAAACGATATAAATTTGCAATAGGTACAGGAGTTTACGATTGTGAAAAACGATCTAGCTACCTACTCGTAGGTCTCAGCGTTTCTTGTCTGGGAAAACTCACATTCGGTATTTTGACCCGAACATAACTCGGTCACCGATCAGGCTGCCGCTAGCCGCTAATCAATACTAATATTGTAGGATTTTTAGGATTATAAATGCGAAAGTAACTCTGTCTGTCTTTCACCTCTTAAAGCTTCAATCGTGGACCGATTTAGGGCCTTATCCCACTTGCGATTTGCGAGCGTGTTTTCTATGGAGGCGAACACGCCGCGAGTTCGCCGCGTACGAGTTTTGTATTGAAAAACGCTTTCAACTCGCTCGCAAATCGCAAGTGGGATAAGGCCCTTAAATAGATGAAATATAATTTAGTATGGATATGATTGGAGTCCAAGAGAAGGATATAGGCGATTTTATCCCGGAAAAATACATAGTTACCACGAAATCCCGATAGCCGAATTCTGCTAAAGCTGTTTACAAAATTGAAGCTATTATATTTACAAAGGTGAAGCCGTGGTGGCCTAGTGGTTCGGCCTACCGCCTCTCATGCAGAGAGTCCGGGGGTTCGATTCCGGCTCGCTTACTTATGTGCGAAATTCAATTTGATTGACCACTGAGCTTTTCGGTGAAGGAAAACATCGTGAGGAAACCTGCACGCATCTGCGAAGTAATTCAAAGATGTGTGTGAAGTTCCCAATCCGCACTGGGCCCGCGTGGGGACTATAGCCCAAATCCGTGATGAGAGGAGGCCTGTGCTCAGCAGTGGGACGCAAATACGCCGTAGTAATAGTAGCAGTCGTATTTCGAGGGTTCCCTGTTCGAACCCAATAAGTCCAGATACTTTGTTTTACAATTGTGAACTTTCTATGTGCTATTTCAAATTCAAATTTTATTGTTTTCTTAAGGCGACTTATCGGGTTTGAGCAGGGAACCCTCGATTTACAAAATTATATGTATTATCTACCAATTCTCACTTCTGAAGGTTTTGTTATTTGAAAGACGGACAAATATCTACTAAATTGCCCCCCTAATACAAAGTTACCGCCCCGCCGCCTATAGAATTAGAAATTTAATTATCCTTCTATAGCACGATCACACAAGTTAGAAGGCGCGCGGCGAAACTTAAGGTGCGTAGTAAGGTGAAAAACCCAATTTGGGCACGTTTAAATATATAAAACTAATAATTAATTAATCAGCATTAGCTGTGCCCATACCCTTTTTCCATAAATGCCTATGATTGTTAAAGCTAAGGAATGTTGCATGTTGTTGGAAAATAAACGAATTTGTATTTGTATTTGTATTTGTAATTAGGCCGAAATATAGGTCTCGAAAAAATACATTTGAGAATTGATACATGCTCTTCAAAAGTTGCGGTGCGTACGCGCACAAAGCATCGTCCGCGCACGTACCTACCCATCGCAACTTTTATGACGGAAATTGTAGTTATTTACGGTTTTTGACCAAAGTAATCATTAATTTACAATATCCACACCTCAGATTATGAAAAACTGGATAAAGTTTCATTTTCTGGACAGCCAGTATAAAATCATGGTCTAGCATTGATCTATTACAAGTAAGGATTCACAATCAGCCGGAGAAAAACAGTTTTAAGTCTTATAGTGTTAGGTTTACTTTTGTAGCTAAATACTCAGCTAAATAAACCATTATTTTTGGATACTTATCTGAAAAAAAATCATGGTAGTAGTATATGTAAGAAAAACTATCACAGTTAGGTAAGTAGGTAGGTACAAGTATAGGATAGGATAAAAGTCTGCAAAGTCGTTGTTTGTCGTAAGTGCAATGCATGTATCGAAATATGAGTCAGCGAAGGGGGCTACTAGGTAGTTCAAAGATAGACCCATGCGCCTCGCAAAGCTGTCAGCGAAAACTGTCATATCTTTTCCATTCTATTTAATGCCCTGTTCTTGCACCAGCCACACCCTGGGCACAGAATCTATATATATAAAACTCAAAGGTGACTGACATAGTGATCTATCAACGCACAGCCCAAACCACTGGACGGATCGAGCTGAAATTTGGCATGCAGGTAGATGTTATGACGTAGGCATCCGCTATAAGAAAGGATTTCCCGAAATTCCCACGGGAACGGGAAAAAACGGGATTTTTCATTTTAATATTTCTGCACATACGAAGTTGCGGGGAAAAGCAAGTATTTAATAGTAATACTGCCCTAGATTTACTCAGGTTTAGACCAATTAAATAGTTAGTCTAATTGGGTATGGGTGAAAAATGACAACGTGCTGGATTAATTTATCTTTAAACAGGAATAACATTCCGTATCATGAGAAAAAAATCTCAGAATTTTCCGTGCCGTAGAATGCGCGTAAAAATATAAATTACTTGGCGGTATTAACGGCTCACTAAAAGCGGCTGCCTACTAGGTAAAACTGACAAACAGCCGTCATGCCACCAAAACATTTTTATTTTTTACGCGCAATCTACGGCACTTTTTCCTCTTGATACGGAATGTTATTCCCGTAATCAATTCGAGTACCTACGGTGTCATTTTTCACCCATACCCAATTACAAACCATAGAGTAGCACTCCATAAATTTGTCTTCATGTTTACATTCCCAAAATAATATCAAACCTCCATACATGTAGGTATAGGCAAAATCTATTTCAATCCACACAATCCTACCACTAAACATAAAACCCCTTTGTTCTATAAAACTGTTTCTATGCTTCCTTAACCATAGACAATCCGTAAATTCCGGGCGGCAAACGGTAAATTCCTTCATTACAGACACAATGGCTTCAGGAGGCTACATACAAATAAATCACAACGTCCAATTTAAATAACAGGCTCGCAAAGCTGAAAAACAACCCGTAACCGAAGTTGGGAATAAATTAGCAACCCCCCCGTCCCCCCTTAGCCAATGTGTACATTGTGCAAAATATTATTTGCCTTGCCAGACAATAATGGGATCTTATGCCACGCCCTGACATGTTAGCTTTGGGGGCCCCGCCCACGGCTCGAGGCCCCCTGATTGGCTCATCGAGTGCCCGCTCTCTGTCTAGCGCTTAGGCTCTCTTTCTCGTAGCTTTTCCCTCGACGCCCGAGGGGTAAATGTTTTGGTAGGAAACATATACGAGGGTTTTCTAGAGCCCGCTCGCATTGTCAAGGCGTTTCGTCGCGTATATTTTTTACGCGTTTTATTTGAAGACGTATACCTGAATGGAGTGCTAGAATTCGCTTTATGAGATTTTTTTCAATACATCTCGAGTCCTTTAGCCCGGGATTAAAGGATCGCGTACATATCTCTGTAAACAGTTTCCCTTGCTCGTTTTGTTGGATCTCTTTATATTTTATAGTATTACTTTTGAGCTTTCAGTTGATTTTGAGATTTGGAGCGTACGATTTTAGAACGCGCATCGTCGTACTATATCGGTATTCTCGTATACCTATAGAAGTCGCGTGTCTATAACATTGATTAGTTGTAGGTGATCGATCTATGGTAATATAAAATAAAGCTAAAAATTAAAAAAAAATACAGTATTCATCACTAGGGACTTAACCAATATAAAAGTAGCTTCAATCCCGCGAAATATCGTAACGAAAAACACCTAGCACAACATCATATTAAACAAATCTATCGCTAACTTAATCAACCGTACAATTTTAAACACATATAAGTACAAAGTTGAATCGATAATAATTGCGAGGGCTGAAATTCACAAAGCGCGACCCGCAGGAATAATAACGGCGATTGTTGTGTTTACTGGGACGTGAACGGAACGGGGCGCTCAGTCCGCGCCGCGCCGCGCGCCCGCTCGGTCCTCTGTCATGCCATGGACGAGTGCGAGCTCGGACCGTACCGCGACATGATCCTCGAGGGCGACCTGCCGCTCGACCTCCGCCCGCCTCCGCGCCTCTACCTGCCTCACTACCTCCGCGACCGCGCCGACTACCCACAAGACGACACCTACGTATCCGTCGACGAAGACACGCCAGAAATACCACCAACATCCAGTGACAGCTACGATCCACCCAGCCCGAGCGAATCCAAACCGTCATCCCCGAAGAAATCTAAACAGAAATCCTCAACCCAACTGATAAAACCACCGTACTCCTACATCGCTCTCATCACAATGGCGATATTACAATCACCGCATAAGAAACTAACCCTGAGCGGGATCTGCGAGTTTATAATGACGCGATTCCCGTATTATCGCGAGAAGTTCCCCGCGTGGCAGAATTCGATCCGGCATAATCTGAGCTTGAACGACTGCTTCATAAAGATACCACGCGAACCTGGGAATCCGGGGAAGGGGAATTATTGGACATTGGATCCGTTGGCGGAGGACATGTTTGACAACGGGAGCTTTTTGAGAAGGAGGAAGCGGTACAAGCGACCGGCGCCGTCGTTGCAGCACGCGCATGCTGTTGTCGCTATGCTGGCGAGAGAAGCATATGCGCCGTTGCTGCCGCTACCGTGTTACCTGCCGCCGTCGCCTCTTCTGGCTCTACCTCGGCCGCCACCTTCAACTTTGCGGCCTGTGCCCCTACCACCTCGTGTTTCCGAAATCACAGAACCAAGAGGCAAGCGTTCTCGAAACGGATTCTCCATCGAGTCCATCATCGGGTCGCAAGGCGAGTCCCCAGAGCCCAGACGGAGTGCTTTCTCCCCGCTCTACCAGGGGTCTGTCCCCCCGGATGATTGGAGATGAGCCTTCTTTGCCAACCTTTAAAGCCGTCGGACCACCTCGCGAGTGACTCGAAGTGAAGTGTTCTTGTGTATATTGTACAATCATTTGTAAAAACGGGTATGTTTCGTGTGAGCTAGAATCTACAGAATGCTATTAGATTTTTTTACTTTTAACTGTGTTCTGTATCTGTAAAAGGTAGGCCGTCCATTATCAAAAGACAGGTAAATGCTATATTTTCGTCGAGTTTTGTTTCATGAATTTGCCTGAAACAAGCTAAATGCTTAATTTTCATTTTATCTAAAGCGCGCGTCCACCAAAGATTAACATAATAATTGTAATGATAAGTACCTTAATATTAATTAATAATTAGTGTATTTTAACTCAAAAAACAGTGCCGTAAATTGTAAATAATTTTCATAATTGTGCCAAATATTTTGTTCATTCTAAATTGAGTTAATTATTTGAAAACGGAGATACCTAAGCCTAAGTATATTTTCCGTGTAGGTACTACTACTGAAAGGTGCCTGGTTTTGTTAATATTAGTTTGTTGTATAAGTTTAATGAAATCTAGTCATTCTATGTACAAAGTAGGATCGTTAATTACGTCATATGTAAATATTTCTTATTAATATCACTTCGTAATTAAAGTAGGTACGCAATATGTAGAATAGTTGATGAAGGTGATGCTCTTTGGAAAACGTTCGCCGAACCACTGTATACTTCATAATTGTAGTATATTTTTGTGTAACTAACTCGTTTCTAATATATGAAATATAAAATAATACGACCGATAATGTGGCAGTTTACATTTATTACCCCTTTTTATAAAAGCTGATTTTTCAAGTAAGATGAGAGATTCCTTTTCTGAATAAGAACTTCAAGCCAATTTCTCATTTCAAGAAAATGTGGTGTCTTATCCGGCTCTAAAATGATTTTAATAGGAACTTCTAGAAACCAAGAATTGCAGAACAAACGAAATTTTCACTTCTTTAGTAAATAAATAAGAAAGTAACCATCATCATCATCAATAAAGAAATAATTATATTATCTTCTTGTTTAAATAAAATAAAGTCGTAAGTTTTAATAAAGAAAATGCTCAAATGAAAAGCATATTTTGTTCATCGTGAATTTTAATGCAGGTTCAAACAACGGTGAATGAATGCTTACCTTTTTAAATCTGTAAAGTAAACCTAACCATTCCCTTTTTCTTCGTTTCCGTGACGCCTGAGTCTGTTCCGTGGATGGTAACATCTAACTAAAAAAAAGTTCATTGGCATGGATTTTCATACGAATCCCCAGGTTTAATGCTGCTTTGTTCCAAATAAGCTTTTCAATTTCTCGGCCTGGAAATCATTTTATGTATAAGCAAAGCTTGTACTAAGATTTTTTCGAAACACCGGGTCAAATCAAAACGGTAGAAAAAGGAAATAAATTGCCTTTTCGATTTTTATCGCGTGATGACCCCGTAACTTTAAACTGGCTAAAATATTTATTTAAACTACCTATCTCAAAAGGCTCTAACGAGTTGGACGGCAATTAGGGTTTACCCGTGCGAAAAACTATGTAGGTACAATAAAGATATCTTTGAAAAATCGTTTTTAGCTATTTTCACCCGAGCAGAACTCGGTCGTTCAGGTACTGGTTTTTATAATGAATGTAGGATAAACGTGAAATTTAAAAAATAAAGATTGGACCTGAACAGCAACAGCTCTGCACTTTTTTACTTCGACTGAAAAACACCATCTGGCTAGCTCGCTAATCAAATCATTACCCCCACAGGGAGAAATAATTGTGGTGGGATGTTTACCCCATGGATGTTTATGGGGTGGAAATTCAGACTGGAAAACATAAAAAGGGGAAGCTACAAAAATAATCACCAAAGATTTTTGGTCGCACATCACCTGCAGTAATTTTTAATATTAGGTCCTTACATATGAAATTGGCGTTTCATATGGCAGAAATGAAAACGATTTTTTTTTATGAAACTATTTTTTTATTTAGTCAAAGTATGTACCATGGCTATCTATGCACTTTTGCCATCTCGAAGGTAGTTCATTGATTCCTTTACTAAAAAAAGTGTGTGAGCGAGAATCAATAAAATCTTTGAAGGCCGTTTGGACAGCCTCGTGAGAATTGAATTTTTTTCCTTGCATGAAGTTGTCCAAATTCCGAAAAAAATGGTAATCAGTTGGAGCAAGGTCCGGGGAGTATGGTGGGTGTCGAAGACATTCCAGTCGCAGCTCCCGTAGTTTTGCGGCCGTCAAACGTGCCGTATGTGGTCGAGCGTTGTCCTGAAGCAGCAGTGGGCTAGATCGATTGACCAGTCTGGGTTGTTTAATGGCTAGCTTTTCCATCATCGTTTGCAATTGTTGACAATACACATCAGCCGTGATTGTTTGCCCAGATCTTAAGAAACTGTAATGGATGACACCGGCACTAGTCCACCAGACACTTACCAGTACCTTTTTCTGAGTCAACTTTCGTTTCGGGCAGAATTTGGCTGGTTCACCTGGGTTCAACCATTGTGAAGAACGTTTCCGGTTGTCGTACAAGATCCATTTTTCATCACAAGTAACGATACGATTCAAAATGCCTTCATTATTGTGCCGGTTGAGAAGTGAAACGCAACACTCGACGCGTGTTTCTTTGTTTGCGTCGCTCAATTCATGCGGTACCCATTTTTCAAGTTTTTTCACTTTTCCAATTTGTTTCAAGTGAATCAAAATGGTTTTATCACTCACACCGAAGCCTGCCGCTAACTCTGACGTGGTTTGCGATGGATCTGCTTCCACAATTGCTTTTAATTCTTCGTTATCAACTTGTGTCTCCGGCCGTCCACGAGGCTTGTTCTGTAGGTCAAAATTTCCAGAACGGAAACGTTGGAACCAATAACGTACCGTATTTTCTTTTGCAGTAGCTTCCCCATACGCATTGTTAATCCTACGAGCCGTTTCTGCAGCACTAGTGCCGAGGTGAAACTCATATTCGTAAATATAGCGATATTTTAAGTTCTCCATATTGTGAACAGAACGATGTGAAAGAAAAACAAATGACGCGATAACAAATAAATTTCGTAATTCGAACACAGAAATACATGGTCTTAAATCCTTACTAATATTATAAAGGCGAAAGTTTGTTTGGATGGATGTATGGATGGATGTTTGTTCCTCTTTCACGCAAAAACTACTAAACGGATTTTAATGAAACTTTACAGTAATGTAGCTTATAGATCAGAATAACACATAGGCTACTTTTTATCCTGGAAAAACGTATAGTTCCCGCGGGAACGCGATAACCGAATTCCACGCGGGCGAAGTCGCGGGCAGAAGCTAGTTTGAAATAAATTTGAATTTGGAATTCCTAGCCGAACGCCACATATTTTGAATCAAAGTTGCCAGTTCGCCAAACGCCAATTTCATATGTAAGGACCTAATATATAAATTACACATTTAATTGTTTTTGTGAATCTGTGCAATTTATTTGTCTGTGGTGTCGTAGCGTAGCTACGAAACGGAAGAACACATTTTATTAAGTTTTTGTTTTTTTCATAGTTGAGTTAATTGAGAGGCTCTTTAGCAATATTTAAAGAAAGTAATTACCAGCGGTTTGAAAAAACTGGCACTCATCTGGGGCTATATTTCGAACCGTTACAAAGGGATAGTGAGCGTCTGATCTTCTGCCCATTCAGTGACAGGTATATAATATATACCAGTAATTTACCATCTCGCTAAAGAGGAACAGCGTTTTTTTTATTCAACTAACGGTGGAAAACAAGCATACGGCCCTCCTGTTGTTAAGAGGTCAATGTCGCCTATAGACGCTTGCAACACCGGAGGCATAACTCGTGCATTGCCGACCCTGAAGAAAGCTTTTCAGTCCCTTCTTGAAGAACCTCGTGTTGTACTACATTGGAAATACAAATAAGAATAAGAATAAAAAGAATAAGAAAATATTTATTGTTCACCGTGTAACATGTATGTGGTCTTAATTAAAGTTTTGTCCCAACGGCAACCCGTTTCGGGCATACAATATAGAGATGAATACTTAGATCTAATTCGCACTATAGCTAAAGTATTCCTTTAAGTCGTAAAAACGTGTTCAATCAACCATATTTTCAATTTTCGTTTAAAATTACTTCCTGATAACATCTTTATGCTGGAGGGTAAATGATTAAAAACTTTAATAGCCGTTATAAAAGTACTTTTACAATAGATCATATTTTTGATGGCCGGTAGTGAGATGTCGTACTTATATTGAGAGCGCAAGTTGGTTCTTTGTGAAGAGCAGAACTTAAAATTGTATTTATGATTTATCACGAAAGAACACAGTTACACAGTATACCTTAGCAGGAAGCTCATTTCACAGTTTAAGAGGATACGTGAGCTGAGCCTCTTTTCATATTGGAGAACTTTAAATCAATGTTGCTGTCTCGCAGACGCGGGCGGAGCGACAAAAGGTGCGGTAAAGCCAACTGCAAGCTCCGTCGAAAAATCCGACGTAAAAAACTCGGAAATCGAGGTTTCGTTCTCGACATTTTCCTCCTCCAAAATTAAGCCAATCGTAATGAAATTTTGGGAACCGGATGAAAAGGAAATTATCTGTGTCGGACCGTTTTGATTTTTGCGTTTGTTATTGTGGTTTTTCTATACCAGGCATTTCTTTGCAGCCTATTCAATCGGGTCGTTTTCAGCACTGTTTGGAGTCACCTAGTTCTATAAAGAACAAAAATATCACTAAAAGCAAAACGTCCCGACACAGATACTGACAAAATTGATCTCATTTCAAAAAATCATTGATCTACGATTAAAATCCAGGGAGGAATATGCCGAGAACGTTTGTATGGAAAAATCACCACTAACGTGTCATCTTAAGTGTTCTGGGTAGAAATTACCTTTGGGACCGAACAGCGCGGATCTTAATGGCTCCAAGTTGCCCATTCTGTCGATAATGAGCGGTGCAGTGATAAAAGGTAGCTGGTGGCACCATGTCAAACCAGTTCCTGAGAGCACATTCCGTTGTACAAACGGTAGAACATCACATACTTAACGGTTCTAGCCCGCTTAATCTAGTCCGATAGTGTATTTTTATTCAGGGATAAGGGTGCTCCCTCCCTTTTTTGTACCATTTCGAATAGCGCCCGATGTCGTATACCGTCGATGTACGTACTATGTACGTATATAGTGTGTTGGGGTTAATGTAAAATTTTCAATGTCGCATAAGTACTTTCTTACCTATCTATACATAAAATCGTTACTGGTCTTTCCCTGGACCACCCAAAAACCGTTAAGGCGTGACGTAATTCGCGTCACCTTATCACTGATAAAGAGTAATCCTAGGGCTTTGAGAGTCCAGACTGACTTGGCTTGCTTACCGCACACGATGCATGACTTGAATACATTTCTCATGTAATTGCATTAAAATTTCGGCTTAGTTAGACAAATGTTCATCACCAGCATCATTTCAGCCGAAAGACGTCCACTGCTGGACAGAGTCCTCCCCCAAGGCGCGCCACTCAGACCGGTCCTGTGCCACTCGTAT
This sequence comes from Aethes cnicana, assembly GCA_963971205.1. Taxonomy (NCBI): domain Eukaryota; kingdom Metazoa; phylum Arthropoda; class Insecta; order Lepidoptera; family Tortricidae; genus Aethes; species Aethes cnicana. The sequence continues at coordinate 2,858,820 of OZ020290.1, read as the reverse complement.
CCACCGCGTTCCCACGACCTTTACAAGGTCGTCACTCGATCTTGTTGGAGGCCTACCGACAGCTCGTCTATCGGTTCGCGGACGCCACTCCAGAACTTTCTGACAAAGAAGACAAATGTTACTTACAAGAAATTTCGGCTTAGACAAATGTTACACGATCAATTCGGCGTCAATAGTTCAGTCCATCAATATCCGGTCAGAATGAGACTAGAATGATGATTTAAACCACTGACTGATAGACTGATGGTGCGTCTGATTATTCAGAATGTTACCCGTATTTACAAGGACATAAATTAAAACGCACATGCGCACGGTTCTTCATTCATCAATGACTAAACTAAAGTTAGTTATGTTTTTGTCGATTTTTCCTAAGATTCCTGTAAATGCAGGACTGACCACTACGAATATTTCGTTACTTCAAAAATAAGTAAGTACTTATTGTCTGGGGGCCCTGGGATCTTACTCTATAATGAACTACTGAGCGGAATTGTCAATTCGGAAATCTGAATTGTCATTTTCTTGTTCTTTTCCCACGGCGTATACCATCCACTCTTATCAGCCGGCATCTAGCCGCATATTAAACTATAAGTATGTATTTATTATTTTTTTACCGACGAGCTTTTCGTTGAAGTAAACCATTGTTAGGTCAGTTGCATTCATTTGCGAAGCAATACAAACTACTAAACTTTCGCGTTTACTACACATTATATGATCGCGTGACGACCCTTCATAATAGTGTGTATAACAAAGTACTAAAGTCAAAAATCTGCACTCTGTTTAAATAGCTGAAGGAGTCCAAGAGGTGTTTTATCTTGCACTATCTTTTCCCCACAACTTCGTATGCGCAGAAATATTAAAAAAAATTTAGTAAAATCCCGATTTTTCCCGTTCCCGTGGGAATTTTGCAAAATCCTTTCTTAGCAGATGCCTACGTCATAACATCTACCTGCATGCCAAATTTCAGCCCGATCCGTCCAGTAGTTTGGGCTGTGCGTTGATAGATCACTATGTCAGTCAGTCAGTCACCTTTGAGTTTTATATTATCTTGCATTTTCCTATAATGTTCTGGTCCATACTACTTAATATTATAAAAGTGAAAGTGTGTTCGATTGTTGTCCTTCCTTCATGTCGAAACAACTGGACCAATTTTGATGAAATTTGGTAGGTACACATTGGAGAGTTCGTGACCACGAAAATAATATGGGATAGGTACTTTTTATCCCGATATTTTCACTTGTCAAACCAGTTTTTCAATACTATAGGCTAACTAAATCCATCTATATGGATAGGCATCATGAGTAAAAAAAAACCGGCCAAGTGCGTGTCGGGCCACGCGCAAATTATAGGGTTCCGAAGTTGACGATGCCCACAGTACATTTCTAAGACTTATTAGCATCTAGCTAGCCTGTGGTAGGACGTGCCCGCCCGACGCCCCTGCCGCTCGAGAAATATCATTGGTTTTTTAATCATTTCATAAGTCGACTAATGACTCGTAAATTTGTACAGCCTACTTAGCTGTGATAGTTTTCCTTTCAACTACGTTATATACGCCACAACCGTGATTTTTTTTCAGCCATCCAAATACCACCATTTATCTGGCAGGGGGGGGGACACGTGACTCTAACAAAAAATAGCACTTTAAAGCTTAATATTTGACAAACGCATCACTTAATCGAAAAATGGTTTTAACAAACCCACAATATTTTTTCAAGACCTATTCAACGATATGCCACAACATGGGGTACGCAAGAAAAAAAAATTACATCCCCGCTTTACCAGTAGGGGAGGTACCCTATAAAAAAATATATTTCAAAATTTTATTGTACCACTTTGTCACCGTAACTAATATGTATATTCATGCCAAATTACAGCTTTCTAGAACTAAGCATCTCCGAGCAATAGTGCGGACAGACGGACGGACATGGCGAAACTATAAGGGTTCCTAGTGGACTTCGGAACCCTAAAAATAAGGCACATACGCAAAAAATAACGAATAACGAAAGTCGCGGAACACGGAGCCGCTGGTCGCAAATAAAAAAAAAACCTTCTCGTAATATGATACTTGTGTCTTTCTTAGTATAGGACGTTATTCGCGTCCTCTTATCGCAGATAAGGTAATCTGGGAGTACCGTGCGTCCAGACTTTCTGGATTTACCTCACACGATGCAGCGACAGAAATTGTGTGCATATAGGAGAGTTATTCTTTGATAGCTCCTTGAGTTATGGCCCACTAGCTTCTGCCCGCGACTTCGCCCGCGTGGAATTCGATGCGGGAACTATGCGTTTTTCCGGGATAAAAAGTAGCCTATGTCCTTTCCCGGGACCTCAACTATCTCCATTCCAAATTTCATCTCGATCGGTCCAGCGGTTGAAGCGTGAAGAGGTAACAGGCAGACAGAGTTACTTTCGGATTTATAATATTAACTAGCTTCTGCCCGCGACTTCGTCCGCGTGGAATTCGGTTATCGCGCTCCCGCGGGAACTATGCGTTTTTACGGGATTAAAAGTAGCCTATGTCCTTTCCCGGGACCCTAACTATTTGCATACCAAATTTCATCGCAATCGGTCCAGCGGTTGAAGCGTGAAGAGGTAACAGACAGACAGACAGAGTTACTTTCGCATTTATAATATTAGTATGGATAATACGGATTTCTTCCGAACATTCAAACGCCTGCATAAATTGGAATAGCAAACATTATAATACACGTATTGCTACTACTACTACTTAAGTGCATAACTTATCGTGGTATCCCGGATTTCATCCCGTTAAGGGTAGAAATCCGGGATAAAAACTATCCTATGTCCTTCCTCGGGTCTCTAACTATATCTATACCAAAATTCAAGTCAATCGGTCAAGCCGTTTTAGCGTGAAGAGGTGACAGACAGACAGACAGACAGACAGACAGACAGAGTTACTTTCGCATTTATAATATTAGTATGGATAACTAGCTTCTGCCCGCGACTTCGTCCGCGTGGAATTCGATTGTCGCGCTCCCGCGGGAACTATGCGTTTTTCCGAGATGAAAAGTGGCCTTTGTCCTTTCCCGGGACTCCAACTATCTCCATAGCAAATTTCATCCAAATCGGTCCAGCGGTTGAAGCGTGAAGAGGTAACAGACAGACAGACAGAGTTACTTTCGCATTTATAATATTAATATGGATTAATATGGATGTCAGAGTGATTTTGGAAAGTCCGAAATCATTATTACCTCAATACTGAGTATGCGACAACGCCGCAGCACGTAATCTTGTGTAAAGATTGAGCGAAGAGTCTTATAGACATTTTATAATGTAATTTTTTATGGAAATAAGCAGATTTGAAATTGATTTATTTATTATTTACTAGCTTCTGCCCGCGACTTCGTCCGCGTGGAATTCAGTTATAGCGTTCCCGCGGGAATCGAGCGTTAAACTATAACAAATTATATACTAAAACTTTCCTCTTTAAGTACTCTATCTATTAAAAAAAACTGCATCAAAATCCGTTGCGTAGTTTTAAAGATTTAAGCATACATAGGGATATAGGGACAGAGAAAGCGACTTTGTTTTATACCATGCAGTGATTTCTTTTACTGACTGGCTGACTAATGACAACGCAGAGCTAAAACTACTGGTCGTAGAGAGCTGAAATTTGGCACGGTTCCTCGAGGATTTTAGGGGAATACTAAGAGAGGGTTTCCCGAAATTCTTACGGGAACGGGAAAAACGGGACCTACACGGGTTATACCTACAATGAAGGCTTCAGTTTTTAGTGCGTGAAAAAAAAACTTAATGTACTCTTTACTCTAGTTGAAACACAAATAAATAAAACGATTTCACAATAATAAAATCTCATTTCGCAACGTAAGACACCTGAAACAAACAAATACTCCAAGTTAATGTTTGGATGGACAAACACCTTAGTTTATTTGGTCGATGTGGGTACTGTTGTGAACGAAAGTTATCATCGTTGAAAAAATAACCGAAAAGTTATTTTATTATCTTGAGGTTTTCTCTACTATTTAAGAATTAGACTAATAAGAATAAGAATGGTTTATTCGGCGTAAAAAGTAAAAAAATACACTTTATAAAAGCAACAAAAAATAACGATCAGCCGAAAGCTCAGCATTATGCTATGGCTTATAATAAGCCGTGGTGGCCTAGTGGTTTGACCTACTGCCTCTCATGCCGAGGGTCGGGGGTTCGATTCCGGCTCGCACCTCTAAGTTTACTTTTGTGCGAAATTCAATTTGAATTTACCACTGAGCTTTTCGGTGAAGGAAAACATCGTGAGGAAACCTACACGCATCTGCGAAGTAATTCAAAGATGTGTGTGAAGTCCCCAATCCGCACTGGGCCCGCGTGGGGCCTATAGCCCAAACCCTCTCGTGATGAGAGGAGGCCTGTGCCCAGCAGTGGGACGCAGATAGGCTGTAGTAGTAGTAGTAGTAGGTTTTACCAACTCAAAAAAAATTAAAGACCTATACAATATACTAAGAATCGATAGCCGATACTGTGGGTTAATTATTTGCTATATTTTCTGACCCACCATGTATATAAAACAAAGTCGTGTTAGTTACACCACGCATGACTTAAGTGCAGCCCGTTTACACGGTGTCAAGTTTTGTCGTATTTCTGGATCTACTAACTAGCGGAGGATCCTGCAAAACGGGGGCGGTACGGAGTTCGCCGGGACAGCTCGTTCAATATAAAACTTATTTCTAGCATAATCTTTGTTTTACCCTTGCTGAAGCCTCCTTAGGCTAAGCAGGGAATACAATTCAATTCAATTCAATTCAATTCAATTCTTTATTGTGATCACATGGTCATTATCAGGTGTTATATAAAACAAAAGTCACTCATATGAAACCCTGTAAGGGCACTACAAATTAGGGTTACAACATTGAAAGTTTTTACGGTTAAATACTATTTCCATGCATCAGGAGCTAAAATTAAATTAGGTATGTATACAATAGCATATAAGTAGTCAAATTTTACATATTCAAATTAAGACATCTTTGAAGTAATCCTCTAGGTCATAATAACTTTTACTTATTAAGATACTTTTCAACTTTTTATTGAAGAGTTTATCACTTTGTATCGTTTTTAATTCGTTTGGTATCCTATTGTATATTTTAATTAACATTGAACAAATACATTGCAACAAATAGGATATACAAGTCACTATGAAATAATGTTTTCACCCCTCCTATTCGAAAAGAAGTGTTTTGTTCCCCGTTTAGAGGGAGCAAAATGCGATTTTGCTCCCTCTTCGCTTTTTTTTAATTTTTTTTCATTTCTGCCCCGCTAACAGGGAGCAAAATACGTCTTAGCAGTGCGTTCACGGAGCTGCGGAGACTGTAAAAAGTTGCATTCAAAAGTCGCGTCTTTTTCGTATTTAGAATTTTATATATCGGCATTTTACATAAATACTTTATTACAAATACTAAAAATCCATAAATTCATAGATATATACTTACTTTTGATAAATTATTCTCTATTTTTTATTTTCAATTTGGCTGAATGGTGCAGGCCAATGCCGTAGCATTCCTCGTAAACTCGTCGTGTGATCGAATTAAAAAAAAAACTCGAACCCGCGAATTTCGTGAGCGCTCATTTCCTTGCCGTATTATTTTACACTTAATTTCAAAAATAAAACGTACCTTATGTAGTGTTATGAATTATTTCGTAGAAAATGAATGAAATCAAAAAGTGATTTAGGTGATGCAATGTATTGGGATCAACACCTCTGAGAATTCCAAAGGAATATTAATATTATGTAAGTACGTAATATGAATTGCACTGCCTTTTTTTTCATTTTATCGCAAATGTATTAAAAAACTTTGTGTGATACAGTATGTGCGAAATTGTCATAAAATGTTCTTTATTTCACATTTGTTAAATTTACCTATTATTATGAACGCAACGCGTGCGAGCATGACATAATATAAATACAATATAGTTACTGATTCTTCAATATGGAAGCCATTTTCGCCTTCTACCTATGAATTTATGATAAGCGCGCGAAACACACGTTCTTTTTAACCTTGTTTGTTTCTAAATGTATTATTTTTTCGTTTTACTTAATTTAAAGACAATAATGAACGAATGATCTAATGATTTTCTCATAGGAGGGGTGAAAAGCAGAGTGTACAACACGGTAGCAAACTTATTTATGCCTTGGGTGACAAAGCTTGAATCCCTCGCTAGCTCAAGATTCCACGCTAGAATCCCTCGCTTACGCTCGGGATTCTATTCTGGAATCTTTCGCGTCGCTCTGGATTCAATCCGTCACCCGCGGTAAAATATACCTTTTTGCTCCCTAGTCATACAATCTACTATTTCACTCGTCCTTTTTGAAAAGGAGTACATTGTTCCCCGTTTAGAGGGAGCAAAATGTGATTTTGCTCCCTCTCCATTTCTGCCCCGAAATAGTGAGCAAAGTAAGATTTGACTATCTAGGGAGCAAAGTACGATTTTGTTCTCATAGGAGGAGTGAAAAGCAGAGTGTGCAACACGGTAGCAAAATTATTGAAACCTTGGGTGACATAGCTTAAATCCCTCGCTAGCTCAAGATTCTATTCTGGAATCTTTCGCGTCGCTCTGGATTCAATCCGCCACCCGCGATAAAATATACCATTTTGCTCCCTAGTCACACAATCTACTATTGGAAATTCCCTAACGTGATGTATTTAATGGGTCTGAAAATGTAAGAAATACACTTGGATAAAATTGGAAATAAGTAGACCTGTCAGCCTCAGGGACAATCCCAAAAACCCATGTAACTTACGAGCGCCTCTGTACACAATGGGAGTAATTTATGTTAGACAAACAGATTGCAGGGCTCATTTAAAAACGTTGTGACACATCATTTTGATAAGGCAGAACTGGAACTCGGCGCCAAACATCGGAATTTTTGACAGCAGCGAGATGTCATGACATCATTGCTTGAACAAATAAACGAAATGCTAATGACCTTAGGTATCGAAAATCTTTTGAATAAAAATAGTACAATAAAATAAGTAAAGTAAATGCTACTGTAAACAAGGTAAGTACTAGCTTTTCTTTAGAGTGCACGGTGCCCTAAACATGTATACAAGCAATTATAATAATAGCATACTGAACATCACTTTACCTACGTACTCACTAACAAAGGTATTTGATAGACTTACACCGATTTTGAGCTAAGTTTTCGTGACCGTTATTTATATAACCGAATAAAACAAAAACCATTAAAGTAAAATTATCTCAATAAATCTCAAAATGTTAAAATGATGTTTCACTTCCTAAATAATTTCAAATATCAACATTTAAATTTGTAACACGCCTTTTTAAGCGAACTTTGCTCTCAAAAAATCCATACTTTGGTCTCGCTCGTTCTATCTGTCTGTTCGTATGATATCATCCGGTGATTTTGTTTGATTAAAATCCGATTTTAAAATATTGGCTCTACAAAAAAGTAGCAGGGCACCGCTAGTTTAAAAATAAAATCAAGACGTATGCCGACCATAGATACTAACTTTCTAAGATAACGTCAAACAATGTAATTTCTCCGTTGTTTGCTATGACAATATTAGTGTGCGTAGGTATTCACAGACAAACAGTACAATCATCATGATCACCAACATTGTAACAGGTACAATAACAAAATTAGCATGGTTTGCAGAGATCTGCGATATTTGTTCACAGTATCTATCTAGATAATGTTTAATGTCTTAAACCATCACACGATTGTGTGATGGTTTATTTTATTTATTTCTTGTCGTCACTCGGATAAGTGTTTAATTCTATTGTAATTTTATAAAGAACTGTTTCCACCCGACACCTTGTCACTATTAATACAACAAATGGGAGTATTCTAAATGCGTACTTTTATTATACTATACATGGTGGATCAGAAAATATGGCAAATAATTAACCCACAGTATCGGCTATCGATTCTAAGTATATTGTATAGGTCTTTAATTTTTTTCGAGTTGGTCAAAAAAAAAATTGTATAGGATTCAGGCGTTGCTCACACAACCAATCCCATGTACAATTATTTTTTTACCAACTCGAAAAAAAATCAAGATCTATACAATATACTTAGAATCGATAGCCGATATGGTGGGTTAATTATTTGCCATATTTTCTGACCCACCGTGTATATATATATATATATATATATATATATATATAATATACTTAACGCAAAAAAAGATTAATTAGACGATCATAAGTAGGTACTTTTTATTACTAGCCTCTGCCCACGACTTCGCCCGCGTGGTATTCGGTTATCGCGTATCCGCGGAAACTATGCATTTTTCCGGGGTGAAAAGTAGCCTATGTCTATTCCCGGGACCCCAACTATATCCATGCCAAAATTCATCTCAATCGGTTCAGCGGATGAAGCGTGAAGAGGTAACAGACAGACAGACAGACAGACAGACAGAGTTACTTTCACATTTATAATATTAATATGGATAATATGGATTGTACAAAAAAATCCATTTGTTGCCCAATACAAAGAAAACCGGTAGGCAAATCGAAGTGTATACCACTTAGGTACACTTAAAAAAAAATACACAATACGACAAAAGTATCACGTCTCGTCAACAAAACCACAATGCATGTTAAATACGCTCAAACAAACTTGGTCTAACAGCGCAACAATTGCATTGTACATACGTATTTGAAGGGCGACCTAATCTTCGTAAAATAGACGAACGCTTCATAAAATTGTCCACTCTACCAAAAATCCGACATTATATCGACACTTTATTTGTACTTCCGAGTTAGAATATTTCAATAGGAACTACTCAACGATAATGTGTTATTTTTTGCAATGCGTGGTGGTCTTTGCACAGTATCATGTCGATTAACACTTCTGTATAATCCGCAAATTGTTTAGTAGACACTGGAAATTAAAAAAAAACTGTCCGAAATAGATGCAGATTCGTTTTTGGTAGCATAAGTAGTCCGCTCGTTCACCCATACAGCAATCTCGTATGATTTAGTTAGATTTACCAGTCTGAGTGGCAAGCATAGACATAAATAATACTTCGTATGGACCCGGCCTAACGTAGATACCTACATGTCATGTTTCCCCACTTCATTGGTGTCCAATCCAAAGTTAAACTTATATCGTGACCTAAAGCTGGGCCACATTTTTTCAACAACGAGACGAGTTTTTAGATACTGAGAAACAGTTTCGAAAAAAGCTTTTTTAAAAACGCTTATTGTCACGCACGCTCGGTGACAGAACTTTGGATTGGACACCGTGGAAGTGGGGACATATTACGTGTACGTTAGACCGGGTCTATATTATTTACGTCGGGAAAAAACGGGATTTTTTATTTTAATATTTCTGCGCATACGAAGTTGCGGGGAAAAGCTAGTTCTATATAAAAAGGATTTGCGCGTATTCATGAGAGCTGTGAAGTGAAAAAAGAATTATTCGAGTAAGTCAGAAACGAAAAAAGTTATGGCCGAAATAGTGAAAAACCATCACGTCGTCACTTACAATCAGGTAAGATCAAATGCTTGGTTATAATAAATAAATAAAAAATCCGAAATTTTGAGTAAATTTACTCTGGACAATTTAGTCAGCTAGGTACAATTTGAGCCTAAAACCACAGCTAAAACAAAGACGGTCGGGTCAAGGGTTTGCCCTGTAGGTAACCTAAAATAATTGAAAAAAGGCAAAAAATCAGAACATATTTTTCACATTTTTCAATTCCGTAGATTCATTTCCAAATGTGCTCGATAGTCGTGTCAGGTACGAAATCTTTGATTTTTTTAACCTGTGCTTAAGATATCAGATTGCAACTTTGTAAAAAAGATCGTGTATTAGTTAAGATTACTTATGACTTTAACATATTTTATACATATAGGTACCCTTTTCACAAACCACCACCTCCACTATTACTATCAGCATATTTATGTCTCACTGCTGTGCACAAGTGCCCAATCAGCATTTTGGGTCCACGTGGGGACTAGCCCAAATCCTCTTGAGACGAGAGGAGGCCTGTGACCAGCAGTGGGACTTAAATGGGTTGCTACGAGTATGGTGGGGGCTGTGGGACTCCCTCTCATCACAATTTCACATTTCTACATATATATTTTTATTGTTACACTTCCTAACCTCCTCCACCCTTATATCGACTCAACAGATTAAACTCAAACTTTTGTGCAATTGGACGTAAACCTTTGAGTTTTTCTACCAAATGACAGTGAGTATAAATACGACAAAAACCCGAGAATTACTCGCCCAATTGATCCATAAAACACGCATTGGTTACTATTCACAATGGCTCTTACAACTGCTTTATTCGCGACTGTCATAGACTAAACAGCCGTAGACCCAGCCACTGTTCCAATCCTTAAAATAAATGCGAAAGTAACTCTATCTGTCTCTCACCTCTTACAGCTTAGACCACTAGATGGATTCAGATAAAATTTGGTATGAAGATAGTTAGAGTCCCGGGGCAAGATATAGGCTACTTTTTATCCCGGAAAGGCAGGAACGCGATAACCGAATTTCGGGAATTCCACGCGGGCGAAGTCGCGGGCAGAAGCAAGTCCCTATACAGAAGAGGAATCGACTAGAAAAGTACTGTCGCAAGGTATACGGACTCGAGATTTCAGGAAAGTAACTGTCTGTCTTTCTGCTACCTCTTCACGCTTAAACCGCTGGATCGATTTAGATGAAATTTGAAATGGAGGATAGTTCGAGTCCCGGGGAAGGATAAAGGCAACTTTTAATCTATATAGGAATGCTATAAAGAACGCATCCACACGGACGAAATCGTGGGCGAAAGATGGTATATTTATATTTAAAGGCGAAAGTTTGATGTGTTCAGTTTGTCCACTCTTTCCTCCAAAGCCATTAATCGGATTTTGTTCATTGTTCTTTAAGTTGCCTCTAAGATGAAAGTCACAATTTAATACAACATGTTCTGTCTCCGCAGTCATGCATTCTTCAAACTTAAAGGAACAAATCACCCGGCTGGGCTGCCCCCATAATTTTTCCATAGCAATCGTGAACACAGTTCCTGAATTTACATGCGCTTTTGTAATGTCTTGTGACTATTGGAATAGAGATGAATTTAAATTGAACTGAACGCAATACTATTAAGTTAAGAGAGTAATACTTGGTTCGGTAGGTCATACAAATTTGTAGTTATGGGACTTTTAAAAGGTTTGTCAGAGGTATTAAGAACGTTTTCATGTAAGTATTTTGTTCTTAAATTCAAATTAAAAAAAAAACACGGTAACGTAAATTACGTGGATTAAATTCGTCATTTACCAAAATTAGTACCTATAATCTGAATAATAATTATGATTGATAATATAACAAAAATCATTAAAATAAAGTAGAAAACAACAGTGGAACGTGGAAGCATAGTATAAATAATAAAGGTTAATTGGACTCTAAATACCTACTTACTATAAAAATCTGAGAATGTAAATTCGCCAGCACTGACAATCATGCGTGTAAAAAAGGTTAATAGATATATTTCTCACTCTTCTTGTTCGATAAGGAGTAGGTATTTTGCTCCACGTTTAGAGGGAGATTTTGCTCCTTCTCCATTTTTGCCCCGCCATACGGGAATAAAGTAAGATTTTGCTCCCTGATACTATTGGTTTTCTCACAGGAGGAGTGAAAAGCAGAGTGGTAAAACACGGTACCAAAATTATTTACACTTTGGGTGACAGCTGAAATCTCTCGCTAGCTCAAGATTCCAGGTTAGAATCCTGGAGTCTTTCGCGTCACTCTGAATTCAATCCGTCACCCGCAGTAAAATATACGATTTTGCTCCCTAGTCATACAATCTACTATTAATGGTTTAAAAAATGCTCTTCTACGGCACCCGGCGGGACTCAGTATTATGACGGGTGCCCTGGAGTGCGTCCACTCGAACACATGCGATTCGATTCTTATTGAATCGTCGAGCACTGTCATAATGCGTCTGTCGACTGTTGCGGGACTTGCTTGCAAAACTTTTTTTTAGATATTCCTTGCGTTTTGGAGTAAACAATCCAAACATAAAAACGCATAGTTCGTATAACCGTGTCGTGGTGGCCTAGTGGTTCGACCTACCGCCTCTCATGCAGAGGGTCGGCGGATCGATCCCGGCTCGCACCTCTAAGTTTACTTATGTGCGAAATTCAATTTGAATTTACCACTGAGCTTTTCAGTGAATGAAAACATCGTGAGGAAACCTGCACGCATCTGCAAAGTTATTCAAAGATGTGTGTGAAGTCCCCAATCCGCGCTGGGCCCGCGTGGGGACCATAGCCCAAACCCTTTCGTGGTGAGAGGAGGCCTGTGCCCAGAAGTGGGACGCAAGTAGGCAGTAGTAGTAGTAGTATAATCGAAATAAAGTTAGCATTGTCTAATAACGAGAAGGTTTATATTTTGGTCCCCACGCGATTCCGTGTGGATTGGGGACTTCACACACATCCTGGGATTCGCAGATGAGGGGCGGTAGTTCAAACCCCTGGACTTCCATCTCTCATACTTAATGTGTTGCTTAACAAACGAAACAAACTTTAACAAAATGGTTGTCTGTAAAGTCGGTTTACGGACGATAAGTTTATATGTGATAACGTCACGTAACGCTTCAACGCTACAACGCTACTATTGCGTCATGTTTCTTCGTGTGCGCAGCCGGCATTCATCAATTTATAAGACGTTATCACGTCAAAAAAATAGATTAAGTAGGTAGTTTCAAATCTCGGGTTGAAACGAACCCTGGTAAACACTACGCGAGGCTTTGCAAATCGTTTGAACGTCCGAGGTTTATTAGATCAGCGCAGACAAGGGTCCATCCCTTATATGTACACTACATAATGGCGGCTCTAAGTAAATGTTGTACCCAGATGGCGTCGTCTTCTATTCAAATACGGACACTTTAGATGCAATTTTAAACGTCTCCCAATGTATTTATTAGAGACCATTGTACTGACCTTTTATCTTTTATCTTTATCTTTGATTTAATCCGGGTACAACTTTAGTATACCTAGAAGATCTTCTACTATCTAAAGTCCCGCGCCTTCACATTTCAAAACGCTTCAATTTTTTCATTATTATTTAAAAAGCACCACCAACACTCTCAACGCATAGTTGATGGCTGTCTCAGCACTCACACATGTGTTGAGAGTGTTGGTGGTGCTTTTTATATACATTGAAGCGTTTTGAAATGTGAAGGCGCGGGACTTTAGATAGTAGAAGATCTCTCTACCTAGAGACGTTATACAATCTCTAAACACTTGCGATTTTGATTATTATTTTTAGTTATACATATTTAGATAAGTACTGTCATTAATTAATATTTTCATTAATTTGTACCTAATATAAGACCATCTCTAAGATCTTAGATTTAAGTTTAAGTTAGGGACTATACGAGTACATCCCTTAAATGCAATTCTAGTATGTAACTTACGTATATATGTATTTTTATACATATTAATGTAAATGTAATGTAAATATGCATGTTTAAATTTTGAAAAAAGGCCCTCTGGCGAGTTTATTGCAGCGCTTCTTCTCAAGAAATGGGTCTAGGAAGCGCTGGTAAATTCATTTCTGTTAAGTTCATTTAAAAGTGACGTGTAAAAGTGCCCAGATGTGGCCTATTTGCTGAATAAATATTTTAATTTTCATTTTAATCTCCTCATTAAACTATGTAGGTATGCTTTGTACGGCAATTGATTTTGTAGGACTCCTAAACCAATATGAATTTTCCACCACCATCACCGCAACAGCAATATGGCCCACTTCTGGGCAAAGGCCTCCTCTCATCACGAGAGGGTTTGGGCTATAGTCCCCTCTAGGTCCAAATGCGGACACACACATCTGCGAAGTAGGTAATTCAAGGTGTGTGTGAAGTCACCAATCCTTTTTGCTTTTAATACAAATCTTGTCCTAAAAATCACGAACAAAAATAAACACTTAAGTACTTATTAGACAGTCTTTGAGACAAATATTTTTACTATAATTTTAAATTAAATTTATTATAATTTATACCTAATCGATAACATGTTCGTCCGAGAACGCAGACCATTTTTGTTTTAGGCTCTCTTTTCAATCTGAATTAAAAGACAACTTAAGACGATATTCAAGGCCTATAAAACTTCAATAGCCCCTAAGTCCCTACCGTTTTACTCTCTTGCAGTTTAATCACACATTCCCGATCATCCAAGACCCCATATCACAATAGAAATTAAGAGCCACTGACAATCTAGACGAATTAAATGAATCTCACTTACCCCTTATTTGGTTTTACTAAACTGCACAATTTTACAATCCAAATATAACTCTATCACAACTAGGTAAAAGCTAGTTTAAAAAGGCTGGAGCAACAATGGGACTACCTACTTTTGATCGTGGCATTATCCTCACAATAGTGCTTTGCACTGAAGCTACGTTGACAAATTGCTGTCAAAGGATTTGCAGCTTCTATCACAGAGGTGTAGGGTTGGTTTTGGTGTCCCGAGGGTGATAATGTAGCCACAGGGGTCGAAAAATCCTACCCTCCAGTGTGACGCCCCGCGAAGTAAGCTATGATCTGTCCCTGCTCTGTCTTGTCACTGTGAAACTTGGATTTTTGGCGTTTTTATAAAACATCATTTATTTCTAATTATTTTTTTGCATGTTTTGGATTTTTATCACAGAATATTTAATAGTACTACATACAGAATGGCCAGGGAATCAACCGCTTGAATCTAGCCGGCGTGCAACTCGCGCCCAATTCGCCCTTACTGTCATTTGTTTCATTCGGATATGGAGAGTGGATCATTGGCCCGCGTAGTTGGTACACACACATTTACAAGTGTACATACGTACTCGCACTCACACAAACGTCCTCGTTAGCAAACATTGACACTTCATTCGAATTGTGTTCGAAATCGTGCTTTTATAGGCCGTGTCCGCCCTGTGTTTTTATCTTAATTTTTTACGTACAAAAATACGTTTATGTAAGTACATAACTTGGCTCGACACTTTACCGCGTGTCAAACAAATAATCAAACGTAAAAAAACGTGCCGTATACATATTATATGGAATGAGCAGTTATTTTTAATATCGTTATTAAAAAAAAATCCAGTTTGTAATAAAACACTCACACCACAACTTAAACAAAATATCCAATCCAATTAAAAAAAAAACAGAAATCGTTGCACAACGCCCAGAAATTCTAAATTCAAAACCCCAGTCGCTTCTCGAACTCACCGCACCCGGAGTTTCACCGCTGCACAGATTAGAGGCAATGAATAGGAGTAATGAAATAAATATTTTGCCGGCTTGCGCCCGACGGGTCGCAAAACGCAATTGTTTGCGGCAAAACGCCGTGAACGCCGCGTGATTGGTCGGAATAGGTACTACCGGTAAAAAAAAAAAGATTTTCTGGCCAATTACACTACACTGACGAATGAGAATCGACTGTTTTGAAACAGATACCTATAGCATTACCATGAGTTTACAGTGACCGTACTCGCTAGCGACTACGTAAACGATTTGTATGAAGAATTTTAGTTCAACGAGTGACCGCCAGGGGCGCTGTACTATTCTTCATACAAATCGTTTACGTAGTCGCTAGCGAGTACGGTGAAGTACGGTCACTGTAAACTCATGGTACTCGTACTATATCTACAACAATACGAACAATCTTTTATCGATCTAAAAAAATTCCGAACACATACTCGAAGGGAAAGAAACGTGTTAGAATTAATTCGTAATGATGATAAAGATGAGAATGGAAAATCTTATTACAAAAATCAGACGATTCTTCTTCAACCGACCACCTAATTTTTTTTTTGACTACTATTATTTAATGACATATAAAAGCATAAAAAATACAGGTTAAAAATATCCACACCATGCTTCGTCATGAATAAAATCACATAGATAATTAATCCACAACCACCTAATTAATTGAAAAAAGATAGGAAAATGTACAAGCACGTCAAATCCTTTTTATCTTTAACTAGCTTTTCCCCGCAATTTCGTATGCGCAGAAATATTAAAAAGTAAAATCCCGATTTTTCCCGTTCCCGTGGGAATTTTTCAAAATCCTTTCTTAGCCTACGTCATAACATCTGAATGCCAAATTTCAGCCCGATCCGTCCAGTGGTTTGGGCTGTGCGTTGATAGATCACTATGACAGTCAGTCAGTCACCTTTGAGTTTTATATATTTAGATTTAGATTTTCATCAAACTCGACCTTCGATCCTTAATACCTAAACTAGTTTTTATTCATTTGTTACCAATGTATTAAAAGTTCCTAATTCCTTTTTCTCTGCCTCCACCCCCGACTCTACCCTACAATCAATGGAAAAACTTCGAAATGTTTATTCGTGCCTTTTTAGTGAAAGCTTGAACTTCCTGTAGATGTAAACTAGGCGATTCCATTTCTTTTGACCATCGGAACCAGGTTACCGGCGCAAATACCAAAAGTATATCCTTTCAAACTAGATATAGAACGACACAACTTAAGTGCTTCGCCGCGCGCCTTCTAAGTTGTGTTCTGCTATAAGTATATATTACGTAAAAAGTAGGGTAAACCAGACTGTAATTACACGACTATTAGTAATTGTCCACTTTAAAAACAATGATAATTCTTTCAAGACCTAATACGGTGTAAGAGATAAGAGAATATACTCATACGAGTAGAAAGCCTTGACCGAGCTTAACAGTAAACTTTTTAACTCCTGCCGAATTGAAGAGAGATTTTCCACAATAAACCAAATCAGATTTTTATCTGTATCAAAAACCCTGCGGCCTATAACCCCACTCAGAAAATCCCTTAGGACAAATTTGTGTCAACGCGCTTAGCAAACAAATAATCGCAAAACTGTTGACTCTGCAGACTAAAAACTACAAATACGATTTAAATGAGGGCCGCTGGGAGGGTGAGAACTGAAAGTGGTGTTTGATGTCACATTTTGGGGAGGGAATAAATTAAGAGAGGATATTAAATTTGGCTGGAAATAGGAGCTGTAAAGTTGAGCCCTACAGTAGTTGTGATAGCCATCGCAGTGGTGTGATCTCTCAGATATTCTAAACGCTCTTGCTTGTATAGCATGTTTATGTTTTTAAATTGGTATAAAAACAGTGTCGTGGTACTTAGATATGCCTTTACAAAAAATAAAAAAAACAGGCATTTTGTCCGCGTGGAGACTATAGACTCTTGTGATCAGAGGAGGCCTGTGCCCAGCAGTGGGACGCAAATAGGCTGTAGTAGTAGGCATTTTGTCTTAACTGGGACTGGAGGTAAGCAATGTTTATTAAAAAAATTTGGCTATGTTTCGCATTATTCGGCAATTCATTTTAAATATATAGTAGCTATTTATGACCGTGGAATTGTAATTTAAAAAAAAAGGCTTCTGCTGGGTTTGTTGCGAAGCTTCTTTTCAAGCAATGGATCGTCGAAGCGCTCTGGAAAATTAATTTCTGTCGTCTACCCAAGTAATTAAGTGCCCGTATGTGGTCTTGCTAACTTTTTTTCGATATGACTCAAAATCATGAACATCTGTAGCAGTCTAGCAGTAGTTATATTTAAAATAATATAACCTAAATTGCATTCCCCAGCTCAAAGCGTGTTTGCCGGCCGGCTCGGGGAGCCCCAGCGGCAAACACGCCGGGGACTTGCTTATAGTTTTAGCCGATTTGCTTTTGGTGCTTATAGCTTAGAGATCGATAGCGCTTTCTCGCTGTTTTACTTTCCGTGCCTGCGGCATAAAATCCATACTAATATTATAAATGTGAAAGTATGTTTGTTTGTTTGTCCTTCCTTCACGTCCAATTTGGATGAAATTTAAAAGGTTTTAAAATAGCCAACATTTTCTACAACTAATAGGGATGACGACAGGATGAAGAAATCGAAATTCTAATTAGTCCATCAGTCAGGTAATAAAAAAATATTAGACACGTATTTTTGTTTTATCAAATTAACAAATAATGACTAAGTTAAAACGCATTAAAGTTGGAGAGTGGGGGCTAACTACGTCACCGTTAGTTATAAATCGTACCTAACCGTGACGTCACGCGACATTTCAACTCAATATATCTCCGTATAAGTTTGAATACGTGAAGAAAGAAAAACCGGCCAAGTGCGTGTCGGGCCACGCGCAAATTATAGGGTTCCGAGGTTGAGGATGCCCACAGTACCTTTCTAAGACTTATTAGCATCTAGCTAGCCTGTGGTATGACGTGCCCGCCCGACGCCCCTGCCGCTCGAGAAAAATCATCATTATAAGTTGGTCGACTATTACTCGTAAGTTTGTACAGCCTACTTAGCTCTGATAGTTTTTCTTTCAACTACGTTATATATGCCACAACCGTGATTTTTTTCAGCCATCCAAATACCACCATTTAGCTGGCAGGGGGGGGGGACACGTGACTCTAACAAAAAATAGCACTTTAAAGCTTAATATTTCACAAACGCACCACTTAATCAAAAAATGGTTTTAACAAACCCACAATATTTTTTTAAGACCTATTCAACAATATGCCGCATCATGGGGTACGCAAGAAAAAAAAATTACATCCCCACTTTACGAGTAGGGGAGGTACCCTATAAAAAAATATATTTCAAAATTTTATTGTACCACTTTGTCAGCGTAACTAATATTCATATTCATGCCAAATTACAGCTCTCTAGACCTAAGCATCTCCGAGCAATAGTGCGGACAGACGGACGGACGGACGGACGGACGGACGGACATGGCGAAACTATAAGGGTTCCTTGTGGACTTCGGAACCCTAAAAATACGTGTCCAATACTTTTCAATAATCTTCCTGATAGACTAAGGAAAACAAAGCTGCCGTCATCCCTATACTTACTATTCATCGTAAAAGACATTTTTGCACGACACGAAAATTGATACCTTTGTGTATCAGTGTTACAAAGACTTACCTATTTAGCCAGCTTCTATTGATCGTATCCGTTTGCCATAAATCCGTGTTTAATAGATAACTCGTTATGTCTATGTATGACGATGATGAACACAGGGCTTAACCACTTAAACTGTCTCTTTGCGGATTTCCACCACCACCGTTTCCCACCGTTTTTCCGGATTTTCGCGACGGCAAAGGCGTGCAAAGTCTCTGAAGACCCATCACTTCAGCTAAATCACGGCAGTCGAGTCCCACATAACCTACATAAGCGCACGGCAAACAGCGACATGATCCCCCTCGAGTATTGTGTCCACACAATATAAGCGCAAATAAACCGGATCTCTTAGGCAACCCGGATGCGGTGTAGTTGGGCTGGAATATTGTGGAACCTTCGTTTATCTTTTTTTTGTATCTTAAAATTTTCTGGTGCACCATAGCGACCATCGTCTTACTCGTTAATATCGCCGCCAAATAGCTCGCCTTTCTTCCCTTCTCGTCCTTCCCAGAACACCTTGGTAAGAAAGTAAGGCCAATGGAATTGCTGGCGCAGAGGAATTCCAAGTCATTCGAAATTTTATCATTTCTTATGTCCATCGACCTCATTGACCGCTTAACATCAGGTTGCTTGTGTGCTCATTTGCCTACTAATACCATAAAAAGGTATACCGGGGGAAACAGTACATAGGAATAAGGGGCGTCCCTATCCCTAAGTTAGAGCACATCTTCAGCCAATTCAGTAAACAGGTACCAAAAATATCAGTAATATATTATCTTCTAGCGAAATAGGGTGTTTAGGTACCTATACTAAATCAATTGTCGTCGTCCACATTCTCAAAGAAGTGACGGTTTCCAACAAGGTCTGGTGAAAGCGATCTCCCAATGGCAAACGTTGAAGTATTTCGGCTGAAATGATGACCAAATTTTACCAGACTTGACAGTTTATTCTACATGTAATACAATTTTATAACATTACAGGTAGCGAACTATATTATTGCGGTCGCAAGATCGCTCTGTTCTTATTTATTCAAAGATGTGATCCCATAAAGCGGTATTATCTACACTGAGAAGATTGGCTACGAGCTACGCGTGTCTACGAGCGTAGCGCGTAGCATGAGTACGACACGAAAGAAGCAACATTTCATACATTTTAACCCTGATAATCAAATTAACAAAATGAGAATTAGTGTACAGTTTTTTTTTCAGGCAATTTATTGACTTTACTAAGTAGGTACGTGTGTTTACTAGGACCTATACTTAATAATATGACTGATATGTAACTCTTTACTGTGTCTAGATTGGATTACAGTAAAACTTCCATAAAATTCCACGACCAACGAACCAAGTTATAGTCATATAAGAATAGTGCTTTACACGATTTCAAGTGGACTTTGAGCGGTGAAGAGGAGAAGAAGAAGCGAGCAAGTGAGATTACAGCAGACAGCTGTTTGTCGTAGACAAAGGAGGTAATGTCGTATCTCCAACGAAACCCGGGCGCAACACCAAAGTGCTTTTCACGGTAATTTAGACTCTAGTCGTAATAAAACACATTTTATTTTTACAAGTGGACTTATTTTATATGTGGCTGTTTTGCTGGAGGTGTAAAGTATAGCAACTGACTATTCATACTCTTGAGTCGTTTCTTTGAAGTTTGGAAAAGTGATTCTCTCATCTATAGGGTGTGTGATCCCAGATTACAATTGTGAGATACATACTTGCTAATAAATTTAAGATTAGCTATACAGTTAGATTAAGGCAACTATGTAGTACGTAAGATTTTTCATATTTTTGTTTACTACCTGTCCTACTACTACTACAGCCTATTTGCTTGCATCCCACTGCTGGGCACAGGCCTCCTCTCATCACGAGAGCTATACTAACTATAGTCCCCACGCGGATTGGGGACTTCACACACATCTTTGAATTACTTCGCAGATGCGTGCAGATTTCCTCAAGATGTTTTCCTTCGCCGAAAGTTCAGTGGTGGTGGTGGTGGTGGTGGTTATTTTATTTATTTTGTTTTAATAAATATCTTAGATTAGCTATTCGTGTAGAGAATTTGTACCCCACTAACCTTTGTTATACCAAAAAGAGAGGCACACTTCTCCCTTTAGCCTCCTGATGGTAAGACGTCATGGACGATTTTAAAATAACTAATAAAAATAAAAATAAACATTTTCATATTCTACTATGACCCGAGATGAGATGAACTCACGTTTCAAATGATTATTTCCACATCTTATTCGAAAACAAAAGGAAAACGCGGCCTTTTTAAAATGAACATTCTTCATCAGGCTGACTGGAGGAATGTTGGCCTTTCTTTCAAGTCCATCACGACTTCGCGGGACTTAATGAAATACCTTTTTGATGAAGCGGGTCCGAGGTTTTTTTGAGAAAACAATTGTCACTGGCTGGCGAGAGTTTTTTTTTCTGTTTCATACTGGCTGAAAACAATTTTGGTGCTAAGAGAGAATGGAATGTGGAAATGCTAAATAAATAAAAAAAAACTGTCGTTTATTGTTTTTTTAGATGATAACGTTTTCAGTTACAAATTGTTGTCCTTCAAATACATTTTATTCAAATTATATGCCGCTTAAAATGGAAATGAGTAGACTTCATAAAAGATTACAAAAATACTTGAAACGTGCAAAGGGTGTTAAGTTTAAAATTTTATTCACAAACTAGCTTCTGCCCGCGGCTTCGCCCGCATGAAATTCGGTTATCGCGTTTCCGAACTTTGCGTTTTCCCGGGATAGCCTATGTTATTCCCAGTGTCCCAAACTATCTCCATACCAAATTCCATTCAAATCCGTCCAGTCGTTTCGACGTGAAGGAAGGACAAACAAACAAACACAATTACACATTTATAATATTAGTATGGATGGCTGTCAGGTCGAAATTTTCGAAATTTACTTTCAAACATCGTTTAAAAGGATTTAATTTTATTCAATTCCAGTTTATAAAAAACAACATGTTCAAATACTTACGTAAGCGAAAGTGCAATCAGACTAATCTTTTGTTGTTTTTAAATCTAAAACACGGCTTAATCCATTTCCATGGGAATAGGCAGCGTCACCAAAGAATATTGTCAAATAGTTTGCCACTCCAGAGGACGCATAATATCCAATGTGCAAACAACAAAAAATCGATGCCATTTTGCCGTAGCTCGGTGTCCACGTAGCCCGTCTTACTTAGAATTTAGGGTGCAGATCCGTTTGTTTTTCATTCTTCGATTAGGTGGGGTGGTTGTAGATTCACATCGAAACATGTTGACAAGTTCTGAAGGGGTGTTCAGGCAAATAAAAAGTAATATCAGTGGAGTCACGTGGCGCGCCGTACGCCGGAGATCGTGTGGTGATAATTGCCTGTTTAGAGTCTTGACGCTTTAGGTGTTGTTGGATGATAAAAAAAAATTGGCTGTCTGTAAAGTCGGTTTACGGACGATCATTTTATACGTGATAACGTCACGTAATGCTACAACGCTACTACCTTATTAGGTAGTCATGTTTTTTCGTGGGTATAGCCGGCGTTCATCAATTTATAAGACGTTATGACGTCATAAAAATCAGTAACGTTGAAAAAACCTATTGGAACAAAACCGACTTTGTTACGAGTACTTACCCGTGCTAAAATGATTATCTTTTTTTTAAAGTTTTTATCTATTTTAACTTTTGGCACGGAGAGAGTCCCGGGAAAGACATAGGCTACTTTTTATCCCGGAAAACGTATAGATCCCGCGGGAACGCTAACCAAATTACGTTATAGCGTAGTCACGGGCAGACGCTGGTAAATAAACAATTAAACAAATAAATAAATGCCAAGAAGATGCTTTATTCAACATCTAAAGATACTAACAATCGCTATTACTTACACAAAATTTGAAAGAGCTTTTAATTTTCCAAAAATAATAAAATGAGTCGCGAAACGTTCGTCCATTCCATTCACAAGTGAAAGACAAAGTAAAAACAATAATTGCTTTTGTCGTCGGTATTCTGTGCAATATCGCAATGGACTCGCAATTATAAATATTTCAATTAAAAACGTCGGATTCCCAGTTTTATCATAATTTTACGCGTTCGTAGCAGAATACTTGTGCTTATTTCCAAACTCGAAAGGACCAAGGCCCAGTGTTATTTTTTTTTCGAGAACTGGTAGGAATTTGGCCATTCCAATCAATTTGTTGTCAGTCTGGTTTCTAATGTTCGGTTATAGAGCGACAACCTATATGTATAAGCTAGCAGTTACCGTGAGTGTTACACGTCTAAAGGGGCACCAGGGTCCTACCACTGTGGGCTTTTCGGTCGCCTTTTACGAAGTGCCAAACAAACCGCGAGTAATATTTTATTTGTTACACCTATTTCTGCAAAGTCGTTATTATTCGACGCGAGTGTTTTTATTGGAAAATGATCAAGCGAAGAGGGCTTAGGATCCAAAGATGGAAGCTTACAATCATGCATAAGTCGCGAAATTTCGCTGAAGCGAACACACAATTTTCACCTCACTATACCCAGTGCACACGGCGGACACGGCCTATAAAAGCACGATTTCGAACACAATTCGAATGAAGTGTCAATGTTTGCGTGCGATGACGTCTGTGTGCGTGCGAGGACGTCTGTACACTTGTAAATGTGTGTGTACCACTACGCGGGCCAATGATCCACTCTCCATCTCCGGATGAATCAATGACGGTAAGGGCGTGTTTGGCGCGAGTTGCGCGCCGCCTAGATTTAGGCGAGTGATTCCGTGGCCATTCTGTATGCAGTAGGTACTATTAAATATTCTGTGACCAGTGACAAAACTGACATGTCGCACCGCGTTTTAAGACGTTCCATTTTGAATTTAAAAAGTCAAAGAGAACCCCTTGGTCTCTGTGGTCAAGGGCATTAATATGTATACACTTTTGCACCCTGTTCCGTTGTGTTAAGGTCCAAAGGTGTATACATATTAATGCCCTTGACTGTACAATTCGAATTCAAAACACTTACAACGCCTAGATGCTAGAGAATAAAAACGAATTTAGTGCGCAGAAATCGAGCGCCTAAGTGAACCTTTTCAAGCTAGTGAAATAAAAAGAAATATGGTGGGTTGTTTTTTTGAATGTTAGTACCCCAGTCGGTACGTCCCCCGTTGGCTGGGGACGAACAATTCTCGTCATTGTGAGTTATCACTTATTACAGCGTCGCGACGGTTTTGCTTAATTTATTCTGAACGTAACAATTTAACTGTGGGTTTAAATTTTAAACCGCCTTGTTTATTACCACGCTGATATTAAAACGGTCCACGGAACGCTCGGCGATCGAATATTATTAAGGTTATGTTTTGCGTGCGCGTTTGCATTTAAGTGTTGTATCCATTAACTGGTTAATAGTCTCGTTGAAGTCCTATTGAGTCTGAAATGTAATGATTAATTTAATGGTTTACTTTATTTTTCAACTTCTTTAACTTTAATAATTATAATTAAGTAAATCATTTTAACGCTGCAGCCTTTGTTCCAATTTATTCTTCATAATTATTTTTTGGCTTTTGTTGTTGACGCGCTGGCTAAAAAATATATATGTATATACATATATATTTTTTAATTTAGTATGTGCAGTCGCTGTGGCCGGCAGGAAGGCATTTCACCACGATATACTTCACGACTTACTTTCATCCTTTCACATGAGAATTTCAATTCATGATATCATGCTCGTTAATGAGTCCCATATTTAATTGTAGTGACATTAAATATTTGACAGTAAATGTCAGTAAATCAGTCGTGAATAATGATTCGCAATCAAATTTCGATTACACGGTGGATGGCGATCGCGAGGGTGTTTGCAGTTCGCACCGCGGCGCACGCGCCGAAATTCACGGGGGTCGGTGTTTTATTAAAATTTGAACTGTATTGTGTAATAAATAGAGTTCCTTGTATTGTTAACGATTTATCTACAGTATCGTAATAGGAGAGATTTGTTTTAAAGAACTTTCAACAGTACAGAGTTATAAATAGGGTTACTTTTATATTGTTAGTAATTTAGAACAGCGTCCTAATAGATGTGCGATTTCTCATGATGAGGTTTATTATAGGACAGTGATACAAGATCATGATAAATCACAAAGTATTTAGCGATCATTTGTGTTTCTATTAATGAAAATAATAAATGGTAAATTACTGGGTATAATATTTCAAAAATAACATGAATCAAGTATCTAATATTGATTCGCCAAGAATAATTTCTTTAAATTTCATATAGTGGTAGCGATAAGTGAGAGTAGGTCTGTAGTGGTAATGGCGGTCGACAAGTATATTAAAAAAAAAAACTGTAGGTACTGTACCGGTACCAGTACCGTACGTACAGTATTTTTTTTGTATTCTACCAAATGAACTTTTTTCTTTACGAAAATACTGTAGAATATCTATTATTAATAGATAGATCTTTAAGTAAGATCATTTTTTTTATTAATTCAAGTTTTATAATATGACGTCTGCGTTTGTGATTCATGATCAAATTCATACCAAAAAGATCAAAATCGTTATAAATATCCTAACAAATACAAAAAATAACATTTAAGATTGCGACAGCGTTTTTTAGAGGGAAATGGGTAAAATGGTTCCAAATAAAGGACCGATTACTCGACTGAAACCACGAAACATTTTTTCTTATTAGTAGATCACGATCAGTAAGATGACATTGAATTCGACATTTAAATAACTAAATGCGAATTATCATTAAAAAAATCCAAAGCGATATACGTCTCAGTAACCTCGCCTGCTAAGTTCGATTTTTTGGTCCTCAACGACACAGTTTCAAGCCGCAGTTTCTAATAGGTAACATACCAGTAGCAACACTTACCCCCCGCACCAACGCCGGGTTACCTCACACCGCCCGCGACGAGTGTGCACTCAGTCATGGTTGTCGCTCGCAGCGCGTGCTTAGGTGGGTGAATCAACTTTTTTATGTCAATAGTTGCCATGGTTACTGTCCCCTGGGCCACTTTTAAAACTGCTATTCTGTGGGTTTAATACATTAAATGTTTCTTTAAAGGTTTCTTTACCATTTTCAATCCCTTCCCTAATTAATCACTTTCTAAGCGTCTTAGAATTCTATATTGTAACAGGTTTTCTAAGAAACCCCTCTCATTTTGTCCCATGGGAAATGGAATAGAATAACAACAAGAAATAGTTGATTGACCCAGGTACATAACTTTATAATATGAGTACTTGAGTAGGTAGCTCGCGCGTGCTCGTTCCGCCTGCCAACCCTAAACAGGTTGACGCAGACACACGCACGTATTTGTACACTATCTTATATTAGTGTGTAGATTCGATTCCATTTGTATGGCGTGTCGCGGGTGTTTTCAAGTGCTCCCTTAGAATGGAATGATAGATAAGTACTTGTTTTATTACTTACTCTGTTTACCCCCGGATTCGCAGTGTGAACTGTGACAGACACGTGCCGGAGCAATCGACGCCTTTTTATTAGTGACACTCCAAGCCTAATGGAATTGTTATGGGGTAACATATTAGTGACAAGGAGATTCAGTTAAAAAGTAATCGAAGTTGCGATGTAATTTGTTACTTGTGTTAAGTACTAGCTTCTGCCCACGACTTCGTCCGCGTGGAATTCGTTAATAGCATTCCCGAGGGAACTATGAATTTTTCCGGGATAAAAAGTAGCCTATATCTTGACCAGTGTTATAAACTACCCCTGTACTAAATTTTGTTGCAATCCGTCCAGTACTTTTCGAGTCAAATCCAATAGACAATTTTTCTAAAATTGTTTATTTTGTGTTCAGTATCGTTTATATAGTCCCCTCAGCATGATAGTT
Organism: Aethes cnicana; assembly: GCA_963971205.1. Taxonomy (NCBI): domain Eukaryota; kingdom Metazoa; phylum Arthropoda; class Insecta; order Lepidoptera; family Tortricidae; genus Aethes; species Aethes cnicana. The sequence continues at coordinate 2,832,157 of OZ020290.1, read as the reverse complement.
TCTTATAATTTTCCAGCTTTAAACACGACTTCTTCTACAGTAGAGTATTATTGATTGATTGTGTAGGAACCTAACAGTCTGGGGCCTATTTCTCAAAAGTATTAGTTTAATAGTCTATTAGTCATTAGTTACTAGTGTTTAAATTACAAGTTCTAATAATTCCTGTTTCTCCAATATTTTTTACTAGACTAGTAACTAATTGTTGTACACGAGTGAAAAATATTACTAATAAGTAGGCAAATTGGTGTGTTTCTTGAAACTATTAGTTTTACTAGTTTATTAGTCATTAGACTCATTATTTACTAGAGATCAAATTACAAGTTCTAATAATTCCTGTTTCTCCAATATTTTTACTAGACTAGTAACTAATAGTGGTAAATCAATGAAAAATATTAGTTAAGATAGGCTGAACGTAATACGCAGCCTATGACTCATGCCAAATTAAAAAAAAAAACAGCGATTTAACTAAGCAGTTTTGGCGGGATCGGAAATAAGCAAAAGAGTGGTTTGTTATAAAGTACTAAATTTAAAAAGATCTTTATTCTTCGTAAATATGGATCTAAAAATAATGGTTTTAAAGACTACACGGCTGTCTTGAAAGCAAAATATTTTATTTGGGAGCTTTTCCAGATTGTCTCAGTCAACTAAGTCAACCTTTGCAACCCAGGCCCGATACAAGCTTGGGATCTTGCATTCTCGTGCCTAGTTAACTGAAACTTTTCATTGAATTTGAACGTTGCTTCTGCCTTGTAAGGGTTTCTATTCAGATATTGAGTACTGAATCTGACCACATTTTAATTGTTTATCCGGTATTTTAGGTCTAATAAATTGTACTAATAACTTTTACAAGACTGCCGAGACCAATAGCTTTACCCTTGTAATTTACAAGAGTAACAATGAAATTGAATTTTCATGAAACAAAACTGGCTTTACTTGGGTAATATTAGCCAAATATTTATTAGCTGACAACTAGTAACTAATATCTACCATCGTAGATTTCAGAAACGCACACTAATAAAATTGTAAAAAATATTAGTTCCTGGGATCATATTATTAGTCTAATAAGCTTGGAGAAACAGGAACTAAGATAATATTTATTAGTTAGCAACTAGTAACCAATATTCTACCATCGTAGCTTCCAGAAACGCACACTAATGAACTTGTAAAAAGTATTAGCTCATGGAGTAATATTATTAGACTAATAAGCTTCGAGAAATAGGCCCCTGCAGTGTAAGATATATCACTTGACTGAAAATTTACTTTTTAATGCGGTAAGAAAAATGGATAAAGCTTTCTCCAGCTGCAGAGCAGAGCTGAGTTTGTTTTGCGACCTTGTCAGCGACGTGATATCAAGCCCTAATAAATTCATTTCTGATGTGTATAAGTATGCGTGTTTTGGTGAATAAGTGATTGAATCTTGAAAACAAATGTTATCGTTATTCACAAACTGATGCCTAAATTATTTGGGACCACATTTTTCAGTAAAACTGTAACTTTTCAATCTAAACTTTTTACTATGGATGCTGATTTACGCAAGTCATAAATAAATATGGACAGTGATAAAAAGAAAACACTTCATATAATAGTTTAAATATAGGTGTAAGTATATATAATAATTTATTACAAAAGTGCGTTCCACTCTCATAACACTATACGTATTATGTAGATATTGGTTCAAAACTCTTTGGAACATTGTCACTACATGGTATAAAACAAAGTCGCTTTCTCTGTCCCTATGTCCCTATGTATGCTTAAATCTTTAAAAAAGACGCAACGGATTTTGATACGGTTTTTTTTATACATAGAGTGTTTCATCACTACATAGTATAAAACAAAGTCGCTTTCTCTGTCCCTATATCCCTATGTATGCTTAAATCTTTAAAAAAAACGCAACGGATTTTGATACGGTTTTTTTTATACATAGAGTGTTTCATCACTACATAGTATAAAACAAAGTCGCTTTCTCTGTCCCTATATCCCTATGTATGCTTAAATCTTTAAAAAAAATGCAACGGATTTTGATACGATTTTTTTATACATAGAGTGTTTCATCACTACATAGTATAAAACAAAGTCGCTTTCTCTGTCCCTATATCCCTATGTATGCTTAAATCTTTAAAAAAAACGCAACGGTTTTTGATGCGGTTTTTTTTATACATAGAGTGTTTCATCACTACATAGTATAAAACAAAGTCGCTTTCTCTGTCCCTATATCCCTATGTATGCTTAAATCTTTAAAAAAAACGCAACGGATTTTGATACGGTTTTTTTTTATACATAGAGTGTTTCATCACTACATGTTATAAAACAAAGTCGCTTTCTCTGTCCCTATATCCCTATGTATGCTTAAATCTTTAAAAAAAACGCAACGGATTTTGATACGGTTTTTTTTTATACATAGAGTGTTTCATCACTACATAGTATAAAACAAAGTCGCTTTCTCGGTCCCTATATCCCTATGTATGCTTAAATCTTTAAAACTACGCAACGGATTTTGATGCGGTTTTTTTTATTAGATAGAGTGTTTCAAGAGGAAGGTTTTCGTATATAATTTGTTATAGTATACCGCTCAATTCCCGCGGGAACGCTATAACCGAATTCCACGCGGACGAAGTCGCGGGCAGAAGCTAGTTTGTAATAAATCTGATTTGTTTAAAAACGGATAAATCTATCAAAAAAGTTCTCTACAAGTGAATTATCGGCTGCCATGGCAGACGATCCGTCGCATTGCATCAAACATGCAAACCTACAGCTTGGAAACTTCATCGCGTGGCTAAATGAGTTTCGATGTAATTAAAGTAAGTATTCTCCAACACATTTCTACAACTAGAAGTGTGCCACGGTGTTACTTGCGGATAATACGGAACCGCTGGAATATCGGGATCAATACTAATATTATAAATTCGAAAGTAACTCTGTCTGTCTGTTACCTCTTCACGCTTCAACCGCTAGACCGATTGACATGAAATTTGGCATGGAGATTGTTAAGAATACCATACTCTGTATAGGTTAACTCTTTTAGTCTATGTCTTAGAAACCGTTCCATAGTAACGGTGTGTTGATAAACTTGTCAATAATATTTTTCTCGTTCTCTTATGTACTTTCGATATATTAACATACAAATTAAACAGTAACAGCTTCAATCGTTTATTCTCGTAATTATTCAGATCCATTATTCCACTGCGCCTACCACTGTCCTTCATATTTAACATGGTAGCAGATCGTTTCTACAAAATTACGAGGTAACGTACGTAACCCGGTGCAGAAAAATGTCGAGTATACGAATCGACCCTCTCACAAGAGAACATTACGACACTTGGGTTATACAAGCCGAAGCTGTTTTAGTTCGACAAAAATTGTGGAAATATGTCGAAAAACCCATAACTGCTGATTCCAGTGCAGAAGAGAAAGATGGAGACAGACAAGCAAGGTCAGAACTTGTATTGATAATCGCTCCATCTGAGCTGAAATGTATTAAACAATGCACTACTGCGAAGGCACTATGGGACAAATTGAGAGACACATACGCCAGCAAGGGACCTGCTCGCAAAGCATCCCTACTTAAGCAACTTATCCTAACGAAATTGGAGGGGAACGACGTTCGCAGTCACCTAGACAAATTCATGGATATAGTTAACAAACTGGCAGACATGGAAATCGAGATTAACGAAGACCTGTTGACTATTATGATGTTATATAGCCTCTCGCCGGAATATGACAACTTCCGAGTCGCTATTGAATCCCGTGACACACTTCCTCGGCCCGAAGACTTAAAAATTAAAATAATAGAAGAAAATGAAGCGCGTCATCACAATCTACAGTCAACCAACCTTGATAATGAATCTTTTGAAGAAGCTCTATATGTATCTTGTAAAATTTGCAAACGAAGAGGTAACATCTTTAAACGCAAGAATCATAAAATATGTACAAATTGCTGGAAAAGGAAATCAGAGAAACCTGACATTAAAAATACTTTCCAGAGAAACAATTTCGCTACCCAGTGCCTCCTATCACGAAACGGGAACACTGATAAAGATATTTGGGTACTAGACAGCGGTTGTACATCCCATATGACATACCAAAGGGATCTATTCGAAGACTTGGAGAGTACGAGCACATCAAAGAAACTAAACTTTGCAACTGAGGAACACACTGCAAAGATTGAGGGATCTGGCACAGTCTCATTCACTACAAAAAATAGTACCGGATATGCACTCACACATCTGCAGAATACCCTATATGTTCCAAGCCTGTGCACAAACTTGATGTCCGTCAGCAAGATGACAGATGCTGGCTGCTCAGTTGTCTTCTCCAAGAATAAAGCCACAATTAATAATCCTAAAGGTAAAATTACTCTTACCGCGTTCAAACAAAACGATGGTCTCTACTACTTCAAACCTGATAAAATTGAAAGAAACCATTTGGCCAATGAGAAAGATAATGGTGATATTGCTCCTGCAACAAAAACGACAAAATCATCTAACATCAACGAATGGCACAAAAAACTTGGACACATGAACGCCAATGATCTGAAACGTGCACTTAAAAATGAAAATTTGATTGGTTTAAACTTCGACTCTACTGAACACTTGCCTGAATGTGAAACATGCATCCAAGCGAAGTTACATCGAGTACCTGCCTCTCACGAAAAATCATCTCTACGAACGACCAAGCTTTTGGAAATCATCCACAGCGACGTGTGTGGTCCCATGAAAACGCCCACCGTCAAAGGAAACAAATATTTTGTCACCTTCATTGATGATTATAGCCGTTATTGCCGCGTCTTCCTCATCAAGAATAAAAATGAAGTATTAGACAAGTTTAAAGAGTTCAAAGAGCTATCTGAGACGCATACAGGAAACAAGATCAAATCTTTACAAACAGACAATGGCACCGAATATGTGAACAAAGAGTTCAATGCGTATCTTAAATGCTGCGGTATTGAACGTCGACTCACTGCTCCATATACACCACATCAAAACGGAATCGCTGAGCGAAGAAACCGTACACTGGTTGAAAAAGCCCGAGCTATGCTGATTGACGCCAAGGCACCTTTAAAACTTTGGGGCGAAGCAGTATTAACTGCCAACTACCTATCAAACAGGAGTATAAACAGCGCTATCCAAAATGAAACGCCATTTAAATTGTGGGTTGGAAGAAACCCATGCGTGAATCACCTGTATATTTTTGGCAGCAAGACTTATGTCCTATTGAAAAACACTCAAGGTCATAAATTTGCACCTAAAGCAATTCCAGGCATGTTTGCTGGTTACTCTGAAACATCGAAAGCTTTCAGAATCTTCATTCCTTCGAAGTGCAGCATCAGGATCTCAAAAGATGTTCGTGTTATGAATACTATGTACTATGATACAAATGATGCGTCCAATTCATACGATGTCTCTAACATGTTTGAAAATGAGAAGCAAAATTCAAAATCAACATCATCACAAGGAACACCAAAGCAAGTGCTTGTAACGTTTGATAATGAAGATCATCATTCTGACAGAAGTAATTCTACAGTGAATCCTATTGAAAACGATGTCTTTGCTTATGACATGTTACAAGATAATCTGATTGAGAGCACAGAAAACGTTCATCATACGGAACACGCAAATGCTGATAGTGAATATGAGTCACTCTCCGGTTCTTTCAATATCTCTAATGAAGAAGAACATGTGAACAATTTCGACACTGAAGAAAACATCATCGCACCAACAAGATCTTTGAGGGACAGATCAACTATTTCAGCTCCTAAACGCTATGATGATTATATTATGGCAGCAGCTGAAGAGATTGACAATCTTAACAAACCAAAAGAGCCCACAACCTTTAAAGAAGCGATAGATTCGTCTGATAAAGAAAAATGGCAAGAAGCCATGCTCTCAGAAATAAATTCGTTGAATGAAAACAAAACCTGGGATCTGGTTGAATTACCTAAAGGTCGTAAAGCATTACCTTCGAAATGGGTCTACAAAATAAAAATGAATCCCGATGGATCTGTAGAAAAGTACAAAGCGAGACTGGTAATTAAAGGATATTCTCAACAACCTGGAGTGGACTACACTGAAACTTTTAGCCCCGTGGTTCGTTTGAGCACTATACGGACAATCTTGGCCATTGCCGTTCAAGAAAATCTAAAACTACACCAGTTTGACGTTTCAACCGCCTTCTTATACGGCGCTGTAAAAGAAGAGCTTTATATGAGACAACCTGAAGGCTACCAAGACGGCACAAAACGTGTCTGCAAACTAAACCGTAGTCTTTATGGTCTAAAACAGGCTCCTCGCTGCTGGAACGCCTGCATTACCGATTTTTTGCAAAAATCAGGATTTAAACATAGCGATGCTGATCCGTGTTTATATATACGAAACAGAGGACAATCCAAAGTGTTCATTGGTCTATATGTCGATGACGGACTTATTGCATATAACACGCATGCAGCCGGAGTCGAGTTTCTAAAAGAATTAAAATCAAGATTCAAAATCACTACAAAGCCTGTTTCATATTTCCTTGGAATGGAAATAGATGTGCGCAAGGACAAAACCATCACAATTTGTCAGAAAGCCTATACCAAGAAGGTTTTAGTAAAATATGGCATGTCCAATTGTAAATCTGCTCCTACACCTATTACCAAAGAAAACGATATGGAAGATGATCATGGCACCACAACAAACTTCCCTTACAGACAAGCTGTAGGTGCCCTCGCGTATTTATCAGTAGGCACAAGGCCTGATATCTCGTACGCAGTTGGTGTTGCCTCCAGAAATCTTGGAGCACCCACAAAAAAGGACGTTGGACTAGTGAAGCGTATCTTCCGTTATCTTAAAGGCACAGTCAATAATGGCCTTACATTTAGCAAGCAGTCTCCTCCACGTCTTATTTGCTACAGTGACGCAGATCATGCTGGAGATCAAGCGACAGGCAAATCTACCACTGGAATGGTATGCCTATTTTCTGCTGCAGCTATAAGTTGGAGAAGTCAGAAACAAGCTACAGTATCCATATCTTCAACTGAGGCAGAGATAATAGCAGCTAGTGAAACTGCTCAAGAAATTGTATGGCTGAACGGGCTACTCAAAGACCTGATTAAAACAGACCAGACCGTCTTAAATTTGGATAACGAATCGGCCATAAAATTGTCGAAAAATCCACATTATGAGTACCACAAGCGTACTAAACATATAAAACTGAAGCATTTCTTCGTAAGAGAATGTGTCGCAAGCGGCGAATTAACTGTGAAACATGTATCGTCGGAACGACAATTGGCAGACATGTTGACGAAGCCATTATTCGGTCCTAGACTGAAAGAGTTATGTTCAAGCATTGGATTACGGAATTTGTGTATATAAATTCTTCAAAGTTAAGGGGATGTTAAGAATACCATACTCTGTATAGGTTAACTCTTTTAGTCTATGTCTTAGAAACCGTTCCATAGTAACGGTGTGTTGATAAACTTGTCAATAATATTTTTCTCGTTCTCTTATGTACTTTCGATATATTAACATACAAATTAAACAGTAACAGCTTCAATCGTTTATTCTCGTAATTATTCAGATCCATTATTCCACTGCGCCTACCACTGTCCTTCATATTTAACAGAGATAGTTGGATTCTCGGAAAAGGACATAGGCTACTTTTTATCCCGGAAAAACGCGTAGTTCCTGCGGGAACGCGATAACCAAATTCCACGCGGGCGAAGTCGCGGGCAGAAGCTGTAAAAAATAAAACCATATTAATATTATACATGTGAAAGTAATTCTGTCTGTCTGTCTGTCTGTTACCTCGTCACGCTTCATCCGCTGGACCGATTGAGATTAAATTTGGCTTGGAGATAGTTGGGGTCCCGAGAAAGGACATAGGCTACTTTTTATCCCGGAAAACGCATAGTTCTCGCGGGAACGCGATAACCGAATTCCACGCGGGCGAAGTCGGGGGCAGAAGCTAGTAAAGAATAAAGAACCTTTATTGTCACACACAAAAATAGCAAAATAACAAAAAAATACACAGAAACCGGAGCAATTAAAAAAATAAATGCGTATGACAAGAAATGGGCTCAGCAGGTGCTGCGAGTGCGAGCGAGTACTATAATAAACTAGCTTCTGCCCGCGACTTCGCCCGCGTGGAATTCGGTTATCGCGCTCCCGCGGGAACTATACGCTTTTCCGGGATAAAAAGTAGCCTATGTCCTTTCCCGGGACTCCAACTATCTCCATACCAAATTTCATCCAAATCGGTCCAGCGGTTGAAGTGTGAAGAGGTAACAGACAGACAGACAGACAGACAGACAGAGTTACTTTCGCATTTATAATACGAGGGTGGTTTGATAAGTCAGTGACTTTAAGTAAAACAAAAACCATTTTGACATATAAACTTTTTAATTACAATTCTGATCTCCTTGGTAGCTGGCTGTTTTTTTTTTTTTAAAAAGGTGGGAAAATAAAAAAGTTGTTGAGGCATATGTCGAATACGGTCGGAAATTTGTTGGAAAATGGAGAAAAGCGAATTTCGTGTGTTAATTAAACATTACTTTTTACGTGGAAAAACTATTAAAGAGACTGAAAACTGTTTAAAAAAATATTATGGGGAATCTGCTCCTTCTCATGGAATGGTACATAAGTGATTTACAGAATTTCGTTCTGGGCGTGCCACTACCAATGACGCAGAACGCTCTGTACCTCTAGTGTATTTTTCGGACCTGGAAAATACTTCTCGACCGCGTTCGCGTTTACATCAAGATTGTATGAAAACTCGAACAGCGCCCCTAGCGGTACGTTTTGTAACAAGGTTTAGCGAGTGTATTTTGATTAATACGAATGAGTGACGAGCGAGTAAGTGAGTAAACGAAAACGTCCACGTTTTCGAGTGACTTTTAGTCTGACTGAAACGCAGTAGTATACGCAATTCGATCTGTCAAGGTCACTGTCAGGCTAATACGAGTAGTTTGAACATTTTTGAAGATACTAAACATGGAGATAAAATTAAGAAGACACACGGCATGCAGGACTTTTCAGTGCCTTACAAAATTGCTGGTATTTCCTACATGACATCAGTAGAGCTAGTATGTATCTGGGCAAGAAGCGAAAGAGGGAACTCGGTTGAAGAGTTACCTACCATATTATAGTTGGGACTTAGGAGTTGTTTACAAGCATAGTTTAGAGGAAGAAACCGGATATTGCGCTGCGAGGAAAGTATATGGAATACCGATTAGGCTACCGCAGGAATGTTTTTCAATGAGGAACTGTTCCTACGATAGTTTTACAGAGAAGATGTTTAAGGGAAGATACTTAGGTATTGCTAATGTTGTCTCGGTCCAAGAACGGAAAGGCTCCATCGATCAATTTTCCTTCACCTAATACAGAAATGTTCACAAGAAGCGTAAGAAGCGTCATACTCTGCCCTACTCTAACGCCACCTTATGATGGCCCATTTCTAGTGGTTGAGAGGACGAGCAAAGCGTGGGTACCTGATTAATAGAGAAGGCAAAACGACGTGCGAATCAATCGGTCGCTTGAAACCAGCCTTTTTGCTGAACGATGAAAAGGTGTACATCGCGACGTAGTCGATATAGGAATAGTCTTTCCAGGCGTGGAGGATTGTGCCAGCACCATCGGCATCGTCCACAAGGCACGGCATGGACGAGAGATAGGCCGTGTCATGGATTATCGCTTCGGAACTACATAAGTACATATTTGGGTGAGGTTCACAAGAATTGTGCGGTAACACAGGAACTTGTATGTACTGTCGCCGTCGTGCCCTATAAGTTCCGGTGTGTGACGACACATTCCTTGTGAGCCTCACTCATTTAAGCGTTCTAAATTATTATGAAATAAATAAAATTGAAAGTATCCAAGACAGTAGTTTGTTCTCATCATCACCACTCCCAACGTTAACGTTAAATAAATTACGCAAGGGGAAATATATAAAAATGGAAAATTGTGGCTTAGTACTTATAGCTGTATACGTATGAGTAAATACCTATGAGTGAATACAAGCACAAGCATTATATCAATCTAGCTTATTCTGACGGCGACTTCATTCACGTGGAATTTGGAGAGCTCCCGCGGGATTATGCTTAGTAACACCCCCCAATTCCCCAAGGAACCCATATGCCAAATTTCAGCTTTCTACGGCCAGTAGCTTTGGTTGTGCTTTGATCGATCAGTTGCTGACATTATGCTAAAAAAATATAGATACTTACAATAAATAACACCAATAAAAACTCAATGGAATATATTACATGATTTATTAGTGTTTAAAATTAACTGTGATGAAATTCAGGTAGGAATCAGCAGTTGGCTCATCCACGGGGTCTGGTCTTAAAGTTGCCACAGTTGTTCTTGACTTGCCGGGGCAGAGGCAGGAGGAACACTGAAAGAAAATATGTATAAGTGTTTGTTTATTATATTAGGTAAGTATTTGTTTGAATCCGTGATGGTGGCCTAGTGGTTCGACCTTTAGAACTCCTCATGCAGTGGATCGGCGGGTGTTCGAATTCGGCTCGCATCTCTGAGTTACTTATGTGCAAAATTATCTACTACTTGGCTTTACTGTGAACGAAAACATAGTAAATCTTAAAGAAACATGCATGCATCTGCGAAGTAATTCAAGGATGTGTGCGAGTCCCCAATCCAAACTGCGCCCGTGTAGGGACTATAGCCCAAACCCTCTGGTGATGAGAGGAGGCAGTGAGGCGTGAATAGACTGTTGTGGTATCACATTATAGGTATTACATATTATGTTAAATAAAAACAATTACCTACTATATTAATACTTACTGTATTTTGCTTGTATGCACGCATTCTCCTTCGTATTTGATAAACAAACCACGCGCCGCGCCAATTCTTTTTACGTTGCCGGAAATTTAGCTCAATTCAAAGTATGGATCTTAAAGTATGATTCTTCTCTTCTTCTCTTCTTTCTACATGCAAGACAATTTTGCCAATCTCAAGTATGGTCTACGGGCCGAGCATTGTATGGAGGAAACAATTAATGTACGATATAAAAGATAAATCAAGTAAGCTTGGTGAGGCTCAACAAACGTCAACGTCCATCTTCTAACTCAAAACACTTCGAGTAAACTATTCGTAAGACGTTCATCTTTAACCTTTGAGTGCATTTGTCAACACCGTTCTCGCACACGTTCATGTATTGTCACCATCACTTTGCGACATCCGCTATACACTATAAAATTGATGGTTTCTGTCTTGGACACTTTGCCATTATCAAAATATTGGCCTCAGGCCGGCAATTATTCAATAATAAACATTTAAATTATCATTAATATCAAATTTGAGGAGACTTGTTAAACGTCAATCACGACAATGTCAAATATGTGACGGAAGGCAGTGAGTTAAAACGTCTCGATCGCGTTTGCGTTTTTTCAGGTTTTTTATGTCAAAATTGTCAAAATGGCCATAAGTGTTGCCAAGTTACCTACATTTTCTAAAATTTCTAGGCAACCCGGAGTAATTTATGTAATTTAGTTTTTTGTTAAACCAAATCGAAGTACATAGTTATAGGTATATTCGTCACAAACGAAGAGTATCTCAATATTAAAAAAGAAAGACACACTTATACGTATGCGAAAAAGCATAAATAAATAACATACTTAGTAAAAATTATCTCAAGAACACAATACAAGCATATTAAGACATAGAAGACATACATATATCATTTATTTTACTTAAAAAATCTAAAATTTTGAAGTAAATTTGGATCCGACAGGTTGGAAAACCTAAGTTCTCACGTTTTCACGTGATAAAGTTGGGTGAGTAACTTTACTTCTTGCGTTTCGTTTAATTTACTTTTCAAACTGTCAAATACGAGCTTACACTCGCAGTTAGTCGGAAAACGTGTAAACGAATTCGCATTCGTTTTCGTAAAGTAAAATGTCACTCGCTGAATTGACTCCATGTTTTGCCGCTAGGGGTGCTGTTTGTGTTCTCATACAAAAATGATGAATAAACTAAAACGCGTTCGATGCGTTTAGCGCAAGTAAAGATTTACACTCATGTGAGAAGAGGTAAAAACAAACCGAGCCCGAAATTGAAGCTTAAACTCGCTTGTTAAAACAAAACCGATCGTGAATAGTTTACTCGATTCACTTCGTGACATCGTTTTGCATTTTAGGTGTAAAAAATACACTAGACCTACTGGTAGGCCAAGAAGTCACCACTGATGATGTCGTGAATAAAGTTCACGATATTGTTTTGGATGACCGTCGAGTTAAGATTCGTGAGATAGCTGAGACTGTACACATTTCATCTGAACGAGTTTTTCATATCTTGCATAATATTTTGAATATGAAAAAGCTTTCCGCAAGATGGGTGCCGCGTTTGCTGACAGCCGATCAAAAACGACTTCGTGAAACAACTTCCGAGCAATGCTTAGCCAAATTCAAGCGTAATCCCAATGAATTTTTACGTCGTTTTGTGACGGTAGATGAAACGTGGATCCACCATTATACGCCAGACATGAAAAATCAGTCAAAACAGTGGACTTCTGCTAACGAACGGGCCCCAAAGAAAGCGAAAACCGTTAATTCGGCAGGAAAGGTAATGGCCACTGTTTTTTGGGACAGCCAAGGGGTTATTTATATAGATTATTTGGAGAAAGGTAAAACAATAAATGGCCCTTATTATGCTACATTGTTCAACGCAGAAGTTGTGAAAAAACGGCCACATCTGGCAAAGAAGAAAATCCTTTTTCACCACGACAATGCCGGGGCACACTCGTCGGCAGTCGCAACAGCCAAATTAGTAGAATTGCGTTACGAAATACTGCCCCACCCACCTTATTCTCCGGATTTGGCCCCATGTGATTTTTTTTAATTCCCAAACATGAAGAAATGGCTCGGTGGGAAAAGATTTTCATCAAATGAGGAAGTCATAGCTGAAACTGAAGCATATTTTTCAGGGTTTGACAAAAATTATTTTTTGGAGGGGTTGAAAAAGCTGGAACATCGTTGGATGAAGTGTATGGAGTTGAAAGGAGATTATGTAGAGAAATAAAATTGAAAAAGGTGAAAAAAAAAATTTTTTCTGTAAAAAGTCACTGACTTATCAAACCACCCTCGTATTACTAGCTTCTGCCCGCGACTTCGCCCGCGTTGAATTCGATTATCGCGTTCCCGCAGGAACTATTTGTTTTTCCAGGATGAAAAGTAGCCGATGTCCTTTCCCGGGACCCCAACCATCTCCATGCCAAATTTCATCTCAATCGGTACCGCGATTGAAGCGTGAAGAGCTAACAGACAGACAGACAGAGTTACTTTCGCATTTATAATATTAGTATGGATTAATATGGATAGCGTATAAGGTGTATTCCCATGTCCCCACGCCTAAGTATTTGCGTCTATGAACTCTATGGTTATGATCAAGTCAATCTCCTCCCTCAATTAATCCTCGCTATACTGCCATCCCCATTTCCCCCTTTCCTTTTAAAGGTCGACAACGCACTAGTAATTCCTTTGTTTGCCCGTCTTTACCTTGCATAAAAAAATAAAGGCAACGGAATTATATATCTATACGAGTACACTATTAGATCTAGACGCTTACCCCAAGGCTCAGAACGTAACTCGGGTCCTTACTCCACTTACCACAACAGCCTATATTTTACGTCCCACTGCTGGGCACAGGCCTCCTCTCATCATGAGAGGGTTTGTGCTATTGTTCCCACGCGGCTCCAGGATGCATATTGGGGACCGCCCCCACCGAATTCCCGCATAATTCTGATCATCGCTCCATCTTATTATCAAATTTATAAATCAAATCAGTTATCAGTTCATTTGGCAACAAAAGGTAGGTAGGTAGGTATATCAGAATCAGAATCAGAATCAGAATCTTTATTTATTATCACAACCTTAAAAAACATATTAAAAGTATACATAATAAAAAAAAACACAATATAATTAAGGTGCAATAATAGGTCCCGGTCTCAGCATAGTGCTGGGTATGAATACCCTGCGCTGGTTTTCAGACCGAGCGTTTGCGTAGAAGCAGTCGCAGCTATTTTAAAACTATAACAAACCTTAAGAAATTGTGCATATTAACACATTGAAAACTTAATTATAAAAAGAATTATAATTATAAAATAAAGTAGTAGAGGTAGAATTATGTGAGTATAGAAACTTATGTGTCATACGTGTGTGTGTGTGTGGCATGTGACTGTGTGTGAATATGTGTGTATCTGATGGTGTATTAGTGTGTGTGTGTGTGTGTGTCTGACTGTGTATTAGTGTGTATGCGGGAGTGCGTGTTTACATTTGTGTGAGTGTTACATTGTGTTGCTTGCGTCCATTTTGATATTTATTTATTTATTTTTCTAGGGGAGAAAAAAGTAATTCGAAAATAAATTCGAGTTAGGTATTTAGTTGCAAATGTAGCAAGTGACTATGAAGTAAACTTCTAAACTTTAATAATGGCATGGGTTCTCTCATGGGTGGTGGCAAATCGTTCCATACTTTTGAGGCTGCAAATTTAAAACTCCCCCTAAAAAAGGCGGTTTTATGTTGTGGAATTAGGATCTTTGTACATGGTCTCAGTATTCTAGTGTGCGTGTCAGCCCATTTAAATTTTTCGAATAGATAGCGGGGTCTTTGAAATTCAATTATTTTCCGAAATGTTGTAACTAAATGTAGATGTCTACGATTGGCCATGTTTAGTACTTTCTTGTCATTGAGGTAGGGGGTGATGTGGGCTCTTTTAGGTACGTCATAACAGAAACGGACACATGCGTTCTGTGCACGTTGTATCGACTTCTGTGTTATAGCCAGAAGTCTGGGACCATAAACAATGTCTCCATAGTTGAATTGCGAAAGTACTAACGATTCAACCAGAATTTCCCTAACTTTTTCTGAAAGGTATTTTCGAATATTGTAAAGTACCTTAAGCCGGTAGAAAGCGTTTCGTATCTTGGTATTTACATGTTCTATAAAGCGTAATTGTCCATCCATAATCATGCCAAGGTTTTTTGCATTTTCTACTTGAGCGATAAGCTCAGCTCCAACAACAAGCTTAGGGTCTTGTTCCTTAATTTTCGCGCGTTGCCATTTATTACCAAGTATGACAAACTGAGATTTTTTTGGGTTTAAAATAAGATTATTTTTTATTGACCAGTTCGCAACTAAATCCAAGTCTTCGTTAATTTTGCTCAGGGCTATATCTAGGTACTGTGGTTCAAATGAGTAATATAATTGGGTATCGTCGGCGTACAGATGGACATTGCAATATTTTAAGTTCTTAACAAGGTCTGCAGTATACAAGATAAAAAGCAATGGGCTTAAAATAGACCCTTGCGGCGTGCCGCGTTCCATATTCCTCGTTTCTGATGTGACTTTTTCACCTTGGTCCGTTTGTATCTCGACATATTGTTGTCGGCCTGATAGGTAAGACTGAAACCACATGCACGACTCTGCTGACACGCCGTAATATGCCATTTTCGAAAGTAGCAGTCCTGGGTTAAGGCAATCAAACGCACGTGAGAAATCCAACAGGACCAGGATCGACCCCATTCCCTTGTCTGAAGCTGCAATAATGTCGTCCGTAACTTTTGCTAGTGCAGTTGCTGTACCATGCATTATATGAATTGTTATTAAACAATATTTGTTAGAGAACAAGGGAAACAATATTAAACTTAAAGATTTTAAACTTAAACACTAGGTTTTGCTTGACAAAAAGGTCTTCACTCAGCTTTGGTGTCCCGAACGAAATTAGACACCTACCAGCTGCTCGTCTCGAACCGACGCTGTTCGAGAACTTTCGGGACGTCCGTCCACCAACAGTTCTCCAATAAGCGTCTCTCCTTTTAAAAACATTCGAAACTCAAAATGCCCAAAACCTGTTTGCTGCGTACCGTATCCATGTAGATAAGCACAGACAGTGTTGGGAAACGGGCCCGCTGCACATCAATAATGCAGGGAAGCGGACAAATCACTTAGCGGGCCTGCAAAACGGAACGGCGCACGTCTATGTCCCTGGTAGATTGTCTATGTGCTATTTGGCTATTTATTTGGATGGGAAAATGAGTGGGTTTCATTTTCATTGCACGCTTCACCAACAAGGGTGATGTTCAATAAAAAAATGAACAATAAATAAAGGAAGGGTATATTTTCAGATTGATTAGGATTTTATCGAATTTTATATTGTAAAACTAACTCGGTAATGAGGAGTTTTTCATCGCACTCGCCGGATCTTTTACGAATCAAATGAGTGAATACTTTATGTTAAATAAAGTCCTAGAATGCTCATGTTTTTTTCTGGAGTCCTTCCACAAGTTAGTAGTCTGTGATTGAAATACATCGTGATGTTATGCCTATAGTTATCAAATCTTTAGTAGGTACCTATCAAATTTGAATTTGTATCTGACTTTTTAGACAAAGTAATTGGTAGGTACAATTTGTTCTAAGAAGTTTCTACAGTCTTGATTAATACCTTAGTGCCTTATCATGCCTTTCAATTTTCATTTACGTTCCTTTTTTTTTCGACGTGCTAACGTCTTATAAATTGTGAACCACTGCGCCCACGATAACACATGACGCAATAGTAGCGTTGTAGCGTTACGTAGCGTTGTAGAGTTACGTGATGTTATCACATTATAAAATTATCGTCCGTAAACCGACTTTACAGACAACCAATTTTTTATTGTAGGTACTAGTAATCAAAACATCCCACTTAGGAAGATATATCTTAATTTCACTTCCTACCAAACCTATAATAAGATCTCAATAGAGATGACGACAACTTTTTTTTCCTTAGTCTATCAGGAAGATTATTGAAAAGTATTGGACACGTATTTTTTCTTTTTTCAGGTTATCAAACTTATACGGAGATATATTGAGTTGAAATGTCGCGTGACGTCACGGTTAGGTACGATTTATACCTAACGGTGACGTAGTTAGCCCCCACTCTCCAACTTTAATGCGTTTTAACTTAGTCATTCTTTGTTAATTTGATAAAACAAAAAATACGTGTCTAATATTTTTTTATTACCTGACTGACGGACTAATTAGAATTTCGATTTCTTCACCCTGTCATCATCCCTATTAAATATACAATACAGGTTGATTCAGGAGACGTGATCAGTGATTACCCTGTACGTATAGAGGTACCGCGACAAAAGCCCTACGCGACGCGATAGGGACGCTCTGCCGTCAAAGCCATCCCAATTGCGTGCATACAGCGGAGTGCAACTCGCGATTCAATTGGAATCAGCGACAAGTGGGGAGGGGGAGTGGGGGGGGGGGGGTGAAGTGGGACTGACGCGGCTCTGATGGCTAAACCGTGTTCGATTCCCACCTGAACGGTTGTGTGGCCCGTAAGATGCTCTACTTGATCGTACCAAAGATACACTTCGGAAAAAAAATGGAATGAAAGCGAAATTGACACACACTTTGTGTATGAGAACACTCTCTGTTTTAATAATATTAGCTAGACTGATCTGCAAAAAGTTTACGCCAATTATTCTATTCTTAGACTTACAAATCTTTCTAGGGTTGAAAGTACCTATATTGCGCACCATTGGGTATACAATGACATCAATGCCCGCGAGTCCGCGACTTCATTCCGCGAGTCAGACAACATTAAAATAATTGTAAAATCCCATTATTTCCCGTTTCCATGGGAATTTCTGGGAATCCATTCTTAGTGCTCCCTTTCATTCCGCAAGGAACCTATAACCCAAATTTCAGCCCACTGCGTAGAAGTTACGGCTGTGCGCTGTCATCAGTCAGTCAGTCGGTAACTGAATAGTTTTACATAATTATATTGATATGTAACTGTACCCAAACCATCGAAGTAGAGCATGATATAATAATATACCTCACCAGGTATGACAGTATTCTATATTATTCTGTAGTAGTGTGGGTGTGTCACCCTAACGTCATTCGCACTGCTGTTTGTTGCAAGTGGTGTATTAAAATAATCCCCGACCCCCATGTAACCTGTGAGTGTTTCATTAAATTATTACGTTCATTTGTTTTTAACCTGTCCCATTTTGTGTGCTTAAACAAGTAAATGACAATTCCAATGCGCAAATAATTCATTTTACATTATAACGGCAGAAAATGTTTCCTTCATTTTTGTTTCATTGCAATAAAGTGGCAACTCGACTTTGACGTTACGGTGACACGTCACCCGGATCGGCAGACCTTGTTTTCTTAGACCATGGAAGTAGAGTACCCGACCCGACGCAACGCACTCGGCGCGACACAGCCGCACCACAACTCGCGTCACCTCGACGGCGTCGCCGCAAGTTTCGCCTTAAGTTGCTAAGCGAGACGAGTTTTTGAGTTCCGGGTCACTTGGACGTGCAACTTAATATGATATGGCTTCGCAGTTTTAGTTTTGAGCGGCGGTAAGAAAAAGCGGGATTTTAAAGTGTCTTTCTCGGGGTTCCAGCAGGTAATTTTACAATTTAAACTTTAAATTAAAAAAAACGCCTTCAAACTCGGACAGCCCGCAAAGTCAGTATTAAGTTCACTATAAGATTGTCATCACCTTTGGGTCGGTTCACTTCACAGTCACACTGACTTTGCAGGTTGTCGAAGTTTGAAGTCGTTTTTTTTTTCGCATACAGTTTCCAAATATGGGCACAACGGGACCGTCTCACTGAAGTCTTTGAAATTGATGCCAAAATCATACATTTACTAACAATTTTTGAGGAGTTCCCCCATTTTCTCATGGATCCAATCATCAGAACTGAACTCAATTAAAAGAGGACCCATCCGGAGTTACTTACCACCTTTCGATTAAAAAAAGGATCATCGAAATCCGTCCACAATTGACGGAGTAATCGAGAAACATACACACAAAAAAAAACATATAAACGAATTGAGAACCTCTTCCCTATTTCGATGTCAGTTCGACAAATTCACAAAAAACGCGTCAATATTTTTAATTTCTCTATTAGCATTTTTCTAATTTCAACTTCTAGGTTTTTAATAATGTAAGTATTTGAAGTTAAAACAGATCCAGAATTTATAAAGGTCTAGTCAAATCTTCAAAAAAAAAAGTTGGGTGAAATATCATGTTAAAAAAAAGTATACTGGAACCTTAAAAAACATTTTCACATTTTCAGTAACAATCGCTATCGGCTATTTTTTTAATAAAGCGGAAAAGACCATGTTCAAACGAAATATCTGCTGTTTTACGCCTAAAATAACGTACCTTTTGTTACATTTTCAATGCAAATAGATTGCGTTGGTTTATGATGTGATTTTGTGTTTCAGAATTAAAATTTCAGCAAGCCAGTTTGAGTCAATGATTTATTATAACAGCTTGTGTTAGATCCATGGAAAATAAAATACCTGAAAAATACGACAAAAGGATTTACTTACTTTAGTAAATACTTTTATCATAAATAGGAAATTTTAAATCGATGATTAGATCGTATTATTATTGTTATAAAATATAACTTAGTATATTCTTCAAAATGTTTTTATGGAATTTAATGCCAAAATTTCACCGCCTTTTTCATTTCATGGGACAAAAATCGTATGCTACTCGCTGACAATGTAATTGTTATTGGTTTATATATAAATGAGACTTAAATATTCGTATAATGAGTTCAGTATGTTTTGACCTAATCCATTACAAAGGTATAGGCAGTTTATTAAGATACTTCTTTAAATTAAAAAGCTCTCCACCAAAAACCTAAATGTTTGCGAATGTGAAGAAAGTCGCGATATTTTCCTCACGAAAATTATTATCCATTTACGGTTTCACAGGCAATTGTTTTAATCCTATACCAAGCGCGGCCCGGTGCGGAATGAAATAATTTAGCTCCCTCGCCCCCCTACTAGAATTCAAGATGGCGGCGGGGCGGAGCGAGGGTGGGGCGTGCCGCCTCATTTGAATTTCGAACCCGTTGCTTTTCGAACGTGTGCTCGAATTCGCAACGGTTTTCGGCCAATTAATTTTGACATAACTTGGTTTCCGTTAATTGCTGGCTCCGCGTATGGGCTTATTGTTGAAATAATTGATGCTTAGTGGAGGGTGAATGCGATGCCGAGAATTGAGGGTTTCAGGGGGTTGGTTTGTTAATTTCGTAATGCATTTCCTATAGATTAAGTTTATCGACAACTACATACATAAAACGACTCCGTCCTATTACTGACACTTTGAAAAAAGGTGTCCTGATTTTCCACACTTAAAGCACACCCATCAATATATTTCAGCCTACCAAAGCCTCCATACAAATTAAACGGACAAAGGAACAAAGCCAATGACCTAACAGCTCCTGAAGCATGCATTGTCCACGTTGACGCCACAATGATGGCGGAGCATTAATCTGGCTCGACGAGATCCATCAGTTGTCAACACGGCGCATCGCGACTTACCCTCGAGGGGGGAGGCGCCATAGATTATAAAAGTGGGTACCGACGTGTAACGATTCTCATTTTTTTTTACCACGTCTTTCGAATACTAAACATGTTTGGTGTTTAGTGAATAATGTAGGTGTTGCGTGGTTAAGTGCAACAACTGTTAACTCAACAGAGAGTTAAATTCGCTGTATTTTATACGTGTAGGTACTGCTCGAGGTTGGAGCCGACCTGTTTTTGTCCGCGTGGTATTGGAGCGTTAACTACTTAATTGATTTTAGAGCGTTTATAAGGATTTAAAAAAATGGGTGTCGACAATATGTCGGTACACACGGCCATTGATTTTAGCGTTAAACGTGGTTTTAAACAAACTTTTTTTTTGTTTGTCGTTTTTTTTCCCAGCCATGGTTTTCACAGCACTAAAATCATGGCTGGAACGAGATTTAGGCTATTTTAGGGGGTGGAAAGAGGAGGGCAAGTATGAAATTCAGCGCAGATGTAGTCGACCGCCGGCAACAGCTAGTCTTACTGAAAAAGAAAGCCACGGCAAGGGTAGCCATCGAAAATGTATTAAAACAGCGATTAGACTAAGTCCTAGGGTCACATACACCAAGCCTCATAACCTCGGATTAGCCTCTAACTCGAGTGAAATTAATACAAGATGCCAACAAAGTGGGCCTTAGACTAGCCCGAGAATGTGGCCGCGCAAGTATTTCTTATCTAGTTTAAATCATGGCCATTATTAAATCTCTAGTATAATCCTTGAATAACTAGATATTATCCCCTGTTACAAGGTTCTGCTGACGATTATTGCATTTGAAACTAGACTGATAATCTCCTTACTGCGGCGTTAATCGGAACAGCTCTGTATGCGATTGAAATTCTCATTCAGTCTAATATAGGCAGTGACGTCTATTATCGCATTTGCCTTAACACTTATTTTGGGCGTATGGTGATTTTGTGTGAAGGTTGTCATTCTAGGTTTAAGAACCTTACTTCTTCTATGCGTATTTACTTAAGAGTTGCCATTCCGCGTCTACTCGCTTAGGTACTCTTTGCCGCCCCCCTCAGGGAGTGAGCTAGTGATTGTCAAAATTTGGCTTCACAGAACAAAGCGCTATTTACAGAGGGGTCCCTTTGTGCCAGCATTACGCCACTCTACATAATATTGTGAAAGTTCTTGATACAGTGTTTGCTGGGAAGCGAAGACTCGGGAAAAACGGAGTGGGGCCTTCCGGGGTGTGGGATTACATTTCGCTGTAGATAAAAGCTGTGAAATTGTCTGCCTACTTATTTATTTAGGTACCTACCGGCGGTTGGATTATAGATTTTTACACTGAATCAGAAAATATTGTATTTTTTCGCCAAAACGGGTAGTTGATTTTTGAACTAAACTAGGTGATCCAGTAACCTTGTCGTTTGAAAGTAGGGACACGTATGCGCGAAATCCGGTTGTTCTGATTTTTTGCAGGCTTGTTTATGATGTTGGACTAACGTTTAATCCAAGTTTGTGACCTCGAGCGCCGAACGCAACTTTGTCAAAAATAAAAATAAAAACGAGAAAATTTCGGCTGTTTTTCAGATTTTGCCGATTTTGACCCTAAAGGACTAGACTGTTTTTGATACTACCTTTTCAAGACGTTTTTATAGACGATTGCTATTTTTACTTTGAAATTATTAAAATACATAATTAATTTAATTTTAGTTTTTAGTGTTTATTTTAATAATAGGTAGTTGCATATAAAATATCATAAATAATAACAAATCAAATTAAAACCACTTGAAAAGTATTAAAAATTAAACTAACATGATATATGTACAAAATCCCCCAAATCAATGCCACTATAAGATTGCCTATAGTGAAGAGAAAATACATTAAAATAAGTACTTCTCCACCACAGAAGTCCCTACCACTCATAGTTACAATCACGTTACAATATGTTTCAATACATACTTAAGTAACAATATAATTATAGTTTTTTTTGTAACAGATATCATTACGTACATATTTTTTCCCGTCATCTAATCATTTGAAGTCAAATTAAAACGTGGATCAAATTATAGAAATGGTTAACCTTTTGAGATGCCGACGGAATACTGATTTTGCAGGGCGTAAAAGTAGATTGTGAATTTCAATATCAGGAACCTTGTACGTGTTTACACGTGTATTTATTTTTCAGTGGCTTTTAGAAGTGCACGGCGGAATTTACGATTTGGTGGAATATGTCGAGGTAAATGTGGACCTAATCATGAAAATCATCCGATTATGTTTACACGTAATCTGAATCGCGATTCAACCATCGCTTTCTTCTTATCGTGTAATTGCCCACCACTGCCAACCATACGCCTCCAATATATGTTGTAGCATCCCATACCTACCATATGTTATCGCATATTTATTCAAGTACTCTGGCCAGACCGGCGAATGTCTCGCGTGGCGAACAGCTCTGATGGCACATAACTATAATGTAAGAAAGTATGGTGTCCGCGCGACCCTCGCATTATTGACTCGTCCAATGAACGTGACGGCAGCGCCTTTTACCCGCTACTGCGCGTAAAGGTGGAGACGGAACTTTGAAAATGGACATTTCCAAAACTGGGACTCCATTCGAAATGTTACGTCACGCGTCACGGCGCACTCAAATTGAACATTAAATCTAGCTGCTTACAGGGAATCTCCCTTTCCCTATGTAACGTTTTGAATAGAGCCCCTGGACTCTTCTCGGGCTCCTGGCGCTAAAAGTTTAGATCCAGGATTTAGGATAATGTTAAAACCATATTTCCCCAAATATATACCTAAATATAAAACAAGAAACTGACGATTGACTGATCGGCCAACGCAGAACCAACACTACTGGTCGTAGAGTGCTGAAATTTGGCATGCAGGTTCCTTGGGGAAGGTAAGGGAGCACTAAGAGAGGATTTCTCGAAATTCCATTGGGGTTAAGGCCATAAATGCCCTGAGAGAATAGTGGATACAGAATCAAGCGTCGTAGAGCGTTTATGCACTGCGGTCCGGTTCGAATCCCCAGAAACACTGCAAACTAGCTTCTGCCCGCGACTTCGCCTACGTGAAATTGGCTAGGAACTATGCGTTTTCTGCCTATAATATCTTTCCCCTGGATCGGAACTAAATATTTCCGTACCAATTTAAATTTAAATTGGTACGGAAATTTAAATCGGTCCAGTGGTTAAAACGAGAATTCGTGAAGAGGTAATAAACAGGCAGAGTTGCTTTCGCATTTATAATATTAGCATGGATGTTTTTAAAAGTCCGTCTCCACATCTCACCCGGTCTCCCCGGCCGCGCATTCCTTCGCGTGATTAAATGAGCTGCCGATATTGCCGCCAATCCTGCACTACATATTGGACAGCGTGCTTTGTTTATAACGCTCCATTATTACAACAAATTCTCGGACATAACAACGGAGAAGCGGAAAATTGAAAAAAGGATAAGTGTTGTGGGAAGCAAACATCTGTGGTACCTACGTAAAAAGACTGCGGTAATGGTGGTGGATTCTTCTTTAAAGAACCGTCACTTGTCGGTACGTCATCGCAAGTCTCTATCTAATGTTGAAAAGATCATTACAGATGATAGGAAATAGATGAACTATTGGAGCATACACGCAAGTAATTGTATGATGATCAATTGTTAATTGCTTCACTTCAACTTTCGCGAGTGAGCTGGAGTTACATATATACTCGTATGTATCTCATATCATCGTTCTCCAGTAAAAATGTGGGCAGAAGAGCAATGCAATAGTATGAGCAAATTTATGATGGGTACATTCCATTATATAAAGTAAATACAATACATAAAATCACGCAGTGGCGGATCCAGGATTTTTGTCTTGGGGGGGGCTTGACCCAGCTGGACGAAAAAACAAAGATTGGTCACGAGTACATTTAGATGATTTGGATCTGGATCTGACTCTGGATCCACCACTGAAATCCGCCTTCTTTCCCATATGCTGTAAAGACCTTCCTTCCATTTGATAAGTACGACTCGACACACCTTTCTCGCTTTTTCAACTTTCATTTCGTTCTGCATACATTCGGTTTAGAGTACTTTTGATCTGGCCTTTACTCAGATTCTCCTGAATATGATCCAAGTACATTCGGTCATCTTCTTCAAATAACTTCGTTCACATAGCCAATAAAGAATAAAGAAATGTATCCAATAAGAACTAATAAGATCTGAAGCGTGACATTTTTTCAAGTCTTATTCGATTTCAGCCTTACCTATCATCCATACTAATATCAAGTAATAAATGCGAAAGTATATCTGCTCAGCTAACAAGCTCTTCACGCTTGAACCACTGGAGCGATTTAGATGAAGGTATAAAAATAAACTCCACAGCAATGTAATCGGGTCATTTAGTATAGGATTTTCCATACAAAGCGACTTGTTTTCATTGCTGTTGAGTGTAGTTCAAGTCACGCGAAGGGAGATGGTTACTTTTTATATTACCTATACCGATAAAACGCTTAGTTCCCACGGGAACGCTATGACCAAATTCAATGCAGTCGCGGGCGAAAACTAGTAAAGTAATCTAATCACCTAAAACAGCATTCACTTCTTTTCCCTATAAAAATATATTCAACCAAAGAAAACCTCGTCCAATCCACGCCATATTTTTCTTTTAACACGGATAAATTCCCAAAATACCCGGGTGTTGTCCGGCGATCCCGCACTCCACTATCCGGGCCCATTACGGGAATTCATTACACCCTACTGATTGCTTTTGGGGAAAAAGGTCCAAGTAAATGTGTTACCAATTCGAGAATGCTAAAACAAATTACAGATTGTCTATGCCATGCCATTTGGACTTGATGAAATTGTTTTTTCTTGTTGGGAATTTTGTATTTATCTTGCTAGCGAAGACTAGCTTCTTCTCGCAACATCGTCCGCGGTTATCGCGTTCCCGCGGGAACTATGCGTTTTTTACTCCAACTATGTTAGTACTTTACCTATCTCAACACGAAATTTCGTCGAAAGCAGTGCACCCGTTTACGCGTGAAGAGGGAACAGACAGACAGATTGAGAGATTACCCAGCGGCGGCCGAGCTGCTTAGGCTCGAGCTGAGGTGAGCCGAGTGAGTTTGTGGCCTTCGGGGTGGAGACTCTGGGGTCATGGGGCAAAGGGGCGCTGGGGCTCCACAGGGAGCTAGGGAAGCGCTTGAGGGAGGCAACGGGAGACCCTCGCGCCGGCAGCTTTCTCGCGAAAATAGAATTATTTTTGATCAAAGGTTTGTATCAGGCAGGTACAAGGCAGCCGGTGAAATTTCTCGCACATCATCATCATCATCATCATTCATTTTTTTTTTCCATTTTTGCGCATCTTAGGCCTCAGGGTACGCAACGCATTCGAGATCTCATGGTTTCTTAATGGGGGATCAAAGGATTTCGGTGTCCATGGGCCGCAGTCACCACTACCCGTCAGGTGGGCTGTGCTCGTTTGCCTATACCATCGACATAAAAAAACCTATATGCAGATGCTTTATATGTTAAAACGTCGTTAGTATCGAAACCTTTCCGTCTACCCAGCTCGCAGCTCGTATTATGCCGAAGTTTTCTTTGTGCTCTACCTTCCTTTAACTTGCTATAAAATTGTTAACGTTTCAAAGTAAAGCGGCGCATTTACATATTTTTCCGCTGTTTGCTCGAGTATAAATAAATAAAAAAGTAATGCCAGCGATGCGGCCGGGGGAACATTTTTCAGTCTAACAAAGCGAATATTGGAGAGGGCCCACAAAGGCCGTGGGTTGAGAGTAGGGACGCGGACTTATCGATGAGAAGAGTCGACGGAAACCAAAAATGTGTGGAAATAATAATATATCTTACATATGTTTATTTTCAACCAGCTTCTGACCGCGACTTCATCCTCGTCGAATTCGGTAATAGCGTCCCCGCGGGAACTATGCGTTTTCCGGGATAAAAAGTAGTACTATATGTTGACCAGTATTATGAACTATACCCCCACACCAAATTTTGCTGCAATCCGACTAGTAGCTTTTGAGTTAAATCCAGACATACATACATGTACGTACATACAGTCAATTTATCCAAAAATCTTATTTTTTGTGTATTTGTGTATAGACACGACTTCTTCTACAGATTTATTATTTAAAAAAGTAGTCGTTTTTGATAAATACGGTGGAAGCAGCAGAACCAAAGCTCCCAGCTTGGGAGAGTCTTCTATGTCCGTTTCTAGAACTCTTTCAGCAGGTATGATGTTGATGATGTTTTGGGAATAACTGCTTTGAATCTAAGCGTGATTTAAAAGATGTTTCTAAATTAATTTTCGGAAGGAAACGGTTGACTAGCCCAATAAAAATCTGAAAACAAATGCGACTTACACAATAGATTTTTTCCCATTTTACATCATACATTCTTAACGGTAGATTCTTATCTTTTACATTGGTAAAATATCTAAGTACTTATTTTGAAAAACTATATGACCAGTAGGTATTAGGTATGCTGATGAAACTTAAACTAAAATCCAGATTTGAACTAAAATGTCATCGATGTAGGTACAATTTTTTCTTTCATTGTCGTTATTCCTCTCACATTCCGATTTTTTTATTTTTTGTTCGGTGACTATCTTAGGTACCTTATTTTTCTTGGATTTGTAATGAGCCGTTGTAAATAATTTTATTAAAAAAATTACATCTGCTTTACCTACATAGGTCTTATTATAAAACGTACAATTTGGCAATCCAGCGAATGAAACTTCTCATTTGTGTCACCGCATATCGACGCCTGTCTTCGTATCGATACCTCCCTCCAGCCCTACCGGCTGACTCAGCTCCCCAGAAGTACCTCATAGTTTCATACGTAGGTGTAATTGTTTGTAAGTACATTTTTCTTTGAGGTTACTCTGTTAAGCGCTCAAAGTAATAGGCGCATTGCCACAAAGGTGAAACTTGAAAGTCAGAGTTAATTGTTCCTGAAATTATCAAGAATTTCTAAGTCAAAGGGCGTTCTGAAGCGTCACTTGTAGTTGCTGTTTGGCCATGTATGCAATTTGGGGCAGAGTATATGTTTGGGTTTGATGTTGTCGGGCTCTTGTAAGTAGATAAGTTGTAATAGGTACTTTGTAATTAAGGAGTTTATGAGTACACACTACCTACTCATCATTTATGTTTAAGAGGAAAAGGGAGCTAGAATTTTAATAAATTTGTTCTTTGTCGTTCGTCTACTTGAGGGCCACTGAAAATCAGCGCTGACGCTCTCCAGTAGCGTTACGGCATTATGCTGAGTGGCATCCTGTTTGACACCGTTCGACGCAGAGGTTAGTTTTCCATTTTTATGTAATGTTTTTCATGTAAAAATCTGTTTTTTTTATATACCAATGGTATAGGCAAACGAGCGCACAGCCCACCTGATGGTAAGTGGTTACTGCGGTCTATGGACACCGAATTCCTATGATCCCCATAAGATCTCGAATGCGTTGCCTACCCTTATCTGTTTTTTTTTTGTTTGTATCTCTTTGTAGTTCTACTGTCGAATAAACGCATTCTATTCTATTCTAAAATAAATGTTACATTTTTTGCTCGAATTTCTTGTAAAGTCATTCTTTTTTCAGATTTTCATTTTATAAAATATAATGAAACAAAAAACAAAAATTTTAAATCTTGACCAGGAATTAAACAGATCTCTTAATGAGGGTAGTTCTCTGCATTTCATATAGAAACACTAATTGAAATGTCAATGTATCTAATGAGTACCTAATGATTAGTGTATTACTGGCATTGCATCTCCCATTTCGCAGCCCCACCCTATTTTTCAAGAACTCTCTGGCCAAATCATTTCTGCTAGCAATGTGAGTATCTATTCACCATCGAAGGAAATGTGTAAAAAAAAAAATTGTTTGTTTAATTTCTCCAACAGTTCTTCTACTTAATGACCAATAAAGCCGAGTTCTCACAATAAAAATCCTTATAATCCCTTAAGGCGCGTTCGTACTGTAAATATTTACGGTACGTCATCTGTTGCTAGTGTACACTGATTTGGTAGGATTAAGTATCAAGACTTAACGGACGGATGGGAGATTGTGATGATGATTTATAATGGTTTCCATGGATATCAATGATTTTGATAGTTTTGTGAAAATTTATTTGACTGTCTTTAGAGACTGGTGATTATTTCGACTTTGTTTGCGGTTTGCTAGATTTCGGTTTTTAGAGAAAACAGAAAATATTAACTTCTTTTTGTCTAAGTAAAAGATTGCAATGTGGTGGTTGAAATAATTTACTTAAATATTAGTTTTATTTTGGTCGTGGTAATATGACAAATATTTAAAAATACGTATTATTTAAGGTATTTATGAACACAATGATATTTTTCTTATATTAGAGTTCAACGCGGTTAAATAGAGAGCATGCTTATTTACTCGTAACTACTACTACTACTACAACAGCCTATTTACGGTCCACTGCTGGGCACAGGCCTCCTCTCATCACGAGAGGGTTTGGGCTATAGTCCCCGCGCGGGCCCAGTGCGGACTCGTAAATACTTAACCTTATTTTCCGTAGGTAAGCAATTATTAAAAAATAATAACGGTTCAAATTGGAGAAATACACCTACTACTTTATTATATCATATTTGCCAACTAATATGATAAATGCGAATGCGTCTGTCTGTCACCTGTTCACGCTTCAACCACAAAGATTAAGTACTTTTTATCCAGGATAAAACGCCTACCGAACAAAATTTCATGCGGGTGAAGTCTCGCGTAGAAGCTATTTTCATAATAATTTTACGTCAATATGGTGTAACAATAAAAGTCAAATCTATAAACAAACAAACAATAAGTATTCTAATATCGCAAGCAAGCGATTATGACCTAACCAACTTCTATATTATTATTATCCTTTGCAACGCCATCTGTTGGGACCGACATGCAGCATGTCAAGGTTAATCATTCCGCTACCATTACAGAATTTATGCTGATAACAACCCTAACATTAGCAGCATAGAAGCGTACAACCAGTAACACAATCGCAAAATGAATTTTGGAATTCCAATTTTACAACTTTACGATGCTGACATGAGAGTAATTTGTACTCGAAATGGAACCCTATTGATTTGAGTTAGATTACATAGCGGTACAAATGCTCAGGATGGTTGCGCTTGTAAAATTTTGAAGTCAAACTGTATGAGTGTGAGCCGCAAAGCGCGCGGGTGGTCATCATGATTTAAAATTGATATCTGGGGCCTCATTCCGGACGCAAAAGGGTTTTCATTGAGAAGCTAGGTGCTTGAAGTTCGGTTTCAACGCCGTGACGCTTTTACGGATATGGAAGTTCCCTTTTCCTACGTACCTAACGTTTCGTATAGAGCCACAGTGATACTAAAACCAGTGGAGTAAATAAACTACCTACTTCCGATCTCTAAATTGTAACATGAGAAATTAGAACATGACTCTATTAACTTACCTTACTTATTTACAAAAAGAAGTATTTCATTTAAAGTCAGATTTTCTGCCCGCTACGCGGCAGGGCAAGACGTAATAGTACATTACAGACCTAGGGTGGTGAATTCGTAAATGTCCCAGATCGCAGGTTTCTGTGGCCCGAACCGAAGGTGAGGCTACGCGGAGAGAAAATCTCACTTCTTGGCCAAGGCAAGATGTAAAACTTTTGACAAACCACGGGCGGTAATTCGTAAAGCCCCAGATCGCAGGTTTCTGTGGCCCGAACCGAAGGTGAGTTCGTGACATTCACGAATTCACCACCCTAGGTCTGTAATGTACTATTTACGTTACGTTACAATCCACGGGCGGTAATTCGTAAAGTCCCAGATCGCATATTTATGGCCCTCATCGGTTCGGGCCACAAGCACCCGCAATCTGGGACATTGACGAATTCACCGCCCTAGGTCTGTAATGTACTATTGTCAGACTTCGAATTTTACGTTTTATTTTTATCTATGAACTAGCTTTTCCCCGCAACTTCGTATGCGCAGAAATATTAAAAAGTAAAATCCCGATTTTTCCCGTTCCCGTGGGAATTTTGCAAAATCCTTTCTTAGCGGATGCCTACGTCATAACATCTACCTGCATGCCAAATTTCAGCCCGATCCGTCCAGTGGTTTGGGCTGTGCGTTGATAGATCACTATGTCAGTCAGTCA
This sequence comes from Aethes cnicana, assembly GCA_963971205.1. Classification (NCBI taxonomy): domain Eukaryota; kingdom Metazoa; phylum Arthropoda; class Insecta; order Lepidoptera; family Tortricidae; genus Aethes; species Aethes cnicana. The sequence continues at coordinate 2,801,704 of OZ020290.1, read as the reverse complement.
GTCAGTCAGTCACCTTTGAGTTTTATATATTTAGATAAACGGACCTATTTCTGCATTGTGAATACCTAACGTCATACGTCCCCTAAAAAGTTAACTAGGAAACGTTTAATCCGATTCATTAAGCACTTGCGCTGAACAAGTGTCTCCCTAATAGGATTATAGACATACAGACAAATGCTCAGTGCTTTATCTGCTGTCATTTTTTTATATCGCTCACACACGCACATGTGATAATATTTGACGTGATCTCGACTAAAATGTGTCTTTTTTTTCTCTTTTTAGTATTGACAATTTTATTAATGGCTTCAATTTGTCTTTAGTGTGTTGTTCAATAGAAAAAAAGAGATAAAACATTATGTAAATATTAGCGCTGTGGAAGTGATTTAGTTAAACATCAATCCTACCAAAGGTACTTAAATAAATCTAGCCTTGGATACTAGACAATAGACAATATAGCCTAGTGGTTCGACCTACCGCCTCTCATGCAGAGGTTCAGGGTTCGATTCCGGCTCGCACCTCTAAGTTTACTTATGTGCGAAATTCAATTTGAATTTACCACTGAGCTTTTCGGTGAAGGAAAACATCGTGAGGAAACCTGCACGCATCTGCGAAGTAATTAAAAGATGTGTGTGAAGTCCCCAATCAGCACTGGGCCCGCGTGGGGACTGTAGCCCAAGCCCTCTCGTGATAAGAGGAGGCCTGTGCCCAGCAGTGGGACGCAAATAGGCTGTAGTAGTAGTAGTAGACAATATAGCCTAGAGTACGACATAAAATTAGAACTCCTGTTGTATTATTATGTTTAGTTTCTAATGTATTGGAGCGTAAGTAACATGAAATACTCATATATTGCAAAATATATCAAAATATTAATTTTCTACAAAATTTACTATTAATAAAAGTTTAATAATCCTTAAACATTCTGTGCTCTCACGCCCCAGCCGTTAGGGGAGCGAGAGAATGGGGTAGCGTTAAACGCCAAATACTTAGATGTCACCACAGACAATAAATTATGGTTTTAAGAGATATCCGCTATTGCTACCGTTATTGGAATTTGTTAATATTATTCTATTGATACTGGCCATATGGACAAACCATAGACGTAATGCCGACGAATAAAGATAATCGTTTTAATTTGTCCGTGGCTTAAATTTGTAAATCGAACGAATGCCGACGGCCGCGTGTGTCTGCATAGGTACTCATATCTATCGCTCAATGTTTCGCTTTTTCTTGTGCTTTGGTGTGTAATCACTGGCAGTTTGTATTTATTTAATGACATAAAGATAAAGAACTTTACGAACGAAAGTTATGTTAAGCTTAATAACTAACTACTTTACTTTTTATTTTACCTCACATTTGTGGAGGTATAGTGCACGGTGAGGATTCTTAAGTCCTAAACAATGAAGACAAAATATTCAATGACTGAATTTCATTTGACACTTTATTGATTATGAACGCCATAAGTAGGTAGTTCCTGTAGTATTTTACCTACTTTCCCAGTAGGTACTAAAAAAACTTTTCTCTAACGCACTAGCTGTACTACTTATTATGTTAAATGTTCTAGGTACTTACCTATAAGGTAATAAATCAATCAGTTGAAGCAGTGAAATAAACGATCAAACTGAAATCGCCGTATTTCATCGGAATACAAAGAATATCCCGACGCAACTTAGAAGGCGCGCGGCGAAGCACTTAAGCCGTTGACGTAGAGTCTTTTATTGCTAAATCCACGCGCCTTCTAAGTTAAGTAAGAACCTGTAGAACAGTCAGCAGCAGAAGTAGATAAGCTGTACAGGTGTTCAATATGACCTACACACGCCCTTAACGTCCTAAGAATAAGGTCGTGTGTATGTCATTTTGAACACCTGGACAGCTTATCTACTTCTGCTGCTGACTGTACCTAAGTTACTTGGACAGAACCAGTGCCAACCATAAAACAATTTGCAAATGTCATGATGTTTAATTCATCAAATCTACCAAAACTGAATATCACTTTAATATGGCAACCCTCATAACTCGGATACCGCCCGCAATCACAGATGTTCAAGCACGGCCATTTTGTCCATTGTTTAACTCAAGTGGCGCGCATAACTCGATTATTTGTATATCGGCTCTTATTGTTCGCCTCAAGCTGTATAGGGGTTTTAGGAGCGTGCCGAGTGGTTATAATAACATGTAGATTATGATTTTATGACTTGAAGAGGTGTAGCAACTGTGACAGCCAAATTGACAAAGAACTTGTTTGAGAGCAATTGAATGTAGGTATGTAGATGAGATGTAAGTACCTAGGTAGTTACACACAATGTACCTAACTATGACCTAACTAGTTAGTTCATGTGTTTGTTACCTTGATCAAAGACGTCAAACAATGAATTGAACATATAGGAGGCCTCACCGAAAGGCTCATCATACATAATTCGGTTACGCGTTTCCGAGTGTACTATACGTTTTTCCGGGATAAAATGTGGCCTATGCCCTTCCCCGGGACTCCGACTATCTCCATACCAAATTTCATCTAAATCTGTCCAGCGGTTGAAGAGGTAACAGACTGAATGACATATAAGTACTTTCGCATTTATAATATTAGGTACTAGCTTCTGCCCGCGACTTTCAGTTATCGCGGTCCCGCGCACGGGAACCAGGTAAGTATATGCGTTTTTCATTGTTCCATGTAAAATTTCATCTCAATCGGTGCCTGTTACTTGCCTCTTCACGCTTCAACCGCTGGACTAATATACAAGGTACTATACAAGATTAGAGTATTTAAAGTACAACAGGACCGGCGAAATAGATAAAACCGAGTTATCTCTGTTACGAATCCTAGCTAGATCGATTTGTCGCCCCCGTAAACCCGTATTTCCCAAATTTCGTCCAAATTGTTATTCTTACCTAGCCGTTTCTGAGGTCGCTCGAATAGATAAGTATATAAATAATAGTACATTACAGACCTAGGGTGGTGAATTCGTAAATGTCCCAGATCGCAGGTTTCTGTGGCCCGAACCGAAGGTGAGGGCCATAAATATGCGATCTGGGGCTTTACGAATTACCGCCCGTGGTTTGTCAAAAGTTTTACGTCTTGCCTTGGCCAAGAAGTGAGATTTTCTCTCCGCGTAGCGAGCAGAAAATCCCACTTTACGGCCAAGGGATGTAAAGAAATATACAAGTTTAGCGCGTTTAAAGTATAACATGACTGGTAGTAGGTGTAGGTACTAAGTAGGATATGGCTTGAAGTACTAGTCGATTCGCCACACACATAGGGTTGTCATCTCCTAAAATGAAAAAGCCGGACTTTGCCCAGGAAAAAGCCGGACATTTTACCCTAAAAACCTGACATCACCACAACTAAAACCAAAACACAACTTCCTTATTATATTGTAGCTGAATGAAATGAATCCCTTTTGCATCCGGAATGACGCCCCTTACGTAATTTTAGTAGTTCCTAATAAAATTCTACATTAGAAAGTGATTTGAAAATTGAGTTTCGTTTGCGTCTGTCCTCGTAGCCTTCGATTTCGGCAAATCATTGCTTCGCTTGAAGCGCTGACAAAAAGCCAAACAAAAGCCGGACAGGCCGGACGTATTAATATTTGGCCGGACACAACTCAAAAAGGCAAACATGTCCGGCTAAATACAAACAGATGGCAACCCTACATAGACACAGGAAGGAGACGCAGCCTGATGGTAGGTAGGTACTACAAGATTGGTACTAATACATGATAAGAGGTCGCAGGTAGGTATAATATCCGTTGGAAGCATTGGTTGGAAGTGGGAGGCTCGAACCAGTACCTAAGTAATATATGGTCTCATAGGGATCGGAGTTTTCATACGTATGACGATAGGCAGTCAGTCAGGATCAGGAGACACACTTACATCCTTAAATCTTAAGTACTCCTATTCATTCATAATGAATGTTAGGCGTATTTAATCCGAGTGAATGAGTTATTTTAAATCCTGAAATGCCTTTATAAGATGATTCATTATCGAAGTAGTCAAATAAATGGAACTACCGACCACTGGTGGCCATAATTAATTTGTGTTTGTGCCAGGTGCGCGGGGGTGAAGGGCCTAAAAGGTTTTGTATCTCTATGTTTAATGAAATGAAATTTCTGGCACAGACAGAGGCATTCTATCTTGGGCCTCAGGGTAGGCAACGCATTCGAGATCCTATGGTTTCCTAATGGTTGATCATAGGATTTCGGTGTCCATGGGCCGCAGTGACCACTTACCATCAGGTAAGCGGTGCGCTCGTTTTCCTATACCAATGATATAAAAAAAACTAACCTCATAACGAGTGATAAAGAACACGGCACTGCACGTTTTAAAAAAATAACTCCAGGGTTTTTTCCCAAGAAAATGGTTATGTACATTACCATTTTCTATCGAAAATAATTAAATAGTTCAATGGTTAATTTTCCGATGCAAGTTACCGCGATATTACTTATGTCTCGAACAACTCTATATGAGAGTGACATTTGACATTGATTGACACTTGACACTTGACGTTGTGTGTTGTTACCGAATCGCCTAGAACTGCAATTTATCACACAGAAGAATGTTTGATTGAAATTCATTCGGTGCTTTTTATTGAAATATTTAGTTAAAATGTGGCAGCTTCTGCAAATGCAGTCATGCCACTTAATCCGGCAAAGGTAATGGTTCTAACCTGCTCAGAATACTAACATAATGTTTTTCGTCTTATTTCTCATTTTGGCTCACTATTTACTATATTTTCAGGTTATTACCAGTAAAAAACACCTCCTGCTTTAGTAATTTCCTCAAAGATAAACCGTCGAATGTTGTTAAGCGTTATTTTGCTGAAAGTAAAAGTGCGTCCGAAAAAAGTGCAAAGTCCGGGTTTTTGCTAATTTGTAGTCCATGGAAGCTGTGTACAGGAGTCAGTTTAGGTTTAGGAGCGCGTTTGTTATTAAATAATGGCCCAGCATACTGTAAAGCGCTTCAGAACTCGAGAATCATACAGCGGAGACCAAATGTAAATGAAGATAGTGCTAAGTTTGATTGGAGAAGATTGTTCGAGTACCTTCGACCTCACAAGTGGCTGTTGATTGGTGCTGTTGCCGTAAGTATTCACATTACCCTAAAGTTTAGCCGGTAAAATGATGAACATAAAGTTTCACTGAAACCTTAGATTTTCGTTCAATATTTTTGGTTTCAGACAGCTAACTTAACTTTTTAACATTTTAAATTTAGACTTAGAGTAGTTTTGGCAGTGCATTCATTGGTTTGTCTGTCAGTCACTTGTGTAACGGATAAGTTTTATGTAAATATAGATTTAATAATTTGGTACATTTCCGTTTTTTCAGTCAGCATTAGCAGTGGCATTCCTAAATGTGTACATTCCGGTTATGCTTGGCGTGATTGTGAACGTGCTGGCGAACTTGAAGAGCAGTCCCACTGCGGACTTCATAGATGAAATTAAACTGCCTGCCCTGAAGTTGGTATCGCTTTATATTGGACAGGTATGTGATATCTAAAAAAAATAAAAATTTTGCAGTGCTAATTCTGAGGGCAGCAATAGTAAATTAAAATCTGATGTATTAAAGATCTCCAATGAACAATCTGCTGAATCAATCAATCTAATTGAACATGAGTAAATGCCTTTGTAAATGATTCCCTATTGGAAGTCTTCTGATCAGTTTATTACTACTACAGCCTATTTGTGTCCCACTGCTGGGCACAGGCCTCCTCTCAGCACGAGAGGGTTTCGGCTATAGTCCCCATGCAGGCCCAGTGCGGATTGGGGACTTCACACACATCTTTGAATTACTTCGCAGATGCGTGCAGGTTTCTTCACAATGTTTTCCTTCACCAAAAAGCTCTCTTACTATTTAATGTTAATTGGTATTTGTTTGTAACTTTCAGGCAGCATTTACCTTCGCATACATACACTTGCTGGCACAAGTCGGTGAGCAGGTTGCGTCTCAAATGAAGCAGGATCTCTTTGTGTCAATTCTTAGCCAGGACATGGCTTTCTTTGACCAGGAGAGGACGGGAGAACTAGTCAATAGGTACGTTTTTTTTATGTCATCGGTATAGGCTAACGAGCGCACAGCCCACCTTATGGTCACTTCGACCCATGGACACAAAACTCCCATGCCCCATTAAGAGACCATAAGATCTCGAATGTGTTGCCTAACCTGAGCTAAAAGCACGATATTGAACACAATTTGAATGAAGTGTCAATGTTTGCGCGCGAGGACGTCTGTACACTTGTACATGTGTGTGTACTACTACGCGGGCCAATGATCAACTCATCCTCTCCGGATGAAAAAAATGACGGTAAGGCGAGTTGGGCGCGAATTGCGCGCGGGCTGGATTCAGGCGGGTGTTTCCGTGACCATTCTGTACGTAGTACTATTAAATATTCTGTGCCTGAGGCGTAAGATGGAATTCTTCTGTGCCAGAAAAAAAATTTTGAATGAGTACATACTGTACTTTGTTGAACAAGGATGAACTATGTTTTGTAATGCCTATGTTTATATTACTTGTTTTTATGATTTCAGGTTAACAGTAGACGTGCAAGACTTCAAAAGTTCTTTTAAGCAAACAATCTCTGGAGGTTTGAGGGCTATAACACAGGTGAGGATTGGGCGTTTGTTTTTTATACAAAACAGATAAAAATTAATTTAAGTATACTTAGCTTGACGAGAATCAAATATTACAACTATATTTGAAAACCATGGAAAAACGCCTACAGCGATTGTTTCCCACTTCTGATCTGAACATAGCACTCCTCTCATCGCAAAAAATGGGAATTTACAATTTATTAAATTACTTTTTTATTATATTAAACGAGCGCACAACCCACCTGATGGTAAGTGGTCACTGCGGCCCATGAACACCGAAATCCTATGATCCCCCATTAGGAAACCATAGAATATCGAATGCGTTGCCTACCCTTAGGCCCAAGATGGAATGCCTCTGTGCCAGAAATTTCACCGGCTGCCTTAACCCCCTACCGGAAGACAACAGCAAGCACTGCTATTTAGCTATACGCCTATCTTACCACATTTCCAGGTGGTAGGATCAGCGGTCAGCCTGCTGGTGATATCGCCCCACCTGACCGGCCTGACGATGGTGTGTGTGCCTTCTGTGGTCATCGGAGGCACCTTCATCGGTTCACTGCTGAGGAAACTGTCCAGGGATGCGCAGCAGCAGGTAATACTACTACAACTACTACTACAGCCTATTTGCGTCCCACTGCTGGGCACAGGCCTCCCCTCATCATGAGAGGGTTTGGGCTATAGTCCCCACGCGGGGCCAGTGCGGATTGGGGACTTCACACACGTCTTTGAATTACTTCGCAGATGCGTGCAGGTTTTCTCGCGATGCACGCGATGTTTTCCTTCAGCGAAAAGCTCATGGTAAATTCAAATTGAATTTCGCAAGTTAGTAAACTTAGAGGTGCGAGCTGGAATTGAACCCCCGACCCTCGGCATGAGAGGCGGTAGGTCGAACCACTAGGCCACCACTTCTTCAGCTTTTCAGGTAATACACTCAACAGCAATGAAAACGGGTCACTTTGTATACGATTTTCCATACAAAGTGACCCGTTTTTATCGCTGTTAAGTGTAGGGTCTTTTTACAACAAGCTTACCATATCTGGGCACTGATGTGACAGTTTTGATAAGATCCATAAATTTTTGCACTGCCCCACAGCAATTTCTACTTTGCCCAAGGGATTAACTGATATCGATATGATGGATCGGTGAAGGAAAACATCGTGAGGAAACCTGCACGCATCTACGAAGTAATTCAAAGATGTATGTGAAGTCCCCAATCCGCCCTGGGCCCGCGTGGGGACTATAGCCCAACCCTCTCGTGATGAGAGGAGGCCTGTGCCCAGCAGCGGGACGCAAATAGGCTGTAGTAGTAATAGTATATACCCAATAATTCTTTTTTAATTCTGTCAGTCACGATCACAAAATAAATATCTTCCACAGATAGAGAAAGCAACCTTAGTAGCCGAGGAGGCGATATCGAACATGCGTACGGTGCGCGCGTTCGCGGGCGAGGAAAACGAGGCGCGAATGTTCGCCGCCGAATGTGACAAGGCGGCCGAACTCAGTACCGAGCTGGGATTGGGCGTCGGTCTGTTCCAAGCTGGGACTAATCTCTTTCTGAATGGGTAAATATGTAATTACTAGCTTTTTCCCGCAACTTCGTATGCGCAGAAATATTAAAAAGTAAAATCCCGACTTTTCCCGTTCCCGTGGGAATTTTGCAAACTCCTCTCTTAGTGCTCTCCTACGTTCCCTAAGAAACCTGCATGCCAAATTTCACCTCTCTACGACCAGTAGTTTCGGCTCTTTCGGATGCGTTGATCGATCAGTCAGTCAGTCAGTTTCTTGTTTTTTATATAGAAGATTTACATAGGAGTAAAGCGAATACAGTCTCTTAAGTATTTCAAAGTTGGACCTAAATAATCTTCAAAATTAAAATCATTTATTAGTTAAAACATTTGACTACCACGCCATCTGCAAATGTAGCGGAAGTGAAAAACAGTGATACACACATGTGTATACACAATTCATTAAAAGTCGTCGATATGAATTGCATACCTACGATATTTAAAAAAATAAAAAAACAAGAAAATACTTTTTGACATCTATAGTCAAAATCGATAAGTATAGCTATGACGCTAAAATGTCTGCATTCGAACTAAATGAAAAGAGCAGAATTCTGCAACATAACATAACCTTTATTTTATAAGAAATAGTTTGACGCACCACACACTCACACCCCCTTGTTTTTTTTTAATTCTAGAATGGTCTTAGCTACCATGTTTCTGGGCGGTCACCTAATGGCTAACGGCCAAATGTCAGCCGGCGAGGTGATGGCGTTTTTAGTGAACGCTCAAACAGTCCAGAGATCTGTCGCTCAACTGTCACTGCTGTTTGGATCTGTGGTGAAGGGCGTAAGCGCAGGCGGGCGGGTGTTCGAGGTGAGACCTTATTTAAGTGTTGGTAGAGTTGCATTTTGTAAGTTACTTGCGTTTCTGAACGCTCAAACAGTCCAGAGATCTGTCGCTCAACTGTCACTGCTGTTTGGATCTGTGGTGAAGGGCGTAAGCGCAGGCGGACGGGTGTTTGAGGTGAGACCTTATTTAAGTGTTGGTAGAGTTGCATTTTGTAAGTTACTTGCATTTCTGAACGCTCAAACAGTCCAGAGATCTGTCGCTCAACTGTCACTGCTGTTTGGATCTGTGGTGAAGGGCGTAAGCGCCGGTGGACGGGTGTTCGAGGTGAGACCTTATTTAAGTGTTGGTAGAGTTGCATTTTGTAAGTTACTTGCGTTTCTGATCGCTCAAACAGTCCTGAGATCTGTCGCTCAACTGTCACTGCTGTTTGGATCTGTGGTGAAGGACGTAAGCGCAGGCGAACGGGTGTTTGAGGTGAGACCTTATTTAAGTGTAGGTAGAGTTGCATTTTGTAAGTTACTTGCGTTTCTGATCGCTCAAACAGTCCAGAGATCTGTCGCTCAACTATCACTGCTGTTTGGATCTGTGGTGAAGGGCGTAAGCGCAGGCGGACGGGTGATCGAGGTGAGACTTTATAATGAAGGAATAGAGTTGCATTTAGGATCTGCGTTCGTGATGAAAAATTAAAGTACGAACATTTTTTACTTTCGAAAGTTTACTTACGTTAAAAACGTGAGCTGTTAAAAGTAAAAATGTAATGTTAAAGTAAAAAAGGTAAGTTAAATTTAACGGACGTTACCTTCTTGATGCAACCCAGGATAAGAGTGTCAAATAAGCATACGGCCCTCCTGGTGGTAAGCGGCCACCGTCGCCTATAGACGCTTGTAGCATCAGGGCCATTGTTTTACTAATCTATTACTTTAGTTTATATAAGTAATAATTTAGTCATAATGTTGTTTCAGTATATCAATAAAGAACCTAAGATGGACACAACGGGGACAGAAAAGATCAAATATCACGAGTTCCACGGCGACATCGAGTTTAAAGATGTCACCTTTGCTTACCCTACGCGGCCTGAAGCGGTGAGAAATATTTATGGATATCCATACATAAAATAAATGTGAAAGTGTGTTTATTTGTTTGTTTGTTTGTCATTCCTTCACGTCGCAACGACTGGACCGATTTGGCTGAAATTTGGTATGGAGATAGTATGATACCCTGGGAATAACAAAGGATTTTATCGCGATTTTTATACGGGAACGGGTTTTCTATGGATCATTCTATGATCTATATGCATAGTATCGGGTACGGGCAAATTCTAAGTGTACGCGGGACGAAGTCGCGGGCAAACGGCTAGTTATTACAATGTTTGTTAGTGCTTATGATTTAATTATTCTGGACACACTAAACGAGTACTGGTAGCCTAGCTGTCAAATCGGAGTGACGCCATGAGCTGTCAATCAGTAGTGCACTGATCGGGAGTTCCCCTTTGGCACAGGGCGGACACGGCCTATAAAAGCACGATTCGAATGAAGTGTCAATGTAGCAAGTTTGCGTGCGAGGACGTCTGTACACTTGTAAATGTGTGTGTACCAACTACGCGGGCTAGTGATCCACTCTCTATCTCCGGATGAAACAAATGACGACGTTAAGGGCGAATTGGGCGCGAGTTGCGCGCCGGCTAGATTCAGGCGGTTGATTCCGTGGCCATTCTGTATGTAGTACTATTAAATATTCTGTGCCTTTGGTGCGGGGATTTTGGGATGTGATCCTTTGGTCGTCACCTGCGCCGTAAATATATCGGGCACTGAAGTTTATTTTGTTTTTGCTTTCTTTTACCGGTGATTGTAATTTAATAGTTTGATTTTCTCAGTTAGAAATGATTTTATCTGAGCCAATCACGTCGTCTACCATGATTGTGGTTGTAGTATCAAATCTTGCTAAGGTATATTTTCATAAAATTAAAATCTCCTCGTGAGAATATAACTCAGTATTATTTCTACCTTATTAGTAAAAATATTATTTCAAAATTGCAGGTAGTCCTGAAAAACTTCAATCTGAAAATACCAGCCGGCAAAACGATAGCCATCGTGGGCACGTCTGGCAACGGGAAATCTACCATCGCTGCTCTTTTAGAAAGGTACCTAAGGATCATTTTATTCTGCCCTTTTATTGAAACCATTTAATTTAGGTTTAACGGTTTAGGGCGACTAGTAACAGCTTAACACTCGTGTGTTAAGGCGTAATTAATCCTCTAATGATGGCCCAGAAACTGTCACACTTCGTGTTTCAAGGCCCCTTATTGTGTAGCAGTTGGCAAACGATAATTTCCGAATTAATTTATTTCATAAAATTCTTACAATAGACTGACTCTTCTCTTCCATGTAAGAAGTAAGAAGTAAGGAATTTAAGGAAGAAGGATTTTTCAAATATTCTTAATAATTCTGATTAATTTGGATTTCTTTATTGTCGAATGATAAATGTGAATAACATAGGTAATTGTTGTATTACTGGCTAATCACAAAATTTAAATATTTCTTTTACCATGCTAAGTTCCCTTTGATGTTTGTCACTTCTTTAAATAAAGTCATTCCCAACAAACGTTATCAGCACGAATACTCTTTTAAATTGAGTAAAATGTGTAAAAATTGCTTTGTTCTTGCTTAAAAGTGAATAGGCAAATTTTTTTCCGACCTGTGCGTATATGATTTGTAAAAATTTATATAATTTTTTGATCATTTTGTGTTGTGACGGAAAACAGCTGTTATGTCAAGCCAATCTATTTCTGGCATTAAACCGCTTATAAATAGGGAAGGTTACTCTCAATGGAAGTTCAAGATACGTATGTACCTTATTCACGAGGAGTTATGGGAGACTGTAGTCGGATATCCCGAAGGATGCACTATTTCTGCAGAGAAGAAATTACGTAACGATCAGAAGGCGTTATCTAAAATTTGTCTCAATGTGGTGTGTTGGGAGAGTAAGAAGCAGACCTGTGTTGCTCTCTCGTCAAGCGAAGCTGAGTACATGAGTTTGGGGAGCGCTGCCAAAGATGCTGTGTTTTTGAAGCGGTTGTTGTGCGAATTGACTGGTGAGTCAACCATTATTGTTATACATAATGATTCCCAATCTGCTCAAAAGTTGGCTCTGAATCCAGTCCATCACAATAGAACCAAACATATAGACATTAGATTTCATTTTATAAGAGATTTATTATCGGATAATGTAATTAATGTCGTTTATACTCCTACTGAGGAGATGTGGGCTGATGTACTTACTAAACCATTAGCTCGTGTTAAGCATCAAAGTTGTGTAAAGGGAATAGGGTTATGCGTATAATGTGTTAATCTTATTTTTGATTAAGGGGGAGTATGTTGTATTACTGGCTAATCACAAAATTTAAATATTTCTTTTACCATGCTAAGTTCCCTTTGATGTTTGTCACTTCTTTAAATAAAGTCATTCCCAACAGTAATTAATCTTTAAACTTGAATAAATAGGCCTATTTTTCTGCGCTCCGCAGATTCTACGACGTAAACTCCGGCAAAGTGACGATAGATGGCGTTGACGTGCGAGACATGGACGCAAAGTGGCTGCGCGGGCGCGCCCTGGGCCTTATTAGCCAGGAGCCGGTGCTGTTTGCTACCAGCGTGCTCGAGAACATTCGGTACGGGAGGCCTGACGCCAGCAATGATGAGGTAGGCATATAAACTGGAGATTTTAGAACTAAGTGATAATAGTGTTGTATAACTTCACCAGGTTTTCATCAATTCTCCGGCCTACAACTTCACTACATAGTATAAAACAAAGTCACTTCCTGCGGTCTGTCCCTATGTATGCTTAGATCTTTAAAACTAGGCAACGGATTTTGATGCGGTTCTTTTAATGGATGCAAGAGGAAGGTTTTCGTATATAATTTGTTATAGTTTCCCGCGGGAACGCTGTAACCTGACTCCACGCGGACAAAGTCGCGGGCAGAAGCTAGTAATATTATAAATGCGAAAGTAACTCTGTCTGTCTGTTACCTCTTCAAGCTTAAATAACTGGACGGATAGGTGATATTTGGTAAGGAGATGGACCGAATTCCACGCGAGCGATGTCGCGAGCCGCGATGATGATGGCGATGTGGGAAGCCGTGGTGGCCTAGTGGTTCGACCTACCGCCTCTCATGCAGAGGGTCGCGGGTTCGAGTCCGGCTTGCACCTCTAAGTTTACTTATGTGCTTATATGTAACTAGCTTTTCCCCGCAACTTCATATGCGCAGAAATATTAAAAAGTAAAATCCCGATTTTTCCCGTTCCCGTGGGAATTTTGCAAAATCCTTTCTTAGCGGATGCCTACGACATAACAGCTACCTGCATGCCCAATTTCAGCCCGATCCGTCCAGTGGTTTGGGCTGTGCGTTGATAGATCACTATGTCAGTCAGTCAGTCAGTCAGTCACCTTTGAGTTTTATATATTTAGATTCAATTTGAATTTACCGGTGATCTTTACGGTAAAGGAAAACATCGTGAGGAAACCTGCACGCATCTGCGAAGTAATTCAAAGATGTGTGTGAAGTCCCCAATCCGCACAGGGCCCGCGTGGGGACTAAAGCCAAACCCTCTCGTGATGAGAGGAGGTCTGTGCCCAGCAGTGGGACGCAAATAGGCTGTAGTAGTAGTAGTAGATGTCGCGAGCAGTGAATTAAAATTATTCATCTGGCAACACTGGGTCCCTACTTTCTCTAAGAAATGGTTGAGGGAGGCGATGGCTGAGATACGCGTCACGCTCGTGAACGGGTGCTGTCTGTGGGGTCCGGTCTGTTCATGCTTACAAGGACGTTTAAAAATAATCATAATATATATTTATTACTAAGTCAAACATTTTGAGAGACCTCAGCATGTTCTTATTGACATGTATTTAACGAACTCTTATACATGATTACCCTTGTATTTCATTATTTATTGACTATAGTTGCATATTGAGTATACTCGTATTTGCGTATTGCGCCGCCCACTTCGCGCTAGTGGCGCTATCGTCGAGCACATTTCCAATATTGATCGATATTCTTAAAATTTCAGGTGTACCGCGCAGCCATGACGGCGAATGCGCACGAGTTCATCCTGGGCTTCCCGGAAGGCTACCACACCATGGTAGGAGAAAGGGGGATGGCGCTTAGCGGCGGACAGAAGCAGAGGATTGCCATAGCCCGCGCCGTGTTGAAGAATCCACCTGTCATTATCCTGGATGAGGCCACCAGGTAAAAGCGGACCCTGCTCACAGACTCATTTTAAGTGAGATGGGCTTAGACGAGATTGTTTTAGATCTCGCTCCTTAAAACTAAATGATCAATACGGATAAATTACAGATAGCATTTACCATCATGTTTTTGGTAATCAATGAAATCACTGGGTTCATCTAAATAAATATAAACCGTTATTCCGCGTCCGCGTTAGTTTGGCTCGATTACTGCTGGATCGATCTGGCTGATTCTCTTTTGTTTTATTCCCTGGGATTGGGATGGGTTATGACATGAAAGATACAATCGGGAAAAATCTAAAGGAACAGCTAAAAACAAGGAAAATAACTTTGTATGGGAATTTGTGGTGATACGAAGTTTACTGGCACAACCAGTTTTTTTTTTATAAAATACCAGGGTTTCTAATAAATGAAAGTCGCCTCGACTGAATTGTAACTGAGTTCACTTATCCGCGCCTGTAACAGATTTACAGAATACGGTAGTGAAATATAACAGTCTTAATACCTTTGAAGTAGCCAACGAGAAAAACTAGTTACATACCGGTGGATGTTTTTGTTCATTTTAGCAATAGTATAAATAACATTGGAATTAAAATCTATAATAAATTAGATAGAGATATCATAGACAGTAGCAACATTAAGACATTTCATGACAAAGTTAAAGATTATTTCATTAGACGGCCCTTTTACTCTATTAATGAATATTTCGCAGGCGCATTAGATTAAGACAAATGACATTTAATATTGGTAATAATTTCTATTTTCTGTAGCTTTTGAATGATGAATGTAATATATTATGTAATGTGTAATCTAATGTAACTAAAATTGTAGTAATATAATACTAATTGTGTACATATATATTTGCATGTATTTAATACTGATTACGCAAATAAATATTTCTGATTCTGATTCTGATTCTGATGATCACGAAGGCGTATTTTTTTTTAAATTCTTATTTCATTTTCGAAAATATCTCCGCAGCGCCCTCGACTCCGCCAGCGAAAAAGTGGTGCAGACAGCTCTGGAAACCGCTGCTAAGGGCCGAACGGTGCTCGTTATAGCACATCGCCTGTCCACTGTGATGAACGCTGACGTCATCGTTGTACTAAACCGAGGGAAGATCGTCGAGGTAAGATCCTAGTGGTCCTAAATAATCCACCCCCTTGGGCCTTCCTTACTGCTAGATTTGCTACTAGTCTAGCTTATATTTAGAGTGTCAATGGGGACTATCGTTTCTTTGCTCACCAGTTGGCGCCACTGTAGACTAAGGTCCAGAGGTATAGCTGTCAAAGGCGACTCTATAAGATCGGCGCCGAAACAAAGTTTTAAATCTTGAATCTCATTAAGTTTATAAATTATAAATAACTATCATCGTATCGAGTAGCTATGCCGCAATGTTGTGCAGTTCAGTTTTATTAGGATTTTTTTTTTTTTCAAAGCGTTCACATTGATCGCCAAATAATCCATATTTGCGATAATTTCACGAAGGAGATCACTTTTCAACAGGTAAATTAAAGAAATTATAATTTATATCACGTAGCCCGCCAAAACCAGTGAAAAGCGAATGATATTGGACCTCACGCGACACTAGCGCCTCTAGTGGCAAATTCACACGCGATAGCCCCCATTGGTTATCAATTATCATAGACAAAAGCGCTGGTGTATTGTGTAAAATCATAAAGATAATCCATGTTAGGCCTATAATAATCCATGTAAAATAATTCGATTTTCAATAATTACTCGTTCGTTACCTTGTGTGGAACTGAAATTGAATCGCGTCGGGCTTATACAGGATCGTCACAACGTTTTGCTCGACCTTACGAGTATATACGCATAATATGTTTTTAGTCAAGTTTCTGGTCCCATTTGCCATCAATTCGGCGAGCAACGTGCCTCACCCATCGTTACAAGTTTCACAATCTTTTGAGCTATGTCCATGATTCATGACCGTTGTTACATTGTTTCTGATTATATCGCGTAAAGAAACGTAGATCGTAGCCATTATTAGTACCCTCTGAGTAATCTTGAGCTTTCTTATGAGGCCCATCGCTAACGCCATCGTTACAGTACTGTAAGTCACAGCATACAGGATCCTTTTGATTATAATAAAATAAAATCTTTCAGATGGGAACCCATGAACAGTTGAAGAAAGTAAAAGGTTTCTACTGGAACTTGATAAAGCAGCAAGACCAGGATGCGGAAAGCAGGTCTTTATGAGAACGGACAACAGCATAAATTCGCCTGGCAAATTCATGGCAAGTTTTTTTTGACACGCTATACTTATAATAGGTTCTACATATTTTTTTGTATGCTGTGAGTATTAAGAGAAATAACCTCATGTCCTTCCTTGCCCTTCATCTAAAGTGGTTAGATGTAAAAAAATATAAGTACATTTTATATTTAAGTACGAAGAGTACAATAAGCACTGAATGAGTTAGTCGCTTCCACATTGCTGATGTACATGTCATAATAATAACAATACACTCCATTAAAAGTACAATACCTCAAAAGTTGCATTTTTGAAATGATGCCAAGCCAATACAGTTAAAGCATCAGATGTTAAAATATATTTATTTCTTAAGCAATATTTCTAAGCATGCCGCTTGTAAATCCAGTTTGTACTTCGTGTCAAAATATGTTTATTTATAGAAGGGGACGACTGCCTGGTTTCAGTCTGTCCCTCCGTTCGGGACCGTTTCACCTAACTTGTTTATTTAAGTATTTATTTATCGCTCATAAATATATTAGTTAGCGGTTGTGACATAGCTAGTAAAAACGATTTTCACAAATTATCATTGAGTGTCATTTTCAAAATCTCAGTAAATTCGATTTGCCACCTGGATATGGCAGGCATGGAGATATGGCTTTTCCGATATGCGCTTTGATGTAAGGAGATTGCCAGTCTAAAATAATTATTAATTACCTATTTACTTAGTTTATGCAGAAGTGCAAGTTCATATATGTATGTAAAAGGTTAAGACGGTTTATTCCGAAAGTTGGCAACGTCGCAAGTAGCTGTCGAATAATTCGCCGTTTTCATTAATTTCTGAATGAAAACATGAATAATTGCTCTATGGTTAAATAAAATGTTAGGTAATGGATTGCAACAATTATTATAGCAACACGAAATTTCTAGTATTATAGTTTGAAAACTTTCCATCGCATTTTTGTAATCTTATCCTTTTAATGGCCAACCAACAAATATAAAACGATACGCGTCATTCAACCATAGAATGATTACTTCTTTTTTAATTCAGTAATATTGAGAAATTAATAAAAACAGCGAAACATTTGAAAGCTATATGCGACGTTGCCAACTTTTGCAATAAACCCTCTTAAATGAGCTGTTGTTGAAATAAAAAAATCAAAAGTAATTTAAACTTCTTTTTTAACTACGATAAATAAGCTAAAATTTTGTATAAGTAGTAAAATGAGTGTCTTGAAATATTTAAAATGAAATTTTATCAAAGAGTAGGTAAGTACCTACATTTTAATAGAGTTATTGTTAGCTGACATGGTGTTTGTAAATTATAATATTTATTGTGAGCGTCGTGGCAGGTTTTGCTGAATAAATCGTTGTTTTATTACGAAGTTTCATTTTATTGCATTTTAAAGTTAATTATTTTGGCCTTGAAAATGGCCTCACTCAGCAAATATACCTTTTGTCCTGTTTGTCCGCGACTTTGCCCGCGTGGAATTTGGTTACTATGCGGTGGTACTATGCGTTTTTCAGAGATAAAAAGTAACCTATGTCCTTTCCCGCGCCTTCAACTATCTACATACCATTTTTTTTATCTGTGGAATAATTCAAGGCAGTTTTATATTATATTTTTACTAGCTTTCGCCCGCGACTTGGTTTGCGTTTATCGGGATCAACTTTACAAAATGGAAACTTCTTGCACACGCTGGTGAAAGGTTACAAATTATTAGAAATACAATGCAAAAATGAAACCCCCAAAATAATCCGGAGAAATCTTTATTGCATACAGATCACCAAAATTGTTTGTACAATAATTTAAATAACACTGACGAATATTTACAATCACCTAACATTAATCATCAATTTTATTACCTAGTATTACGGTTTCAATTTTATAATAATATTTACAATAAAATAACATAATTATATTAGTTTATTAAACAATTTCCTATTATATTTTTATCATTTATACAAGTATACTGATGGTGTTATACTAGTATTACAAGTATACATATTATATTATCTATTTAAAAAGAAAAACATTTGCCCATAGATTTTAGTTTTTTTTTTCGTTACATTAACAGGTAAATGCAAATTAAATAGTTTTTTTTAATATCACCATTTTGACGATGAGGACTGTAGTAAGTATAGATCTTTTGAAACTATAATTATTTATCTTCAAACACTGTAAAATCATACAAATCGGACATTAAGTTATAGGTACGGTTAAATGATCAATAAAAAAGTTTATTGTTACGTTTGTGAAAAAAAAGTAAATTTTTTGTCTATTTTTAAATAGTAATGATTAGTTATTACTAGAGTATAGATCTTCTACGATCTAAAGTCCCGCGCCTTCACATTTCAAAACGCTTCAATGTATTTAAAAAGCACCACTAACACACTCAACACTTGTGTGCGTGCTGAGACAGCCATCAACTATGCGTTGAGAGTGTTGGTGGTGCTTTTTAAATAATAATAAAAAATTGAAGCGTTTTGAAATGTGAAGGCGCGGGACTTTAGATAGTAGAAGATCTCTAGTGACTAGTTATTACTATTTAAAAAAACAGACTGCACCCTGCAGTGGCAGCATAGAAAAAGTGTTATTTACAAGTTGAAACTGAACCTTGTCTTAAAACGTTTTAGAAACAAAATCTCCTGTGCTTTATTCCTTGACTAGTCGTTTACAACGCCTAACACTAGAGTAAACCTAGATTTTAATTCCTCGGAATGTAGTTTATATCAAGTATTTATTTTCCTATAGATGTATTCCGATTACGTATATACAATTTGTAATTAAGTACAGGTTTACTCAACTTAGAAGGCGCGTGGATTAAGCAATAATAGACTCTGCGGCAACGACTTAAGTGCTTCACCGCACGCCTTCTAATTTGTGTCGTGCTGTATGTCCTTATCAATTTTCTCGACGAATTTTAATAAACCGCTGTATTTAGAGTACTAATATATTTCTCCACCTTCTAATATTAATGTTTTGATAACGTTGAGACAATGCTTTAGGTACCATATATTAATGTTGATATTCTATTATTAACCATTTATTAACAAATATTTATTGCGTCAGAAATAATAGATGATTCTATCTATATTATAAATCGACGTGGCATGAGAATAAAAAGGGCTTCATTTACCTATTTTCTGTTATTCATTGCGACCTTAAGGTCGTGTTCCTAAGGTTTCAATAGCAATAACACAAAATAAGCAATAGAAATCTTTTCTTTCTCATAAGTAAACAACGTCACTGTGAGATGGCAGCATCATCGGTACCTTAATTTCCCCACATAGTACAAGTCATACAACATTACGAATAAGGACCTTAACTGTGACGTTTTATGATATTTTTTTAAATGGCTGATTACTATAAATTCTTTATAACATTGTATTACTTGAAATATTTTGCTTGACGACCATTTACTCAAAGTAAATAACAGAAATTATATTTTTAACTGTAATTGACTTCAATTTGAATCAATTTACCTATACTTATTAACTATGTATTTAAATTTTCAAGTTCGATCAACTTATAATTTCTATTGAGCGTGGCGCCATATTTTGTTGTGTTCTTCAACATTTCAACACGCAGTGATGTTCTATTCTGGTTCACCCAATTAAAAATTTACTTTGGTAAAGAAAATTATATCCCTTCAAGTGGTCGATTTTGATGTCTATAAATAAGTAAGTACTGGTATTATCAGACCATTGGTATACACATAGCCATAAACTACATATATATGACAGCGACCGGCATTCGGTCGCATACGACTTGACGGGATATGTAGCAATTATCAAAGACTAGCATTTATTATCATGGTCCATGATGCAATAATATACTTCGCCAGGTATGCTACTCCGGTATTTTGTAATATAGTGTGGGTGACACCCGAACGTCATTCGCGCTGCTGTGGGTGTGGTGTTGCAAGTGGTGTATTAAAATAATCCCCGACTCCCATGTGAGAGTTTCATTAAATTATTACTTTCATTTGCTTTTAACTTGTCCCATTTTGTGTGCTTAAACGATGACGTCACTGGTGTCACCCACACTACTACACAATTACATACCTGGCGAAGTGTATTAGTGTATCATGGCAGTTGTCAAATATTTAAATGCATATTTTTTATGATGAAATCGTGGGACAACCAATATTCCTTTTTAAAATATGACAGAACAGATTTATTACAATAATCTCAAGTTCCTTTATACATTTTGTTAATCACTAAGTGATATAATTTTATAGTGGTATAATTCTTACTTAAAATAATTTGAAATCGCACAAATTATAAGTCATAAATGTATTCAAAAGGGACTAGTTCTTAACGTTACAGTCCTTTTTTAGGGTTCCGAAGTCCACTAGGAACCCTTATAGTTTCGCCATGTCCGTCCGTCTGTCCGCACTATTGCTCGGAGATGCTTAGTTCTAGAAAGCTGTAATTTGGCATGAATATACATATTAGTTACGGTGACAAAGTGGTACAATAAAATTTTGAAATATATTTTTTTATAGGGTACCTCCCCTACTGGTAAAGCGGGGATGTATTTTTTTTTTCTTGCGTACCCCATGTTGTGGCATATCGTTGAATAGGTCTTGAAAAAATATTGTGGGTTTGTTAAAACCATTTTTCGATTAAGTGATGCGTTTGTCAAATATTAAGCTTTAAACTGCTATTTTTTGTTAGAGTCACGTGTCCCCCCCCCCCCCCCTGCCAGCTAAATGGTGGTATTTGGATGGCTGAAAAAAATCACGGTTGTGGCGTATATAACGTAGTTGAAAGGAAAACTATCACAGCTAAGTAGGCTGTACAAATTTACGAGTCATTAGTCGACTTATGAAATGATTAAAAAACCAATGATTTTTCTCGAGCGGCAGGGGCGTCGGGCGGGCACGTCATACCACAGGGTAGCTAGATGCTAATAAGTCTTAGAAAGGTACTGTGGGCATCGTCAACTTCGGAACCCTATAATTTGCGCGTGGCCCGACACGCACTTGGCCGGTTTTTTGTATGATGTTTTACTGAAAATTTGATTATTACAAATGCAAAACAATCCTTTACAGTTAAGTACATGGACAGTAAACATAGTTTTAGGTTACCTACGTAAAGTTTATTCTCCTATATTTATATGTAGGTATTTAAACTAATCTAATAATTACAATTCATCTACGTATATTATTTTAATGAGGAATAATTTTGCTGCTATCCCTTGATTACTCTAAGTATATTTCACATTTCAGTTAGGTAAATTATTTATAATAAATAAGGAGGGTGATGGCAATATAATTTTGAAATGGGCCATTAAGAGTCCCCAGTACGCTCCTTTCTCCATATAAACGTAGTTACGTTTTATTTCGCAAACTACTTATCAGATTGGCACCAAATTTTACAAGTAATAGTGGGTATTAGTGTCCAAAATACACTTTGATTGCAATAAATTGAATAACAAAGAAACTAGGACCATTTTAGTTTCCTCTATACAAACTTCAAAATTCAGTTTTTTGGCTGTAATTTAACAGTATTTTATTTTACCACGACTTTCGACACGACACTCACAATAATTATTTTATTATGTGTACCAATTTCCGAGTCAATCTGTTCAGTAATACATACTAATATTATAAATGCGAAAACTCTGTCTGTCTGTCTGTTACCACTTCACGCTTCAACCGCTGGACCGATTTGGATGAAATTTGGCATGGAGATAGTTGGGGTCCCGGGAAAGGACATAGGCTACTTTTTATCCCGTAAAAGCGCATAGTTCCCGCGGGAACGCGATAACCGTATCCCACGCGGGCGAAGTCGAGGGCAGAAGCTAGTTTGGGAATAAAAGCGAAACTACGTTTGTATGAAAAGTTGAAAAACGCCGTGCGTACAGGGGACTCTTAAGGCGAAGGAACTATACGACTGTTGTAAATAACCATTTACTCTGTTTTGGAGGAAAGCATAAAACATAACACTCAGTAAATCAAACTACTAAGTAGAAAATTTTCCAGCGTTTTTCGTAAAAGAGTAATCAAGGATTAATCACAATTTGTATGACACAATTTGTATGTAGGTAATAGGTATATTTGCTATTTTGTAGAAAAGTCCTTCGGAAGAAATGGAACGAGGCTTACTCTGTAGATATATATTCTTAATTTTATACTAATCACTTAAGGTTGTAGAGTAGATAAAGCAGTAAAGCTGTAGTCAGTAAGAAAAAGTGACCTATGCTGCGCGGAGCCCCAAATCCTTTAGCGGGATCGGGTTATGACATCGTGTTTACTGTATACTGATACAGTAAACACGATTTCGTTTAAAACTAATGAAAAATCATCTGAAACTCTTTTTTATTGAATATTAAAACATCCACCTAACGGTTTTCGAACTACGCGTTTGTAAACTAAAATCATATGTTGTCAAATTGATATTTAAAGTTTACTCAAATCCTTCCTCTACAACCTTCAGAACATCCTAACCTAACCTAATTATCCCAGCTGCCGGCTCCATCGTCATCGGAGGCTGTACTGCAGCAGCACTGAACCCAGGAGCAACAGACACGTGACGCTCGACGTGATGCTGTGGATGGCGCTCGTGTTCCGGCGCAGGATCGCCGCCATCTTGTTGCCTGGAATTCAAAATGGCGGGTGCTGTAGTAGCGTTTTTACACCATTGGAAGTAGTAACTAATAACTGGAACTAGCATGGTGACCAAATTTTGTACCAGGTGCGCGGGGGTGAAGGGCTTATAAAGCTTGTATCTCTCTTTATCTAACCTACAAACGAGAGATAGAGACAAAATAAGCTTCGGGTGAAATTTGGGGCACTTTTTTAATTCGACGGCGGTCCCGCCGCTCGTCACATCGTAGTTGATCATTCGGTCCTTAGGTAAGTACCCAGTTACATATTTTTGTCCTTTATTCGTCCGGCTATTCGGCCTTCTTGAATAAAAAAATAAAAAACCGCCTTGAAACTCCGACAGACTGCGATGTCAATGTCAAGTTCTATATGATTATCACTACTTTGGGTCGGTTCACTTGACTCCGCAGTCTATCGGAGTTTGAAGGTGGTTTTTTTTTAATTTATTTTTTGGCTACTGTTAACGTTACTATAGAAATACCTATGTAAGTAAACCTGTAGTCTTCGAAATTGACACAAAAATCCCTCTTTCTTTTTCTCATGGATCCCATCATCAGAACTGAACCAAATTAGTATAGGATCAACTTGGAAGTACCAACTTTCGAATAAAAAAGAATTATCAAAATCGGTTTAACTATTTAATTTCGGTGAACATATACGAAAAAAAAACAAGGATTGCGATGAATTGAGAATCTCCTTCAACGGTTAATAAAGGACAACAGCTAGTCGCCAGCAGAATTTTCAAAAAAAGTAAATACTCACTGCCCTCCGAAACGAACACGTGTATGCTGGCCGGCTCGGTGTTGCTAGCGCTGCACGTGTAATTCCCGGAGTCCTTCAACGTCGCGTCGCGCACCGTGAGCCGGGACTGCGTGCGCGCACCGGGCTCGGTCTCGACCGTGATCCCGCCGCGCGTCGCGTCGTAGTTGATCATTCGGTCGTTGTGGTACCAGAACACGTATTGTGGGGGAGTCGGGCTCTGGAATGGAATGGAGATTTTGTTCTCAGAGTACATTTTGGCACACGTTATTTAGGGTGAGTTCTGAGAGACTCCTGGTTGTTAAATATGGCCGCCAAGCTGTCATTCCATACAGAAACGTCATTTTAGCCCATAGTAAAATATTTAACGTAACGATAACTTTAACGGACGGTTTGAATCAACCCACCCTAAGCTTCGTGCCTACCTGCTGTTAATATTATTCGATTTTCGAATCTTATGGAATGTATGCTGGTTGACCCAGAGCGGATTGGGGACTTCACATACATCCTAAGTTACTTCGCATATGCGTTCATGCGTTCGTACTAAAAAGTTCAGTGGAAAATTCAAATTGAATTTCGCACAGTAAACTCAGTGATGCGAGCAGGATTCGAACCCCCGACCTTAAAAGGATTTCGAACTCTACTACTACTACTACTACTACAGCCTATCTGCGTCCCACTGCTGGGCACAGGCCTCCTCTCATCACGAGAGGGTTTGGGCTATAGTCCCCACGCGGGCCCAGTGCGGATTGGGGACTTCACACACATCTTTGAATTACTTCGCAGATGCGTGTAGGTTTCCTCACGATGTTTTCCTTCACCGAAAAGCTCAGTGGTAAATTCAAATTGAATTTCGCACATAAGTAAACTTAGAGGTGCGAGCCGGAATCGAACCCCCGACCCTCGGCATGAGAGGCGGTAGGTCAAACCACTAGGCCACCACGGCTTATGATTTCGAACTCGGTTCAATAGAATTAATTTCACATTCAAAACTAGACGTTCTCAATACGTATTTTTCTTTTAAGCCATATAATACACTAGCTTCTGCCTGCGACTTCGTCTGCGTATAATCAGCGGTCCAACGGGAACTATGCGTTTTCCGGGATAAAAAGTAGCCTATTTGTTGACCCGTGTTGTAATCTACCCCCATACGTGCCCAAACTAAATTTTGTGGAAATCCGACCAGTAGTAAGTAGTTCTTATGTTAAACCCGGACATACATACGTACATAGATATGGTAGTTACATACGTGTAAGGTCACGTGATTTCTCAGATTTATTATTATTTTAGATAAGGTATAGGATTGATAGGTATTGATCTGTTTCTTTTTTATGTCATTGGTATAGACAAACGAGTGCACAGCCCACCTATTGGTAAGTGATCACTGCGGCCCATGGACACCGAAATCTTGTGATTCCCCATTAAGAAACCATAAGATCTTGAATGCGCCGCCTACCCTGAGGTCTAAGATGGAATGCCTCTGTCCCAGAAATTTCACCGGCTGCCTTAACCTCCTACCGGAACCCAACAGTGCGAGCACTGCACTGCTCACCGTGATTTTACCCGGTGGTAAAAAATCGACTATTCCTATTCTTAAGCTTAATACCACTGATAGCAGGTCAAGGTGGTAAACTTTACGCCCTAAATCTTTTAAGATTCACTAAACCAAACCTAAATCCAGTCGTTACCTAATTAAGGTGAGTAGTGAGGCAAAAATGCAAAATCGAGGTGTTTTTGTAACCATTTTTCTATAATTGTAACAAGTAGTCATCTGCAAAGTTTACGAATATGGAACACAAATATAGTCAATTAGTGTTTCTGGTATTTTATATCGTCTTATATGTAATGATTTGTACTATGGATGTCATTTAAGAAATCCTTAATCCTCCTATATGTAACCATTTCTTTCCGCTTAGGAAAAAATCTGCGTTGCCAAATTTTTTGCAAGTACTTTTCAGAATTTTATCTAGGGCTTGACCTTCTTAACTTTTATGATAAATAGCTTTTAGACGAAAAACCTATGTCTTACTTAGTGTATAATCACAAGTATCACAACACACATTTGCTGCGCTTATTAACGTAGGCGCTTTGTTGAATTATGCGGCGTTTTTAATATTTTTAAATATTTTTATTTATTAATTTAAAAATATCTAAACTATCATGATTACTAAAGCTAGAAGTAGAAAAGTTCGTTTCAAAAATTTGACTTTTATATTGGATTTGAAGTCGTGTTATTTTTCTATAACTTCATTGCATTATACAGAAAGTTGTGGATGTGAACAAGGCGACGTTGCGAGTTTCGGCACTCGTGTTGTTTACCTCGCGGTCGCGCGCGCTGTTGCCAGCTTGGTAGGTATCCCGAACTCAACCAGAAAAGTAGGGTCGCTTCGCCTGTTTGCGTCCACTTAGTGGAGTTGGCAAGTTTGAAGGTGAAAATAAAAATGTTCTAATTGAAATTTTGATTATAAAAGGAACGTAATGTATTGATTATATAGTCCTTTTCAATATACTCGTAACTTACGGTTTTGGTCGAAACGTCTGGTGGTTTTCAAAAAAACGACACAAATAGGCATATTAGGCGATTTACCAAGTTTGCGTCCACTTAATCCAGATTGCGTCCAGGTGGACGATGGCCCAATTCACGTCCACCAACTTAGAAAAGGAATCTGAATTGATGTTTTTATAGATAACTAGCTTTTCCCCGCAACTTCGTATGCGCAGAAATATTAAAATGAAAGATCCCGTTTTTCCCGTTCCCGTGGGAATTTCGGGAAATTCTCTCTTAGCGCTCCCATACGTTCCCTAAGGAACCTGCATGCCAAATTTCAGCCCGATCCGTCCAGTGGTTTGGGCTGTGCGTTGATAGATCACTATGTCAGTCAGTCACCTTTGAGTTTTATACACGGTGGGTCAGAAAATATGGCAAATAATTAACCCACCATATCGGCTATCGATTCTAAGTATATTGTATAGGTCTTTAATTTTTTTTCGAGTTGGTAAAAAAAAAATGTATATGGGATTGGTTGTGTGAGCGACGCCTGAATCCTATACAAAATATGTTTACCTATACAATATACTTAGAATCGATAGCCGATACTATGGGTTAATTAGGTATTTGCCATATTTTCTGACCCACCATGTATATTTAGATGTACAGAATATATGTTTAGATTGTACAGAATGATCGGATTTTAACAATGACTTTATTCAAGAATATTTGACATTAAAAAATCATGATTATAATTAATAAAACCATGAAGATTTTTTTTCCAGACAGGCCAGTTTTCCTGCTGTTTGAACTTTATAATGTATGTAGTCATTAATCGGGGTTTTACCCTACATACGCATAATGCCTAATTGCATTGCATATTCTTAAACTACGACTTTGATACGAAAAAACATTAAAAATATCTAAATATCACTAGTACCATGTTCAGCATGTAAATTAATTAAAAAAGTATTCAATTCATAAAAAAAATATACAAAAAGATATTTTAAGCGGTGATTTGAACCCGCGCAAGAGGGCGCTCTCATGTACGTCATGATGAATTTGGACCGCTGGGCCACGGTAGACTTAAGACAGCGGGCGAAATTAACCATTGGTATCGTTGTAATTTACGTTAGCGTATTTGGCGCGGTTATTATTGAGAGGATCTAGCTCGAACGCCCAAGGTCATCGACGGCTACAGGCGCCTTAAGCAATACTGCCGCGACCCGCGAACAACCGTATTGGACGTGGAAATAAACCATTTTACTGCGGTCGTAAACTTGGCCGTAAAGGGCAGGGTCGTAGGTTACAGATACGTAACGTACATGGAAAACACGTTATGATTACGTTAGCTTTTTTGTCGTCTCTGGCGAATTGAAGATAGGCTGTCAAGGACGGATCCAATAAATATTAGAGATCGGCTGAATCGACAAAAAATCTTGTAATTTTTGAATTTGCTCACAAACTTTTGGAGTCCCTAATCCCATGTCCCCTATCCTCCCTTATCCCATACACCCTATCCTTCTATCCTTTCGAAATTGGCAACACATTGATGTCTATAGGCGGCGGTGATCACTTATCACCAGGTGGGCCGTCTGCCTGTTTATAAATCATTTTAAATAAAATAAAAATTGAGACAGACACGGAGACGCATACACGCGCATAGACGGAGACGGTTACACTCACTCAGTCAATTAACTTACTTAAAATACCAATAAAAATAAAATCCGTGTTCACTAATTTCTCAAATTACTACCCACTCGAGTGAGCTCGTAAATAACACTAACTTAGTGTTTATAGTCCAAATTGGTGATTTTTTGTTCGCACGTAACCCACTAGCGTGTATGTTGACATAATAATTTATGCCATGGTTTGTTTCATATTTTGAAGATTTATGTTCAAAAGCTGCACTATATCATTATAATTGTTTGTTATATTTGTTGACTTGAAGTTTTTGTGTGTTATGAGATATTGATATCTGTATCTAACTACTTCTAGAGCAATAAAGATTTATTATTGTTATTATTTTAAACATTTCTTTTTCTCTCTGAGGAGGTTATTTAGGTACGGGCCTAAGCCAAGTGCTTAAAGGGGTGATCATAAAATTAAAACTTTCCGACTATGCGGCATGTGTATTGAATTTTGTTTTAAAAGTGTTAGATGAAAGTATTTTATTAAATGACTACTTTCATCTAACAAATTATTTTCTTTTCAATAAAGATCAAGGAACGCACTTGATAGCCATTAAACATAATGAACTGTCACAGGAATGATCTGAAAAATGTTTTCAGGAAAACTATACATACGGCAGAAAAATACAAAAAGTTACTGTTTCAAAAATAGATTTCACCTGCACCTCTTCCAAAAACTACCTACCTATCCAATATTTTCAATACACATGGTTTCTATCGCTGATGAGCTTTCGCTTGTTTAAGTGTCTTTTTCGTTTAATTTTGTAAGTGTATTTCTTACTGATAGAACCAAGATAATCATCATAACGATACATAATAACAACGTGCGTGATCCATATATAACCACAGGGCGGACACGGCCTATAAAAGCAAGATTTCGAACACAATTCGAATAAAGTGTCAATGTATGCGTGCGTGCGAGGACGTCTGTACACTTGTAAATGTGTGTGTACCAGTATGCGGGCCAATGATTCATTCCCTAACTCCGGATGAAACAAATGACGGTAAGCGCGAGTTGGGCGCTAGTTGCGCGCCGGCTATATTCAGGCGGGTGATTCCGTGGCCATTCTGTATGTAAGTACTATTACATATTCTGTGCTACAGGCACAAGTTCACAGGTTGTCCTAGTGAATATTTCCTTTATTTTCCTCGCAAGTGTGATGAAAAACATTGTGTGTATCACGGGTGGTATAGGAATTGCTGTCTCGAGCCCTTTTAAAGTCCTCAACCTTCGGTTTCGCTTATAAATGCTCTTGACTACAATTCCTCGTTTACCGCTCCCAATACACAATGTACTATTTCTCAAGGAGAGTCCTAAGGTAAATTCTATTTGTAGAATCCTATTGTGGCTCAAGGGTTTTCATTGAATAGGGGGTTGCTAAGATATTGGAATCAAAGATTTTAGTAGGGAACTTTAACAACAATAATGTATTTTCTATATCAAAATGTATTTTCAGACGGTAACCTTAATATGGTGAAATTTGTCATAAAGAATCGTTTTTGTAGAGTTGTTCGTTTTCCGGTTTTTAGTAATTTAAACAGTCGCCGAATCAGATTGCAAAGTCTAGATAATGCCGAATATTTATATGGCTTGACAATTTATATTAGTCTATTCATGCAGTAATTTGAAACTTTTAGTTTGAGTTTACGAGATAAAGAAAACAATTTTTTATTTTTTTATTTATACCAATGGTACCTATAGGCAAACGAGTGCACAGCCCACCTGATGGTAAGTGTTCACTGCGGTCCATGGACATCGAAATCCTATGATCCCCCATTAAGAAACCGTAAGATCTCGAATGCGTTGCCTACCTGAGGCCTAAGATGGAATGGCTCTGTGTCAGAAATTGCAACAAAGCGACTGGCCTTAAATGGAAGTGCTGTACCTTCTCCACAATGCATATGAGATGAATGACGCTGCCGAGATCCACGTGGTGCTCCCCCGAGCCCAGGATGAAGGCTTCGGGCACCACTATTTGAAGCCGCACGTAGTGGGACACGATGCCGGTCCGAGTAGACACCTGGAATTTAAAAGAACACATATTATTTATTAGCCTTTTCCCGCGGACTACGTCCCGCGTCTTATAAATCTTAAATCTTATTATCGTCTTAAATCTGCGTATACGATTCTATACATAATAGATGGTTGTAGTTATAGAAGTAGTAGCTGTGGTGGCTTAGTGGTTCGACCTACCGCCTCTCATGCAGAGGGTCGGGGGTTCGATTCCGGCTCGCACCTCTAAGTTTACTTATGTGCGAAATTCAATTTGAATTGACCACTGCGCTTTTCGGTGAAGGAAAACATCGCGAGGAAACCTTGCACGCATCTGCGAAGCAATTCAAAGATGTGTGTGAAGTCCCCAATCTGCACTGGGCCCGCGTGGGGACTATAGCCCAAACCCTCTCGTGATGAGAGGAGGCCTGTGCCCAGCAGTGGGAAGCAAATAGGCTGTAGTAGTAGTAGTCGTTATAGAAGTATTGAAAAAACTGGTTTGACCCGTAGAAAACCCGGTCCCGTAGAAATATCGGGATAAAAATCATCCTATGTTTTTCCCAGGTTCTCACACTATCTTCATACCAAATTTCATCCAAATTGGTTCTGTGGTTGCGACGTGAAGGATGGATAAACAAACAAACGCACTTTCACATTTATAATATTAGTAAGGAAGTATGGATTATTCTTGCACAGTGATGAATGGGGTAATTT